>WOFM01000205.1:160355-326746 GCA_011428145.1 Ericerus pela | reverse complement strand
ATCGAGTAGTATAATTAAAATTTTTATCACTAGTCTGTTGAACTCGCCAAGTTCCGCGTGTAGTCGTGTACATTCGTAAAATTTACCGAATATAAACACCTAAAAGTGTTCATAAATCTTGGTAAACCGTAAACTACGATAGACCTTTGACTATATAGCTTAGTCAAAGCGATAGACCCTTTGACTATATAGCTTTAGACCCGTCGTAAACGCTTCCCTTCGTCCAAGTGCGAATTCTATTTTTATAGTTTGTTATCAAATTATCTTCTTTTCCATTATTTTAAAATCAATCGATCAACCCATCTGAAAATGCTGTTTAAAAAATCGGTTGACCTGAGATTTTCAATAAAATCTTGTGTCGTGAGTATGTGTATATTTTGGTCGAACTCATTGCCAGTTGCGGCTTAATTATCGTGAATGATGAAATATTTATGGATTTCGTATACTTATGTATTGTGATTTGGATTTCAGTTCTGATCGGTTATGCAGTTTTCAAATTACTCCAATTTCGATATCGAAAAAAGAAAAAAGAATTCCCTTTGACCGGCGGTGCAAGTATACCCCCGGCGTCTGATGTTTTAAAGCGCGTATCATCAAGTCTCAGTTATGGTCAGTGGACTGTTTAAATGATTTCATTTTTTGCGCCAAAGAAGTATTTCTATTCGTTCGATCAGCAATTCAGCATTTGTGCTGCTTCATTGTTTCCCTTTTTGGTACCTACTGTTACAATTTATTTACAAGTTCTATTCATCAAAAAATTCGTTTTAACCAGCGGATCGTGAATTCGAAAAAATTATTTCAGCAAACGCTCCATTAAAAGGTTATAAGACTGAATTTGCGAGAATTCCCCATTTGAAACCTATGCAGGAAAAACGTAGTTGACATTTGTTCCGTATCGAGATAAATTGAAACAGTGTCATATTTTGAGAAAAATAGGAAGGTTTCGTTTCGGGAATTATACTATGTATCCAGAAATATTTAATTATGTATTTTTGCCATTCATGATTTCTTGAAAATTGCAATTTTTCATGTTTTTCCAAGAATACAAGATATTAAGGTATTCTGATACTCCAATGTCCCATTAACTTCACGAAGATGCTTAAAATTAAAACAAATAGTTCCAGCACTAATATTTCTGCGTAGTCTCAAAATAATTTAATATAATATTGTAGCTTATTAAGTAGATTTTCTTCGAAAAATCTACTTATTACGCTTGGTGCGGTATTATCCGCCAGGATTCGGGGTGGGTGCGTTTTTCGTTTCATGACTTCAGTAAAATTTTTGCACCAATAACTCAAATTCATATAATTATATAGATATATATATATATAAGTCGTGGTTGCAATTTTTTTCCGATAATCACGAAGTTTGGTAGAACATTAATTTGTATTAAACCAAGGACCGGACCTATTAATTTAAGTGCGAATTGGCCGAACGGTACTAGTGGTACCACCATTTTGTTTTTATTTTGGCTATAAAATGCTCAATTTTGTAGCAATAGCCATTAAATTTGGAACTAATGTTTATTTTAATTAATTATTGTACTGTAGATCGACCGGATTAGGGATGGGGATGATGAAAATTATCAGTTTCAGGAAAAAAGATAACAATTGGTACCATTTTTTCATTTTGACTTCATTTATATATATGCATCGCCCAAAATTTTCTGTTCACAGTTATGAAAAAACTACCTGTAGTATATGGCTGAAATTTTTATGATGCACTTTCTTTATGTTGGTGCAAGTGATTTAGAAGTTTGGTGCCTATTAATTCAGTAGTTCCCAAGAAAACTGGAGAAGAAAAATATCCAAAAAAAATTTTCTATTCACAGTCTTGAGAAGACTACCAAACAAATAGAGCTAAAATTTTTACAGGAGATAGCTATTTTATGAGAGCAGATCTGAAAAAAGTTTATTGCTCATTGGTTTAGTAGTTCTCAAGCAAACTGAAGCAAAAAATCTCTGGAAATGCGGTTTTTAGTAATAAAACATCGATAGATCAATATGTTTGTTAGAAATATAGATAATTTTCTATTGTTTTTTGTAATTTCTGTTGGGATCCCAATCCTCCTCCCCCCACACTCCTGCAAACATTCGACTGTATTTATCTGAATACTTTTGTACATTTACTCGCAGCTGCACTGACACATCGTTCCGCCACTCATTTGTTCATCTCCTCTCATGTTTGTTTATCAATTACTCTTCATACCATATACATGATTTACACTTTTGCTGCAATTACACACACTTCAGAGATGTTACTTTGAGTACATCTTTATTCTTTTTATACAGTTACTCTGCTGCATTGATCCGCAATCTCTATATGGTAGCATCGCTTGATAACAATCTTCGTATCTGAAACAAATTTAAGATTTTTAATATAAAATCATTAGTAACTGAAATTTTCATGAATCTTTTAATTTTGTGAAAATTTTTTGATATTTAAAGTTGGGTAACTTTTTTCCAATTAGTTTCTTTGTTTAAATATTTGAGTCACACCTTAATTTGGTTGAAAAAGTTCATGAATGCTATAAATGTCAGAATTTCATTGTTTTCTGAAAAGATTTTTGCCCAGCTTGTATATAAAATCTAACCAAGTTTTCAAATTTCCAAGGCTGTTGTCAATTGCTGAATTTGTCATGAACCCTGTTTGTGTTGCCTAAAAGTCTGTAAAGTAATTAGTTGCTGCCCCATTTGTATAGAACTAATTTGTCTAAGTCATCTATTGATTAAAAATTGTCTTGAGCTGTCACAAATTGATCAGAAATCTACATAAAAGTTTCAAACTGTCAATGTCAAATTGCTATTTGGTCACTCAAAACATTTTTCATCATCATTTGGTCCATCTTTATAACTCAAGATTCATCCAAACTACTGAAAAACACCAATGTTCATCTTCACAAAATCAAAGTGCTGTAATCCAAATTCAGTTGTTTGTCCCAAATTCATCAGAAACAGTCCAATCACTACGAGAAAGTCTCAATCAATATCGAATTGGTCATCAAAACCTGAAAAATAAGTCATAGTATTAAAAAATTGTCTTTTGCTGAAAATTAGTTCAACTAAGAAAGGTATTTAAAAAATTTAATCATATTTTTTCAAAATTTTTGTTCATTTTATTTTTGTGGAATCAAAATTGTATGTGAACATCAGAAAATCTTGTATTTTTTGTATAATTTTGGCCATTAAAATTTTCAAAATTGGACAATTTTCAGCAAGTTGATTACAGATTTTTTCAACCACTGTTGTCTGTGAGTATATTTTATGACGCAAAAAAAGATCGTTTTGTTCTTTCATTTGTTCATGTACATTAATTTTCTACTGTTCAATGCAACAAACTTTCCCATATCTATTATTAACCCATTCATATATTTTGTTAGCGTGGTTTTCAAACTTCAACCACCATTTTGCTTGAACTTGCATTTTTTAGATTTTTGCACAACTTTGTCAACTGAATATTTTTGAATAATTTTCGTGTGATCTTGCTTTACCAACAAAAGATTTTAAAACAATTTAAATCATTTTATTTTATTTTGGTAAATTTATTTCACATGATTTGATTTTGATTTTTTAATAATTTGAGATTTTTTTTTCTTGAATTACTTTTAATTTTTGATTAGATTTTATAAAAATGTTTTTGAAATATGAAACTTCATCCTCTTAAAATAATTATCATTAATATTTGCAATTTTTCTTTATTTTTCAAATTTAGGGTTTTCAGTCAGTGGGCCAAGCCCCCAACTGTATCAAAAAAAGAACAACCAAAGAACCAACTTCATACAATGTTACTCGATAATGAAGAAGATGACCCAATGATATCTTGAAATTGAAATTGAGCAACATCAGAAAAATTAACAATTCTCAAAAAGTAGTGATGGGAATTTTAGGTCTTTTTTAAAGTTTAGTTCATCGGTTTTGGTCCCAAAAATATCTAGTTCAGTGAACTAGTTCATCCTGACCTAAATGATGAGAATGATAATGAATGAAAAACTGTGAACATTGAATAGAGATTATTTGTATTGGAACTTGACCACTTCTAGGAGTAGTAAATTGTTGAATCGTTTCCTCCATTTCATCTTAACATTTTAAAAATTCAGATTGGTCATAAACTAATTCTTTGAGAGTTTAGGTTTCAGTCATTTAAGTCATTGAATTGTTTAGTTCAAATGAACTAATTAGTGAACTATTAACTCATCACTATCAAAAAGCTTTATGTGCTAAAAAAGGAGTTTTTGTTAACCCTACTCACATTGGATTCCTGTATGTGAATGTCTACAATTCCAAGGCAGAATTTTCTACAGTCCACCTTAAGGAAGTGTACTACAATCCTGATTTAAGCATCGACATTTGGTGTGGTGCAAGAATCATGGAATCAAGCATTTTTAGGATTGTTACAGACACGGATCATGTTGACATTATTAGTAAACATACTGGTGAGATAACTATAACCACTCCCAAGAGAGGTTCAGTGTACTATATATACTATGAAATTATTGAAAAAGAAAAAGTCTATGAAGAGTTAGAATGTATGCCTGTATCTCAAACAAACATAAGCCAGAATGATCATATAAATAATCATATACAAAATTTTGATTCCATGGAAAAGGAGAATGTAGATAATCCACAAAGTGTGCTAGAAAATGTTGAAAATGAATAAAATTTACAAGATGCTGTTGTGGACATAGCCAACCAGGAGATTGATACTGAATCTGAAGATCAATTAGTTAGTGAAAGTTTTGGTATTAATAGTAAATACAAAAAGTACATCAGTAAAACAAAAAAACCTTTGGCATAGACGACTAGAACACCTAAGTGGCAAAAGTCTTAAGGTAATATTTAAAGTTGTCGTAGGAATACTCGCCAATATAACATTTAAAGATGATGATTTTGTCACTTGTGAGTTATGCATTAAGGCAAAATCTACTAGACTTGGTCATCATGGTGTGAAAACTCAACCAACACTTAGAATGGAAGTAATTTCATCTAATATAATGGGTTTATTCCAGGATACTTATAATGGAGAAAAATTTATCATTACTTTTATAGACCACATTTCAAAATATACCTTGGCATTTCCGATCTATAAAAAGTCTCAAGCATATGATAAATTTAAAGAATATTATTTGTCATTTTATGCCAAATTCCCAAATGACCCAATTTCAGTTTTGAGAACAAACCAGGCTCGAGAATACTCCGACTTGAAAATGACTCAGTTTAGCTCTGAAAAAGAAACAGTTCTTGATAATGGTGTCACTTTTACCTCCGAATTGAATGCAATTGTCAAAAGGCAAAATAGAACGTTAAAGAAATATTATATGATGTAAAAATTGATTTTATACTTTGGTCTACCATTGTCCTTGCAGCTGAACACATCAATATAAGTCCAACCCGCATAAATTTAGAAAATATGACCCAGTATGGGAAATTATACGGGACTAAACCTGACATTTCTCATCTTTGTGTTTTCAGTACTGTTGCTTTTAAGCATGTTTCCATTGAACAGTGACATCATGCAGCAGTGAAAACAAAGAAGAATGAACAGAAGATTTTAGACCCAAAATTCCTTCCCAAGCTTTAAAAACAATACTCGATGGATTTTCCCACATTGGTTATCAAGTATTGGATCCTATCAAGATGAGGTCTTATAAATTCTGTGATGTATAATTTGATGAAATGAAAACATTGGCCAATTTCACAGACAAACGAGATGAATTACAAGTTAAGCCCCTTGTCGAAGAAACTGAGGCAATATATCGATTAAATGTAATTAAAAATACCTCAGTTTGTAATCCTCAATTCTTAGAAGATTGTTTGCCAGTAATGTTCAGTGACATCTTCAATAATCCATTCAAAGATAAATGGCTTAAAGCTTTTAATGATGAATTCCAATCCATGTCTGATCTTAAAGTCTGGAAAGTCTTAGATCATCCTTGCAGTGTCAATCCAACAGATACACATTGGATTTTTATGGCTAAAGCTAATGAAAGAGGTATAATATACCCAAAGGTCAGATTAGTCGCAAATGGTTTCATAGACAGATCTGATTATTCTATAACTGAAACTTAAGCACCTGTTTTTCAGTAATGGTTGATTCAGTGGCTTTTTTTTTGTTATAAACATGCTGAATTTTCAGTTAGTGCAGTACAATGTCAAGACTGCTTACTTGAACTCACAAATCAAGAACGACATCTATTTAAACTTCCCTTCAGGTTGCAATGTCAACAAATCAAAAATTCTGAAATTGGAAAAATCTATTTATAGTTTAAAAACTTTAAGTAAAAATTGAATTGAATTACTAGATTCTCATCTTCTGAACTCCAATTTTACAAAATCAAAAGTCAACAGATGTGTGCAAGTCTTTAAAGATGATTCTGATGGATTAGTGTTTATGATAATTTACGTTGACGACGTACTATTAGCAACAAATTGTCCTTTATGAATAACATAAACAACTAATTACTTTGAAACTCATTTTAATATGAAAATGATTGAAAACCCATATCACTACGTAGAATTTAAAATTGATTGCAGCAGAAAATCACAGGTAATCAAATTAATTCAGAAACAGCAAATTGAAAATACTCTCCAAAAATTCCAGCTTTGATACTAATCCCTCCAAAACACTTATGGAGACAGGTCTGAAACTGAGTAAAACAAATGATATAGATGACAAAGAGTACAGATCCATGATTGGCACTTTATTATACATATCTAGATGCACTAAGCCAGATATATAATTTTTTGTGAATTACCTTTCACAATTCCATAATTGTTCACATGATATTAAGAAAAATCACGTGTGACAAATCATCAGGTATTTAAAATCCACTGTTGGCATTGCTCCAGTCAATCCAACTTGAAAGGAATCTCCACTTTCAGTGATGCCTCCTATGCTCCTGATATGGACAATCAAGCTGTAAACATGTCAGAATTAGAAAAAAGCTAGTTGATCACAGAATATTTGATTAAAATTTATGGTGATTTAGTAAACTGGGGCGTTCATTTCCAGAATATATATACATTGTCATCTATCGCTGCTGAATTGATAGCACTACACAATGCCTTCAAAGACATTGAAGTAGCATGGCTCCTTAATCCTGAATTTTTCCATGTTATCCCTGTTCAAGTATTCAAAGACAATATTTCTGTCATTCATATCATCTCAAAAGGTAATCAAAAATTTCTTCGTGCATTAATGATCAAATGTTATGGTTTAACCCAAAAATACCGGGATAAAATCTTTGAATTTATACTAATCAGTGGAGAAGATCAATGTGCTGATTTACTTACTAAAGCGTTATCCAGTAAACAGCATAATTTCTTAACAAACCAAACCCTTGAATACCCACATATTGATCCATAATAAATCCATGAACTCCAAAACTTGATCCATTATCTGAAACACCAAATTCTTTAGTTAGTTTTACATGAGATTAATAAAATATAATAATAATAATTGCAATTATCATACATAAATGTAACTTATGCTCAACATTCAGTGATCTCATTTCATTATTAATTTTGTTTATCTGAAACATGTATATTGCATGTAATTAATTTTTATTGATTTACATATATAAATAACTGTGAATGATTTGATCTGATTTATAGTTACCATTTTTTTCCAAAACTTACTTTTTACCATTTTATTCTGATTTTAATATTCAATATTGTGTTATCACTAATTATCATTTTCACTTGTGTTTATTTATTTATTTTGCAGCAATGTTAGCAAATTCTTTTGAAAATCAAAAATGTAATATAAATGTTAACAACCTTTAAATCTCTCACAGTTGTGCTCAGTTCAAAAGATTGTAGGGGGTGTTAGGACCACCAATCCTTATTCCCTCACACTCCTGCTAACACTCAACTATCTTTCTCTGTCTCATTTTATTCCTTGATCTATTTAATTTGGTATATCCAATGAAAAGACAAATGTTCTTTGAAGAGAACTATAAAAAAATATTTGAAGACCACTATATAAATGCGACAGTCGATTTTTTAGTTAAAATTTTACCCCTATTTGTTATCAGTTTGTTGAAACAAATGTCTTAGTATATAACAGTGTTGCCAGATGTGTAGATTTCTTTGCATCTAGTGCGGATTTTTGTGCAGATTTTTGCCCAAAATTCTGTCATTAAACTTCAAATAGCTGAAGTTAACACTGTTTTCTACTTATGACGCCATTACTCATTATCCATAACCAAAGACTTTATTGAATATACAAGTCATTTCACTCCTTGTCTTATCATTAAAACTTCTATACATGCCAATTAATTCCACATTATACCACCATAGCTCTCTATGAGATTGGTATTCCCAGAATTTCCATTTATTTCCTTTGCAATCAGTGTTATCGATAACTATTGCGAAAAAATGGTTGCATTTAGAGAGTTGAAAATTTTGCAGAGATATTGTCATATGTTAGATCAAGATTCCGTGAAAATTTTATCAAAATGATAAGTTTGGTTATGAAGATATTGCCAAAATTGTGTCATATTAAATGATATAAATTATATGAACTCAATCAATTCTCAAAAACCAAAGGTCGGACCAAGCTGAAATTTTGATGAATCATTTTGATTTATTAGCTTAAGAATCTGTGAAAATTTGGATAAAATTGTAAGTTGGGATTGGGAGATATCACTAAAATTCTATTTGGATTCTGTAATTCAAATTCAATTGAATAATTTTACCAATGTATTTCAAACCCAACATACCATTTCATCCAAATTTTCACAGATTCTTTAACTAACATATC
The DNA here is from genome assembly GCA_011428145.1 of Ericerus pela. Classification (NCBI taxonomy): domain Eukaryota; kingdom Metazoa; phylum Arthropoda; class Insecta; order Hemiptera; family Coccidae; genus Ericerus; species Ericerus pela. The sequence continues at coordinate 317,986 of WOFM01000205.1, read as the reverse complement.
AAAATGATTCACCAAAATTTCAGCTTAATCATCCATTATTTTGGTTCTTGAGAATTAATTGAGTTCATATGATTTGAATCATTTAATTTGACATAATTTCAACGATATATGTATAACCAAACATGTGATTTTGATTGAATTTTCACAGGATATCAAGCTAACATGTTGCAATAGCTTCGTTTGAGCATTTGTAGTTTTTGCAGTAATCTGTATAATTTGCAACAATGTGTTTGAGTGCTTGCAGCAATATGCTCGAGCTCTTTTTCTGTATTTTACAGTTTTTAGAATCTGAATTTTGAATTACTATTGCTTCAAAGGTACTGTAAAATTTTACAAATTTATAGTGGTGGCCTTACGTTGAAGAATTTGAATTTTATCAATTGTTATTAAAACATTTTACAAATTTTCTCTAGATGTTTGTTCATTTGTTGTGAGTTGCTACTCTTGCATATAATTTATTTTCATTTTATGATGATAATATTCTTTTTTGAAGAAGTTTCGATGATATTAATACATGACTAGTTTCTGTGACCATCATGATAATTTCTATGAAATTTCGTCGATCTCTAGCCATTGTGCTGTATGTGTCTTGTGTAATAAATGAGATTGTTAAAATAAATAATTTTTTATGTGTTTTAATTTTGGGAGTTTCCATTTTACTTATTTCCTGTTCAGTTCAAGTTTTTTCATCATAATATGATTCAGTTTATTCATTACCGGTAATTTCGAGTTATAACATTTTCAAAATTCTCACAATAATGATAATAATCTTTTCAGAATATGTTTGGATGAATTAAGAATTCATTAATTTATTATCACATGCTATGAAACAGTTACGTTCCTTCCATAAAATTAATGTTATCAAGAACTACTGCGAGAGAACTGTTTATCATAGAGAGTTGAAATTTTGTGGAGACATCAAGTTATATTAGATGAAAATTTTGTGAAAATTTGGCTGAAATTTTACCTTTCATTTTCATATTATCACTGAAATTTGGTTGGGATTCTGTAATTTTCAGATGATATGAACTCAATCTAGTTGGGGAATTCCAGCAATATATCCATAACCAAATGTATAATTGCTGTTAAATTTTCAAAGAATCTAAAACTAACGTATCTTGATATCTCAACCTAATTTCAGTTCAATTATTCATATGATTTTCAAGATATCGCTGAAATTCTGCTCAAATACCTATGTGAAAATGAAAACAAATGATAATGCTTCTTGGTATTTTAAATTTACAATATTTTAATACTAACCCTACAACTGCTATTTATAATGTGTAAAAATACAACCCAATTTTAATTTTGAACAAAGTCTTTTTGTTAACTTGAAAGAAATTATCAAAAAGGTACACTCGGCCATTAATCGCATTTATCACTGAAATACAACTTTATGTCATTATCTTTGCAGAAAATTGTTTGAGCACTTCTTTCAGTTTATCAGTAATATATGCAGAATATAGTTACAGTAAAAACTGTAACCTACAGTTGACTGGAAGAACTCAAACAAACTTAATGTCTCTGCAAAATTTCAGTTTTTTAAAAGCAACAGTTCTCTCGCAGTTGTTTTCAAAAATAGAATTAAAGGAAACACCCCGTCGAATATGAGCTGTGGTGTTAATTTATGGAACTTAATTACATGGATCTACTTATTCTTGGAGTAAAATACCTTGTATATTTTATAAGGACTTTGATCATAATCCACAGATAATTAAAAATCTAAAAAGAAGATTAGAAGAATAGTCATGATATTTATAAATTTCTCAAGGAGAGGAAGTAAATAAAGCTCATCCGAAAAAACGATGGATAAATTTTGTCAAAGTTGAACAGCATGCTTTACAATAAGATAATATGAACTTAGTTTTCATATTCTTCTTGCAAAAATCTCTCATTTTAATACCCATATTAAGGGTGTGTCAATGTGTACGGATTTTTATTTTAAAAAGTGAGGATTTTTGGAGATTTTGATCTGGCAAAACTGGTGTATAACGCTCTTAATTTCATAACTGGCCATTAAACTGTTAGTGTATCATCTTTTTTTGTTTTTCATTTATTTGGAATGTTTAACAGTTGAAGAAGTCGCCCTTTCACATTGGAGAAAACCTGACTTTCTACGATTGTTCATTTTATTCATGCAGAGATCTACATTATACCATACCTAGTATTATTAATTATTATATAATATGTACTCTAATGAATTAATCAAAGTCGTTTGCTGGAACTTGTGTAGCATTAAGTTTTGGTTATTCCGCGTTACAAATTGTTGAGATCATAAATTTGAAATATTGCTATTGTACCATCGCATTCCAGCATTTCTGACCCAAAGTGAAGGTGTGTTTCGTTTGGCCCCTTTGACATAAGCGGACTTTGCCATTGAAGTGTGGGTGGGATACAGTTATACAGAAGTTCTGAAAGACGAAAATGTTTTATGTAGGCACATTAATTCTCATCAAAATGTAACAATATTCAAAAAAATTCGTCTAAGATTCCTTAAGCCCTAAGTTTCATTTTTGGAAAGACCAACCCCCGCAGTCCCCCTTAAGTCCTCTTATGCTCTTTTTAAATCCTACTTGTGCCTGGATAATTCATAAGTTGGGGGAGATTATTGGGTATCGAATCTCAGCCAACCTTTTATCTTTCTGTTTCCTTATCGATGTTTAGTCGATTATCTGCAGACGTTGTTAGCATGGCTTCGAAGTCGATGCTCACTAAATAAAATAATTAATAAGAATAGTATATCGCTAATGTGATAATCATTCACAAGTCTATACTTGCTTATAAATTTTATAATTATGTTTGTCCAGATGAGATATGCGACGTCATAAAAAGGGATGAAACTCTGACGTTCGGCGAAAAAGAGAATTTACGACTTGAAATCTTAAACAGCGGAAGCATTCGGGTGTTGTTCAACTTTGTGGAGTATTGAATTACATAGGCTACTGTTTTACTAATTTACTTTATTCTTTTCTTCTTTTCTTCTTTTCTTCTTTTCTTCTTTTCTTCTTTTCTACATCGTTTTTCTCCCACGTAAAGAATTAAGCACCTGTTATATGTCCCGCATTTTGTCTCATTTTCAGCTCTAACCTACCATTTTATGGATTTAGCAGTCCAAACGAATTGCGAATTATTGAAGAGAAAACCGAAACACAAATCATTTTCCCAAAGAAATGTGCAACCGATGGCGACAAAATCTTGAGTGCGTGAACAAGTTTCATCAAAAAAATTAATTATTTATAACTTTAGTTTAATTTGGTATTCATAGTCTCGTCGAGCGTTACTCTTGTCAAGTTATACGGAGTATTTCGATTCGTATAGGCAAGTGTTTGTCTTCAGAGATCGCGATGGAGTAAATCGCGAATTTTGTTTCTGTTTTGTGGAAGCATCGTATGATGGGTGAGCAATCGCTTCTCTTATAAGATATACGTTTCCATTACTTATTTTTATTTTATTTTTCTGATTCTTATTACTGTTAGTTTTGATCTTGAAACAAATAATGTTGCCGCTTTGGCTTAATTGATCTCTTCATATTTTCCTTTGTTAAAAATAAATTTTTCTCGACGTAAGTAGATACCTACATAATGCACGCTTTGCGGCGGTGACCCTTTGGCTCATGCAAAGCTGGGGTGCATTCAAAATTGGTTGTTAAGAAGAAGATTCGCCTATAAATATACACCCGTAGGTGGAGAAAATACTTTTGGTGAATAGTTTTTGACAAGTTTTACTGTTTCTCACATGACTGTGTTAGCGAGCACAGTAAAAGCCAGCACAATACGACAGAGAGATCTTTTGGACGATGGAGGAGGCTGCCCCACCCGCTCTGTCCCTGTCGCCATTGTTGCCACCAAAGTGGCATACTATGAAGTGGCCCCCCACATCTGCCCAAAAGATCCCACCGCCTATGTAATGAGTGAACCTAGTATCTGAGTGAATCTAGTATCTGACCTCATGGTGAGTAAAAACGTGTCTAATCTAAAGACAATTATTGAGAAAAACATATATATATATATATATAAAAACAGAACCTAACAAATCATTCTATGAAAAAAAAATTGAAAAACGAAAAGAAAAAAATTCTTTGAAACTTCAGCAATCATGGGATTTGAACCTAACACTACTCGAGTGGTAAGTCGCGTCGCTACCATACCACCTCAGCAGTGGAACAAAATGATGGAAAAAAGATGCAATATTATTTCACTATTCGACATATTAATTCGCCCAAAATTATTTGCGAGAAATATTTCCTCCACATTGAAGTATATATTTATTGGCACATTAAGAAAAAGACGTTGAAATAATATTACCACAAGTTTACCCAGTTCAAAACGAACAATTTTTCCGAATGACGGTAAATAATTAAAACGCAATAGATTGTTATTAAATATTTCACTTTGTTATTAAAATAATACTACAACAACCAATCGAAATTATTGGGATAATTTTTCGCAAACTATTTACTTGGGTAAAATTTACCCTTAGGGGGTAAATCAACCAACTCATTCTGAGCAACCTCTGTTATTACCGAAGAGAACAAACGGTCCATTCTGAACAGTTAAGAGTGTTTTGGTTGTTACCTGGGCATTTATTCTGAGTGAACGCCTGGTACCTAACATAGTTCCATTAATCATTTTAGTGGAACAACAAAATAATTCGACACATGCACAGGAATTTTTTAGTAATTTATTTTAGTTTTGATTGAAAAAACAGGGTTGTACACTTATAGGTTAATTACATTAATTGTTGCAAGAGTGGGCAGAATTTGTGAAAAAATGGGATTCGAATCCTTTTTTTTTTGCCTGAAAATGATTTGTGATTTAAATCACTTTTGAAAAAACAATGTGATTCATGATTTGAGATTCAAATTACATTAGGAAACAGAGAATCACAGATATCTACACTATGTATAACTTAGATACCTCACTTGCTGCTTTCACTATGTTGAGCATTCACTCTCATAGAGTGTTGATATGTTGCATTGATCCCTTGGCCTATTGGCAAAAAAAATTGTGTACAATGCATTTCCTATACAGAAAATGCAATTTTCAAGTAAGTGCTGTATATTTATTAATGCGTGTTCTGATGTCATATTTAGTGTGGATGTTCTCTCAGCCTTCAAGATTTAAACCATTATACCAAAAATTATTGTTAGGTGCAAAACAAAATGAATTTTCTTTTATTTTTTAATGAGGTATTTTGTATTTACAACTTACATAAGTCCTTATCAGTTTTACCCTCTACCTACTGATTACAATTTGTGTACATTGGTAGGTAAGGTGAAGTGTTGGTTGCTAACTTTGACTATATACATACTGGACTGCTAATACTGATAAGAATAACACAGAGTCTAATGAACAACCGGTGAAGTTGAGTCAGACACCCGTATCCCCGTTCAAAATGTTAGTTTACTGGTTTGCTGTTTAAAAACATAGAGCTACCTGATCCGCATTTGACCGAATTAATTACAAATTTCTATGTAAAAATTAGAATTAGACATATTTGTAAGAATATTTCGCAAGTAGATAAAATCATTCGTCATACAGCAACAAAAAAGATTATTTTTATGCATCAATAAATCAAATTTTAAATTGATTTAACTGAAATTTTTGAACTTCTGAGTTTTATAAAGCTGCAACACTATCAATTTAATTCATAATTAAAAGCAATAATTGTGGTAAGAAGAGACCTAGTCAAAGGAAAAGACAATAAGTATTAATAAATTTGATAATGAACTAACATTTTGAACAGGGATACGCCTGTTTCTTTTGAACACAGCTTTTTATCAGTATTAGCAGTCCAGTATGTATATAGTCAAAGGTTGCTAGGGCTCATTCAAAATAAACAACCAGCACAACCATGGTTGTTACGATAAAGTTGAAATTTTACCCCGAGTTTACCTGATTCAAAATGAATGATTTCTTCGAATGTCAAGGTAAATAATTAAAACGATAGATTTTAATGAAATATTTCACGTTATTTTCGAATTAATACCGCATCAACCAATGAAATTCATCTGGGTAACTTTTCACCAATTATTTAACTATTTACTCCCATAAAACTTATCTTACCTGCATAAAACAACCAACTCATTCTGAATTAGTTGGGTGATTACCCAGGTAAAACAACCAGTTCATTCTGAGTGGTTGGAGTGTTTTGGTTGTTACTGGTGCTTTCAGAACACCAAGAGTTTAATCGTGTTGCAAGTTTTGTTAGCCCTATCCAATGGAAAGTACAGTACATTATTTGAAACATTATTGCTACTTTCATTAAAATTTTCATTTGACCATTATAGTTTTTTTCATTTAAAAAGAATGCAACCAACTTCAAAGAAAAAACATTTTGGTCTGAAAAGAGAGAAACAATTCCATTAAAATTTTTCAATAAAATATACAGAAACTGAAAAAATGAAATGAAAAAGCATTATATGTGAAGTTAGTAAATAAATTTTTTCAAACAATAGAACCAATTTTTAAAAAAACAATGAAGATAGTGCTAAAAAGAGAAAAATAATACTATCAAAATTTTTCCAACAAAATCTAGATCTAGGGACTGATTATTAAGGTCTTTTCATTCTGAACACGCTCCTGAAAATAGGCAAGTTAGGTATCTATTCAGCAAATAATTTACAGCAGTATGTTTAGCTGTACTGCTAATTATACTACTAATTCACCGCTAGCACCAACAGATGTCTAATTCACTGTAAATTATGAAAATGTGTGTAGTTGATTTATCTATAAAATGTCTATAAGAATGGTATTTTACAGCTATCTAAATGAGAGTGGCATTTCTTAAATGTTTCTTTGTTTTAATTGTCCAGATTTTGTCAGTGAGGAAGCTAACTTCCAGATAAAAAAATTTTAGGAGTGAAAATGCTATTTTATACCCAGAAAGATTTAATATTAGGGGTGAATTGGCAGTTTTGAGGCTAACATGCATCTATCTCACGCATGTCTGTATTATAGCTGTGGGAAAGATAATTTACAGACTCCCCTCCATTGACCGTTATATTTTAAATTTCTGTTAGGTTATTTATGATTGGTCTTGACTTTTTGGTGCATTTTCTCCTAACAGTTAGTTGTATTACTTTATCAGATTTCATTCTTTGTTGTGAATGTGTTTCAGAATTTTAGTGAATTAATTAAGTTCAGTTATCTGATACACTTTTTCCTTTGAAAATGTTTTTTGAATGATACGGTACTTTTTATTTATTTTTAGAAAGAGCTTATTATTTTATGAAGTTCATTGTGTCTGTTAAACAGTTATAGTCAATCTAATTTGAATGAGTTTACCATATAAATGTTTAATATTATCATTCAATCATTTTATGGTTCAATGGGTAAGCATATTTTAGGTGTTCAGGTGGCACGAGGATTCGAACGTGTACCGGCCAAACACCTAAAACCTCCCTCGTTCACCGCCACCAAAAGTCAGCACCATATTCACTCGGCTACGGTGCTGGGTGATGGTGTTTGAGGGAGAAGTAGTAATTAGCCTACATAGTGTGGCAGCAGCTGCCACACCACTCCCCCTCAGTATAGCAGAGTGTAATACAATTGCCAGTACAGAGGTGCCTTGCAGGTAGGGATGTACGCCAGTGCGTGGTGATGCCCAGCCTCATCACTACACCGTGGCGCACGGCCTACAGCGCTGTCACATTCCAACATCGGTGGTGTGACGTACCACCTTGGCTACTGGTTTCTGTATGTGTCCGAGAGATGGCGTGTGCACCATCCCCGCATCACGTCGAGGTCACCACTTTAGGTGTTCAAGTGGCACGGGGATTCAAACCCGTACCAGCCGAACACCTAAAACCTCCCTCATCCACTGCCACCAAAAGTCAGCACCGTATTCACTCGGCCATGGTGCTGGGTAATGGTGTTCGAGGGAGAAGTAGTAATTAGCCTACGTAGTGTGGCGGCAGCTGCCTCACATATGTTTTCATTAATTCTGAGTTTTCAATTTCCTAAATATTAATGTTCCAAAATTAGCTCGCAATAATCTAAAAATTAGGATGTATACCCTATTTGCAGTGATTATTCTAAGGATTTTTTGGAGCTGCACAAATTGAAAATTTTTGAAGCTAGAAGCTACATACGTCTTCAACCCCTTCCCTCTCAAAAAAAAAATTTGTTGAATCACAATCATTGTAATCACAATTATTGTTCAAAATTTATCAACAGTAGCTGTTGACAAGTTTAAAATTGTCAACTATTTGAATTAATGGCCAAAGGGCAAATACATAAATTTGAATTTCAAATTTTTGGTTAAAAAGAATTAGAAAATGAAAACAATAACTGAAGCTAGCTTCAGTTAAATTTTTCAGAGCTGCACAATATGTGCGCAGCTGCTGCATGTTGGAATAAATGCTGCCTGTTTGTAATCACTTCATGAATTTCTCAATCCAATAAACCTGATATTCCTCAAGATTATAAAACATAAGTATAAAAATTATGAGGAATACCTACTCACCTAGTGGACAATGGAATAAATCATGGTGCAATTGCTCTTCTCAAGTATAAGCCCATTCCTTTGGTTTTTTTAAAATAATGACTAGTTTTTTAACTTTTATTACAGTATGAAAATTATAAAAAATCAGCAGGCTACCAACTAATTGATTCTTGGTACGTACCTACCTCTAAAACATTGCAATATCATGTAATTCACATCTGTAGTTTTTGACAAATGTGTTTTTTCAAATTTGAAAATTTTCATTTTCACACCAAAAAAGAACATTTCCAAGTTGATAATTGGGAAAATTATGTTAGTCTAAAAGTAACTTTTGAAGAAAAAAAAAAAAGACCATTCAGTTATACTCAAGCCAATTTCCGTGCTTACCAGGATCTACCTAATCTTGATAGCTCATAGTTATGAAAGCATCTCAAATTAATTTTCATTTTATGCTAAGTATACTAAAATATTTCAGTGGTATTTCAAAATTTTAGCAGACCAAACCAATATCAAATTCAGTAAGTATTTCTTTAAGTGGGACCCTTCTTACAGCTTGAACACTGCTAATTTGCAGCTAACAATTTGTCATAAATATCCGTATTTTAGCAGCAAATTTAGCTGTAACATCCTCTTGAACCACAATCTACAGCTAAAATACAGCCAGTTCACCCCTAATTATATCTGTAATTTAGCACTGTTGCTCTTAAACTACGGATATCTATAAAAATTGTTAGCTGTAGAATAACAGTGCATTATCTGTAAAAAGTGTGCCAAATTAGGAATTCCTGCTTATTTAGCATTGGTTTTTAGCTGCAAAAATATTAAAGTACTGCTAAAATTAGTAGTGTAAGCTCCTAATTTTTTTACCAGTTAGCCGTGAATTGTTTGCCTGTAGGTGATATATAGTGTAGATGTCAATGTGGAGATGATTTGTGATTCTAATCATTTATTTATGAACAGCGGAATGAGAAATCACGAATCCTATTTTTCTAGACTATAAATTTCGAGGAAATTGAGATCCCCATACCGGCTGAACACCTAAAGTGGTGATCTCGACGTGATGTGGGGGATGGTCATACACGCCATCTCTCGGACACGTACTGAAACCAGTAGCCATGATGGTTTATCACACCACCACTGCCGGAATGTGATGGCGCTGTAGGGTGTGCGCCACAGTGCGGTGATGAGTGCGGGTATCACCATGCGCCGACATACATCCCTACCAGTAAGGCGCCACCGTACTGGTAATCGTATTATGCTCCGCTATACTGAGGGGGAGTGGTGTGGCAGCTGCCGCCACACTACGTCGGCTAATTGCTGCTTCTCCCTTGTACAGCGTCATCTGGCACCGTAGCCGAGTGAATACGGTGCTGACTTTTGGTGGCGGACAAGGGGGGTTTTAGGTGTTTGGCTGGTACGGGTTCAAATCCCCATGCCACCTGAACACCTAAATTTAGGTGTTCAGGCAGCACGGGATTCCGGGTAATGGTGTACGAGGGAGAAGCAGCAATTAGCCGACATAGTGTGGCGGCAGCCACCACAGTAATTATTAGAAAAAAATTCTTGAATTTCATCTTTGCTAAATTAAAAACCTCTTTAGAGAACTTTTACACTTTTACCTCTCACATTTCTAAATATAACAGTTTTTTGTCAAAAAGTATTCAAATGTTCAGAACTTTTTTCCCATATTAAGGTCTAACAGGATTATTTAACGTTTGAGACTTTGAGGATTCGTGATTTGTTGAAAAATGATACGTGCGAATCACTTTTTAATCTCTGGACTGAAAGTATTCGTGATTCGAAATTCGACTAATGTTTTTGAGGATTTATAGCCCTCTTTCGATTATTGCTTTTTGAACAACGAAACGTCATTTCCGTGGTAGTTGATGTAAACCCCCGACTATTAAGTATGTGGACTGACCTAACGCCTTTTACTCTATAAAGTCAGGGATATTGACAAAATGAGACATCCGCTGACTTCTTTTCTCGTATCCCATACATGCAGTGTTGCGGGCATTTTTTCTTCCGTTAGCTCAGCCCATATACTTTATAGTCAAAGATCATGTAAACGTATGGAATTGCGTCAATTAAACTGTCGTATTATGTTATTTCGATAAGAATGATTTTCGTGGCATGTTTTCTTATACAAAGTATTGAGCTCGATTTTATGCTGCTCTCGCAGTTTCTCAAAAATAGGAAAATTTCATTGGCTGATTTTGTGAGCCTCCTTGGGAGGTAGGTGTTAATAATCAATTACATCCAAAGATGGACGATAAATTTTACGTCCGCGCCTTAAGAAACATACCCCTAGTTATACTACTCGTTGTCAGTTGTATGTATTTGCAGAATTTTTCCTTTCTGGGGTTACATGATGCCCCACGAGTGATATCATATTCCTCAAATTTGAGCTCGGTATATCGAGCAATAAGTCCGACAGTGTATCCTACTCGGTTCGTTATATGTTAATTATTTCTTCAATTTCTAGGCATTACCGGTAAACAAGTCGAGCATATCCTTCTGGCTTACCGAAGCCTGAAGTCAGCATTTCTCACCAGTCGAAAAAGAAATACTTCGACGAGCCAAAGAACGGGCCAGAAATTAACGCATTTCGTTTCGATTCCTATGAATTTTGTCAGTGTGCAGGAGAATTTTGAAGAGTTCAAGGTCACACGAATTCTTAAAATTATAATGTTAACTAACACTTTTGTTTTGTATTGCATTCACTACTCCTTCCTGTATGACGTATTTAGGCCCGTGTGTTGGAAATGTGTGGGGAAGATCGTGGTATTTGTCGCGAACTATTTCTGAAAAAAGAAAAATTACATTTAACTTTGGGTGTAATGAATTTATCGAATGATGCTAAGAAAGAATTGGCTTTTGACACGTTGGAAAAATGTAAAACTCGAATAATCAAGTAAATGTAATTTCATCCGTTGCACTCGCGCGCTTCCGCTTCAGTCGTAACTTAAGTGGTGGGTATTTATGTTTTGTAGTCCTGTTGCTGGGAATGAACCAATTGTAGCTCGAATTCGTGGTGTCAGATGTATGAAAAATAATCCATCGAAAGCGAATGTGCTTTATGGTGTAGTGGAGACGAATGAAATTTTTCAAACAGTGGCTGATGAAACAGTCAGTGCTTTTATCGAAGCAGGTTTCGTATCTTAATTTTGTTCTCTTTTCATGTTACTATTCAGTTTTGGTCCTTGATCAATTTTGTTGTTCATTTACGAACGTAATGTACGTATTTTTTTCCTCAACTTTTTTAGGTTTAATGGAACGCGAACGAAAAAATGTGCTTCTACATTTAACTCTCATGAATTCCAAGTTCTTGAGAAAGATTACATATAAAAAAGCTAAATTGGAGAATGGGCAATTATTTGAAAAAACTTTCGATGCTCGACGCATTCTGCAGGTGAGAATATTTTTCCATCGCCAATTTAATCCGTGTGTGTTGACCACTTTTCTGAACACTGCGATATTTTGTTTTTATTTTTAGAATTTTCAGGATTATGAATTTGGACGAGTGAAAATTGAAACTATGCACCTATCGCAGTTTTGTGCAGTAGATAAAAATGGATATTATGCGCCGTCGTTTGAGATTTACTTTTAGTATAACGAGTCCCGAGTCCTTAACAATCTGTTACAATAAGTAGTATATTTTACCATACTGATGTTCCTCTTTGATGCTAATGATCGACCGCTCATAGTAACTATATAACTCGTATTTATTCCCTGTACGGTGTATTTGTGTTGTTTCTCGGCTGTATTAATTATAAATGGAGTTATTATATGTTGAGATATAGAAATCGTTTCGTCGTTTGGAAGCATCTGATGAAGAAGTGTTGTGCGAATTTATTTTATTTTGTTGATCAGCAAATGATGGTTGTGAAAGTGGAATTTGATTTTGTGAATTTTACTTATTGTACTACGACTGACGCCGTACTACCGTACTACGACTGACGCCAAAGTGCGGTTATATATTTGAATTACTTTTAACACCTTACCAATTTTTCAAATGATTAATTTAATGAACTAAAAAACACAAAAATATGCATATCAAATTAGGCTGAGATACCTTTCACAAAGACTATAAATTAAAAGACAATTTGATTTAAAAAGTGGATAACCTTCAACAAAAACTTTTGAAAAAATTCAACTACATCTCTATCGATAAATAAACTAAAAAGAAAAGAAGGGAAAAATTAAAAGTAAAAAATAACAAGATAAAATTAATGGAAAAACAACAAAAATCCACCAAAATTCATTAGACAAAGCAACATTTGCAAGAACGCTAACAAAAGCAAAAAACAAAATTTGAAAAAATTTGAAAAAAATCATTACACTAATATTTTTTATAATTTCTAGAGTATCACAAAGTTTTTCTCATCTCGTGATACTACTTTGTAAGGACCGGCGTATGGTTTCTCCAGCGCAGTTCTCATTTTTTCGTCTCTAACAAATAGGTGTGAAGTATTGGCCAAGTGTTTCGAGACGTAAATCTTGGGCTGGCCATGGCAAGCTGCCTGTTTTAAGAAATTGTTGGCATCATTTCTTATGTTTTGTACCATTATTTCGGGGCTAACTTCCTTCGATTCTGTGAAGAAGTCCCCTGGAAGGCGTAGCTCTTCGCCGAATGCTAATTGCGCTGCAGAGTGACCTGTATCAGTTTGTAGGGCAGATCGAAGGCCTAAGAGGATGGTAGGAAGTACTTCTACACATCTCTTGGTATCATGAGACATGATAGAGGCTTTGAGAGCTCTATGCCATCTCTCTATTTTGCCATTGGCTTGAGGATGGTAAGCTGTGGTATGACTGTGTTGAACACCAAGCTTATTAGACAGCTTTTTAAAACAGCGAGCTCTCGAATTGGCGACCTTGATCCGTAATTATGATTTCTGGTACGCCATACCTCGCAATCCAGGTATCGTATAACCTTGCAGCTACTGTGGGAGCTGACATCTCATGTAGAGGGATTGCTTCTGGCCATCGTGTTGCCCTGTCTATTATCGTCAACAGGTATCTGTGTCCTTGAGATGGTGGCAATGGGCCTACCAAGTCCATAAGTACAGTTTTAAACCACTCTGTTTGTTTAAAGGATTTGAGGGCCAAGCAAGTGTGTCTTCCTACTTTGGATTCTTGGAAGTTCAGGCAACTGTGAGCCCATTTATTGCAGTCAGACTTCATTCGTGGCCATACAAACCTTGCCAAAATCATATTAGCACTACATTTTGGCCCAGCCTGTGACAGATTATGTACACTGTTGAAAGCCAACCTGCGATATTTTACCGGTAGAAATGGCCTATTCTTACCTGTACTGATGTCACATGTTAATAAAACATCAGTACCGGGAATTTTTCGCTGTCTCAATTTGAGAGTAGTATCATCGTTCGATAACAACTCTTGCAATTCTGCATCCTTAAGCTGTGCTTTAGCTATTTCAGCATAAGGTAATTGGATAGGAGCCAAGATAGCTTCGATTCTACTCAAGGCATCAGCTGGAGTGTTAAGTTCTCCACTTATATACTGGATGTCGGTAGTCAATTGACCAATATAGTCTAATTGTCGCGCTCTTCTCGGCGATGCCGGTTCTGCTTTTTGTGTGAAGGCATATGTTAGGGGTTTATGGTCAGTATACACAGAAAAACATCTACCCTCTAATTGGTGCCTGAAATGCTTCAACACAGCAAAAATTCTGAGCAATTCCCTATCATAGGTGCTATAGTTCTTTTATGTTTTTGAGAGCTTCCTCGAGAAGAAAGCTAGCGGTAACTTCTTGTTGTCTTTATCCAATTGGTACAGGGTTGCACCAATAGCAAAATCAGATGCATCGGTACTCACGCATAACGGCAGACTTTCGTCTGGATGAGCCAATAGAGTTGCATTTGCCAGTATGTCTTTGATTTTCTCAAAGGCCTGTTTGGCTTCTTCATTCCATTCGAGTGGAGTTTTGTCTTTCTTTTTACTTGTCTTTATTAGTGCAAACAGCTTACTTTGTTCGGCTGCTGCATTCTTCATGCAACGTCTATAGAAGTTCACCATCCCCAAGAAACGCCTGAGTTCAGCGAAATTTGAGGGTTTTGGGAAGTTCAGTATTGGCTCTACTTTGGTCTTCAAGGTGGAAATGCCTTTGGTCGAGACTTTGTAGTAGAGGAAGTCAATTTTGGTCTGTGCATATAAGCTTTTGCCTACGTTGATAGTAAGCCCGGCAGCGTGTATACGCTGTACGACGGCTCTTACATTCTCCTCATGCTGTTGCTCACCACCTTCAGAGCAAATGCAGATATCATCCAAGTATGCATATGCAAATGGCAATTCCCTAAACAGTCTGTTGATAAATCTCTGGAAAGTTTGTGCTGAGTTGCAAAGTCCAAATGGCATTCGAAGGTATTCGAATAGTCCAAAGGGGGTTATAACCACTGTCTTTAGTACGTCCTGGTCAGCCATAGGAATTTGGTGGAATGCCCAGTTGATGTCAATTTTGGTGAACATCGTTTTACCCTTCATGTTCGCGTTGAAGTCCATTATATTGGGGATTGGGTAGCGATCAGAAACTGTTATGGCATTTAAGTCCCTGTAGTCTCCAACAATTTGCCACTCTCCACTTGCTTTTTTGGTCATGTGGATAGGGGAGCTCCATGAGCTTTTTGAGGGGTGACATACGCCCTCCTCAATGATGCGATGAAAGTACTCCCGTGCCGCTTTGAGTTTCTCAGGCAGTAACCTTTGTGCTCTAGCATGGCAAGGCTGTCCTTTGGTTTCAATGTAATGAACCGTATCGTGTTTGTTTGTAGGATGCCTGCAAATTGATGGTTGAGTGACTCTAGGATAGTCAGACAGAATCCGTAAGAGTTGTCTGTCGACTTTTGTACAGCTGGATATATTTGTGTCCAGTCTGTAAGCATGTGTTTTGCCATCCACACAATTTTTAGTTTCACTATTGATCAGTTTGCCGTTTTTGAGGTCAATGATCAGGCCATAATGTGCAAGAAAATCTGAACCCAGGATCGGGTTTGGAACATCAGCAACCGTGAAGGACCACGTCATTTTTTCCTTAAGTCCGATGTCAACTTTGCTGGTCTCAAGTCTGTAAGCTGGAAGATTTTGACCATTCACAGTACGGAGATATTATTTCGGAGGAAGTACTTTTTGGTTTTTATTTACTGGCAATATACTCAAGTCTGCACCTGAGTCTATCAAGTACCATCTCCTATTTGTCCTGTCCTTTACAAACAGGCGGCATGAGTGTTTTTCCGAGGGGTCTTTGGCCGCTTAGATGGCCCCTTGTTCTAGTTTGACACTTCCTTGTTGTAGGATTTACCACAACATTTGCATCTATTGTTGCATTTGGTGGCCTCCACGCCAAACCTGTTGTGGAAGAAACAACATTTATCATCCCAATTTCAAGACTGGGTTTTGGGAGATGATGTTCTAGGGGGAGTTGAACTCTGACCCCTGTTACTGGAACTAGATCTGCGGTCTCTGGACCGGGACTATTGTCCTTTGCTATTGCCACTGTTGTTGTTGTTGCTTCTACTTTTAGATCTTTGTCGCCAGCTACTATTGGGTTTTGTCGAGCTTTGGCTTTTGTTCCGTTTTACCTCATTGGTCAACTGAGCTATTTGGGCTCGAAGTTGGGCGAGTTCTCCAGTCTCTGCAGATACTGCACTGACCACCAGCTTTGACCTGGTGTATTCGAGCGCATTATCTGTGGATTTCGCAAGGAAGTTCAAGTCTGCAGATGTATTGATCACGGTCGAACCTACGGCAGCTAGGCATTGCACAACACTTTGGGGAAGTTGTTTGCAAAATTGATTGCCTATGACAGAAGGGGCTACTATATTATCTGCCTTCTGCCTTAATTTTGCCATGAAGATTGAGGGTTTATTGACCCCCCTATGTCTCAAAGGTCTCTGAGTTGGACAAAAGTATGGGTGAGGATGGTGGAGTGGAGGAGAATCAGACAGGGTTTTGGTTTTAGGCCGTTTGAACATCGGGGAGTTTGAATTTCCTGATGGTCTATAACCTAAACCAGTGATGGGAGGAGGTCGTGTTTTTGGAACCTCTTCCACCGAAGGTTTCCTCATTTTTTCCTAGGTCACAGGGGTGGACAATTCCAAGGGTGGTTGTTCTAACTTTGGGGTCTTCTCTGGAAACTTTGGAGGTGATATGAAGGCAGGAAGTGGCGCAGACATAGTTTTTATTATGTCTGCAGCTGCAGTTGTGAGCATTACTAATTTGTTTTCAATCCGTTCAAGTTCCTTTTTGTGGTCTGTTTTGTCCTGCGTCTTAATAGGCTCAGGATTAGGCAGAACCAGGAAATGAAACTTTAGGATTGGGAACAATGTATTGATTGGGGACAACATTACAAGGAAAGAATACAAGAGAGGAAAAAGAGAAAATATAGTACAGAAATTTGAATAAGAAAGTTCGGCTTATTTAGTCGGACAGCAAAAGGCGAGTGAAAAACATTGTGAGATTTTGTTCATTCGCAGCTTCGTTCCACCTTGTTATCTGACTTCAGACTTGCATGGAGGGGATAGCGCAAAAAATATTGTACCGCTTAAAAGTTTTCCAATTAAATTCTATTAAGTTTAAGCAAAGTTACGCGTGTTTGAATTTTGTGTGTATTCAAAATTCTTCATCTCACAAAGGAATGCGCTTTTCATTTGTGATATCATGATTTATTGACGTTTTAGTTATCTTTTTATTGGACAAAAAAAACACGTTGCGATGTTTTTTTCCTTATCACACGTGGGTTTGTTTATTCGTGTCTTGTTTTATTTGCACACATTTTTTCTCTAGTTATCTACGGAATTTCTTTTGTTCAACCAAATTCTGAATTCTCGCTTATTTTTGAGTGGGTGTACTAAATTTATAGTGGGTATTAATTCTTCGGGAATATTCTATTTTCTCCGTGCTAATCTCTCAGGTTTGCGAGTAGGAGATTGGTTTTTCAACTTTTTAATACCTAGGGGCCTGCCTTGTTTTTGTGGGCATAAGGGGGCTGATGGGTTGTATTGTATTTTGATGACATCATCATTAAAGTTCACCATTTTCTTTGTTTTTGTGTTTTCAGTTGGTGAATTTTTGTCACCTTTTTTGACTGGTATGTCCTCAAATTTTTGTGTTTATGTATTATTGGACTGTTCAGTCTGTGTATTTTCTTCTACTTCCTTCTGTGTATGTTTCCTTGTTGCTCTTTGGAGCATTTTTTGTTGTCATTTATAAGGTACACAGGTTTCAATCTATCGATTCAAATGGTTTTTTCTTCACTTGTGAATAGTATCACGAAGTTTTTTTCATCTCGTGATACAACCTTATAAGGACCAGCGTATGGTTTCTCTAACAAAGATCTTATTTTTTCATCTTGGACAAACACATAAGATGTTGTGGCCAACTGTTTGGAGACATAAATCTTCAATCGACCATGACAGGATGCCTGCTTCAGAAAGCTGTTTTCATCAGTCTGTATGTTTTGAACGAGTGTTACGGGGCTAATTTCTTTCGAGTGGGTGAAAAAGTCCCCTGGTAGGTGTAGCTCTTCTCCAAGTGCCAACTGCCCTGCAGAGTGACCTGTATCTGTTTGACGAACAGATTAAAGGCCCAAGAGGATGGTTGGTTGAATGTCAACCCATCTCTTGGTGTTGTAAGCCCTAATAGATGCTTTCAAAGATCTGTGCCATTGCTCAACTTTTCTGTTAGCTTGATGATAGTGAGCTGTGGTGTGGTTGTGTTGTGCACTAAGCTTCTTAGACAGCTCTCGAAAGAGCGAGCTTTTGAATTGGTGATCCTGGTCCGTAATGATGACTTAAGGTATGCCATAGCCGGCAATCCAGGTGTTATACGTATAACCTGGCAGCTACTGTTGGAGCTGTCATTTCATAGAGAGGAACTGCCTCTGGCCATCGAGTTGCTCTATATATCATCATCAACAGGTATCTGTATCCTTGTGATGGGGTAATGGACCCACCAAGTCTATATAAATTGTTTTAAACCTCTCCGTTTGTTTAAAAGATTTGAGAGGTGAACAAGGGTGTCTTCCCACTTTGGACTCTTGGCAATTCAGGCAACTACGAGCCCATTTGTTGCAGTCAGAGTTCATTCGTGGCCAAACAAATCTTGATGATACTAAACCAGCAGTGCATTTTGGTCCAAGGTGCGATAGATTGTGCACACTACTGAAAGCCAATTTGCGATACTTTGTTGGCAAGAATGGCCTATTCTTGCCTATACTAATGTCACATGTTAATAAAATGTTAGTACCTGGGATTTTCCGTTGTTTCAATTTTAGAGCTGTGTTATCATTGGACAACAGTTCTTGCAGTTCTGCATCCCTTAACTGTTCTTTAGCTATTTCAGTGTACGGTAATTGAGACGGTGTCAAGATGGCTTCAATCCTACTAAGAGCATCAGCTGGAGTGTTGAGTTCTCCACTTATATACTGGATGTCCGTAGTCAATTTTCCAATGTAGTCCAATTGTCGAGCTCTTCTCGGGGAAGCTGACTCTGTCTTTTGCATGAAGGCATATGTTAGGGGTTTATGATCTGTATACACAGTGAAACATCTACCCTCTAATTGATGCCTGAAATGCTTCAGAGCCGCAAATATTCTCAGTAACTCCTTGTCGTATGTGCTGTAGTTCTTTTCTGTTTTTGATAGCTTTCTGGAGAAGAAACCTAGCGGTAGCATCTTGTCATTGTCCTTTTGGTACAGAGTTGCACCAATAGCAAAGTTCTATAATGGCAGACTTTTGTCTGGGTCAGCAAGCAGAGTTGCATTTGCCAGTGTTTCTTGGATATTATCAAAGGTTTTTTCAGCTTCTTCTGTCCAATCGAGTAAAGTCTTATCTTTCTTTCTTTTTTTTTTTTTAATCAATGCAAACAGCCTACTTTGTTCAGCTGCAGCATTTTTAATGCAATGTCTGTAGAAATTCACCATCCTCAAGAAACAACTAAGTTCGGCAATGTTTGAGGGTTTTGGGAAATTCAATATTGGCTCTACCTTGGTCTTTAGAGGGGAAATGCCTTCGGTCGAGACTTGGTAGCTGAGAAAGTCAATCTTAGTTTGTCTATATAAACTTTTCCCAACATTGATAGTAAGTCCAGCAGCTGTGTATACATTGTATGATGGATCTTACATACTTCTCGTGCTGTTGCTCACCACCTTCTATGTAAATGCATAGTCATCCAAATATGTATAGGCAAACAACAAATTCATAAACAGTCTGTTGATAAATCTCTGGAGATTTTGTGCTGAATTACGGAGTCTAAATGGCATTCGAAGGTATTCGAATAAACCAAAGGGGGTTATAACCACTGTCTTTGGAATGTCCTGTTCAGCCGATGGAATTTCGTGGAATGCCCAGTTGATGTCAATTTTTGTGAACATAGTTTTACCCTTCATATTCACATTGAAGTTCATAATATTGGGAACTGGATAGCGATCAGGAACTGTTTTGGCATTTAAGGCCCTGTAGTCGCCAACAATTTGCCACTCTCCACTTGCTTTTTTGGTTATGTGTATAGGGGAGCTCCATGAGCTTTTTGAGGGGTGACATATACCCTCCTCGATGATGTGATGGAAGTACTCCCGTGCCACTTTGAGTTTGTAAGGCAGTAACCTTCGTGTTCTAGCATGGAATCTGTAATTCATGTGCATTTAACACCCTTAATTCATCAACGAGTTAATGTTAATAAATTCACACAAATCAAAAGGAATTTGTGTGCATTTAAGAGCCTTAATTCATCAACGAATCAATGTTATTGAATGCACCCAAATCGAATAGAATTTGTCATTGAATTCTGTTTGATTTGTTTGCATTTATCGGCATTAATTTGTCGACGAGTCAAAGGGAATTTGTCGATCACAACGACTGATTTGTCGATGAATTCCCTTCGATTTACCGGTGAATTGATGTTCTTAAACACAAATGAATCAAAGGTAATTTATATGCGTTTAATGGCATTAATTTGTGTGCATTCAACGCCCTTAATTCGTCGATGAATGTTATTAAACTCACAAATCAAAGGGAATTTGTGTGCATTTAAGAGCCTTAATTCATCGATGAATCAATGTTATTAAATGCCCACAAATTGAAGAGAATTCATCGACAAATTCCCTTCGATTTTTCTACAAATTAATATCTATAAACATGCATGGATCAAAGGGAATTCGGGTGTATTTAACGGCCTTAATTCATCGACAAATTCCCTTTGATTCGTCGACAAATTAATGCCATTAATTCGAGAAAGAACACATCATGAAGTTATAAGCAAACAAAATGTGAATTGTGAACACAAAAAAAATATATAGAACATTCATGACGTCCTAACTTGTAAACCTGGTTGAAAAACTTCCTTCCACGAGACGCTCGTATGTGAACAATGCTTTAAAAATGTAAATCACAATCATGATCAGAAGGGCATTCTGAAATGTAACTCAGGGTGACAGGTGCGCAACCGTGGTGGACTATCACATGACTTGAAAATTAAAATGGTTGTCCATTAGGCCACACCCATTTCCGAATGACTTTAGGGTGATGAATGGTTGTCCCTTGGTTGTGGTGGACAACCCACTTATTTTTGAACGCAAATAACGGTCAACCATGACCTCTAGACTTTTTTTTATCATATTCAAATATTTTTGAATAAACTGACATTCATAAGTTTGATGTGACAAATTGATTTTTGTGAGAATTTTAAATTTTATTTCATTTTGTGCTAAATTAAATAAAAATGAATTATAATATTGTGTCGGATACTAGAACAGGAATGCCATTCATGTATGATGATCATATTCTTGTTCAACATAAGGATGATTGTAAGTATTAGCATAGCCTTCATCATTTCTTCGTCAAAAAGAGAGAATAGCTCTTCAATAGGTTTTGTGTTTTTTTTCTTAGCGGACAATCTGTTGTGGTGCCGGTACACTATAAACAAAAATGGAGATTATTCAGTTCAAATTGACTCAGCTACTCCAGCCATGCTCGATATGTTAGTAGATTCTGATTCAGAATTAATCAGTATCAACGATGTCTCTGCTGTGTCAAAAAATAGTACTGCTGCAGTTGATGAAGTAGTATCTGATGATACTACTAGCAAATTATTACCGCCGAAAGATAAAAATGATGCAGTCGTCACAATTCCCTCCGATGGTACCAGTGGTGACTCATCAGCAACAATCGAATTACCTCATACTTCTAGACAACCCGATCTAGAAGTACAAAACAGACAACAAGACGTAGAATTACATCGACAACCGGAGGTACCAAGTACCTCAAACTATAAAAAATCCGTTATTTCAATGCCAAAAAATATTATGGAAGCTATACATAAAAATGGTAGCAAAGAACGGATAAATATGCAAGAACGTATGTCGAAACCTGCGCAAAATGATACAAAAAAAGCGCCAGGTAATACGATTCAACTGAAAACAAATCTTTCAAATATTGATTCTGAAAAAGAGGATCAAATACTATTTGAGAAACAAACATCCGAGGCTAGACTACAAGAAGAACTAGACGCTTGATATGAAGAAGAAATCGTAAACCTTGATGACTCACCTGTACAGAGTACAGTATATCATGCTGTTGAATTTAATGATGATCTGCGTACATCGACTGGGCCACTGTGGAAACGAGCAGATGTCTTGGAGTTACTGACACTGTTTAAAGATGCTGAGCATCTCTTCAAATCAACAACCTGTAAAAATTCAAAGGTTTGGCAACAGATTGCTGCCAAATTGGTCCCATATACAGCTAGACAATGTGAAAATAAATTGAAGTTCCTGAAAAAATGGTACATTACTAAAATTGACAATATGAGCAGTGGAGATACTGAAAAAAAAAGAGTACACTGCGATTTTTTTGAAGAACTTGATGCCATATTTCATAAGTCACACAATGTTCGTCCTCCTCATATTGCTTCTTTGGTGAATGGACCAAAAAATATATGTGAAAAAGTTGTTACTGTCAGTGGATATGAAACCGGCGAGTCAACCTCTCCTGAAGAAACAACTGTTTCGACATGTCTGAACGAAGAAGTTGAATATGAAGATACTCCAAAAATAAAAAAATTGAAAATTAGACCTCAACCAGCATCATTGACCAGAAGTGAAAATCTTGTCTATAAAGAAAGAGCTGTTAATGCTCTCCAAAAAATTGCGACGGCATTTGAGGCTTTCGTCAAAAAAATGTAATGAAGAAATGCAATTTGATTTCAAATAATAATCTATTTTTCATCGAAACATAGTTCCAGCATTGATCGACCAATCACAGAGCTAGTAGCATCGTTTGTCCTTCATGTGATATACATCTACATCGTCATTTGGTAGCGTCGTTTTTGTCGTCACAATGTGCTTCTCTTCGAAATTCACTCGTGAGTGTTGGTGCTTGTATCGAAGAATCTAAATTTCAGAAATTTATGAAAAATACGAGGTTTGTGAACAGATTTTTTTTATTAACATTTAAATTTGTACGTGAAGATGTTATTTGTTTCGTTATTGTTATAGCTCATCTTAAAATGAATAATCCTCCTTGTCGTGGTGTTCCGCATGCTTTGTGGAGGCGTTACATGGCGGAATTAATGGAACACAATCCACAGTAACCTAATGCTTTCCACCAACAGCAGAAAGACAACCAGAAAATGATGTGAGACAACCTGAGATTGATGTGAGACAACCGGAGATTGATGTTTGACAACTGGAGAGTGATGAACCACGAGGTGATCATGATCATGAACAGAATGCTAGATTAGACCAACGCGGAGATTTGAATGAAAGGTAAGAATTTGATATAATTTTGAGTAAAATGTTTTGTCCTCTTTACCATAACACAGCCCATCGAATTTAGCAATGGGATGCGATGAAATTGATAATTTGTTGACAGTGATTATATTACATTAAATGGCATTAGTATAATATTATAAGGATGAAAATCCTGAAGATTCCTATCGATTGTGTTGTATTGCGTTTGTGTTTGGTTCCAATGAATAAATCGTCGAATTGTAACTATCTGTTTGCTTATTTATTGTTTCACAGACTGCCTCTCCCACATAATGAAAATGGACAACCACAAATTTGACAACCAGAAGTTCGAGAACCAGAAGTTTGAGAACCTGAAGAAATACCTGACGATAGACTGTTAGATCAAAGGTAACACTTCGATTATTATTCATCATATTTTGTTTATTTCATTATTTTTGATAATTTTTTTCTTTTGATTTATATGTGCAGACCACCAAATCCGGTTCTCACTGCTGCAAATCCCTACATGTGGCCTGAATTGGCGCATGTTACATGTGTAAATTGCAGGTTCAAGGGACATCGAACTACTTAATGTCCCTACCCAGGTTGTTGTTGCTACCGATGTAAACAATTTGGCCACATGCTCGTGATTGTCAACAGTACACGAGTGACAGGTAAAAATTTGTTAATTATTTTCTTACTTCATTAATATTATCTGTCACATTTTTTAATTATATTATTTATTACAGAAGAAATTTGTGTACCAACTACGGCTTTTATGGACACCAATATCGGAATTGTCCCACTGGTGAAAAGGTATGTTATACCTGTCACCAGAGGGGACACATTTCAGTTGAGTGTCCGATAAGAGGCCATAGCAGCAGTAGTATTAGTCGTAGACTACAAGAATCAGCTAGACAACCAGAAGTTTGTGAACCAGAAGTAAGACAACCAGAAGAAAGTAGATGACGTGAATTAGAACATGACAATGGTGGCCAAGTACATTGGCAGCAGCAACAGCAGCAACAAACGGATCAAATTTGTGTGATTTGTTTTGAAAATGTGAGGCAACTTTCATTCATCCCGTGTGGACATTTTTGCATTTGTGAAGAGTGTTACTGTCAGCTCGTAGAACTACATGATACGGAAGTACCGTGCCCTATATATAGGATGATCAGTCGCGAGACTGTTCATATTTATTTATAAGTATCATGTATATATTATTCATTTTCTTTTTTTGTCCTGTATATCTCTTTTCATTTTATGTATTTCAAGTGTTTTTTTTTCAATTTTATTTTTATAATATGTAAATTTTCATTTTTTTGTGATATTCGTTGTTCTTTTGTTAAATTCTGTCGTTATATAAATTTTTTTTTCAAACATTATGTTATTTGTTTTGGACAGGCAGCAGTAGTAAACTATACTTACGAGAATTTGAATTGTAAAAATTTGGAAAATAAAATAATTTAGGTAGAAAAATAGATAGCAGAAACATGTAGAATTTGATAAAGAAAATAATGACGAAAGGCAAAATGAAATTTTTTACTTGAAACAAACAAAATAAAAAAACAAAAATACCATGAAACAAAAATCAATTTGATCAATATTAGATCTTGGTTTTTTCCTCTACCTGAGGGAAATAATGAAATATTTCTTCAAAAGTGGTATTCCACATAATTATGTATGACATTGTTTAGTAAAATGAACTTTGAAATGTGTCCGTCCTGTTTAATTAAAATGCTAGACATTATTCTTTCATATAGCATTTTACGTTTTACAGATGTATAAATGACTGAAAATTCATCATTAAGAGATATATTTCCAGTTTTCAGGACGAAACCATTCTTCCAACCTTTGTGTGTAACATTAGTTTTGTTTCACTTTCCAAGCTCACCAAGGAGTTCTACTCCAATCTTGAGCGATAATCGCCCCAATTGCAGAGCAGAAATAACTAATGTAGCGGAATAGCTTTTCTCGGCATCCACAAGATGTCATTTGTTTCATACAAATAAAACAAAACTATATGCCCTTATTGGATCATAACTCGTAAACAATAATAGAAAGATATCCAACTTTTGCAGTAACCATAGCTCTAAGAGTCGTAGAAATTTCCAAGTATTGAGCCAATAATCAGTAATACCTGAAGTTCTCTTAGATTCTTCAAGAAACACCAACAATGTGGATACTAAGAAATATTAACATAACATTAAAAAAGACATTTTTATTACTGCTATAAATGACATTACAACAATTACTAGTGTTGTTCCGGTGGTATCGATCTGATGATATCAGAATCCCCAGGATCGGTCACGGACAGCGTGCTTACACGGAAATATTTACCGCAGGCAGTTCCCAGTTTGATGTTATTGCCAGAATAATGATGAACGCCGGTTTTGGCTAACATCGCGTAATATTCAATTTCCGATTTCCTGTTGAGAATAAGACAATTAGTCGTCGAAATATAATACCAATTCTTTACGATCAGCAGCGCTCGACGATGATCTTCAGCTGAAATCGTGAGAGACTACTCCATAGCTTTCCAACAGGAAAAGTCTACTTCTCAGTCTCACCTTAACGGAGGCGTGTTACTGGCGATGATTACTAATTTTTCTTTTCCTTGTTGCAATGTTTTCAGCGTTTGTTTGAATCCGAGAACACATTTACCTGACTTGATTACCAGCTGTAGTCGGGTGTTGATGCTTTCCATCGCTTTTTTCTATAAAAATCAACATTATTATTCGATTGACATATGATGGAATAAGGCACAAGCAATGACAAATGTAAAACAAATACTCAAGTAACATAAATGGTTTGACTCACCGATTTCTTTTGAATTGCCATTGTAGAAGATAGAAAGGTGATACGTTCGTGATAAAAATTTGGAACTAAACGGTTTCTAAAGAGGAAAATGAAAAATTAATCTAACTTAAATGAATAATGACAACACAAGGAAGTGTGAATATATCACATCCCTAAATACTTACATGATACCTGGAGCCGATTCTACAAAATAATAATATATGCTGCCTTTGTTAAAAAATTGTGGCAGGATAGTAGAGGGAAATGTTCCCCATTTAGTGGACGTCTGGACTAAGACAGGAACATTAATTTTAGGCTGGGTAGCAGAAAACCATTGCCCTTTGTCCACCCCAATGTCAATTTCATTTTCTCTGCCAGCATCAATACAATTTTGGCATCTCTGAAAGCATAATAACAAAATTAAGTGACATATTAGCTTCTTATCAATAGGTTATGTTCCTCATTTGTAACACCAAATACGAGACAATTTATAACTGTTTTAAATGGTGTAGATGTTTTGTATATGTAAATAACTATCGCACTTGTAAGTTATTAGAAATTCTCCTGTCATAATTACGTTTAATTTGATTGAACTTACCTGTCAACGAGTGTTTTTTTTTTTATCCAGTTGTTGGAAGTTTTTGGCATTGTAACCAACGCTTTAATTGTAACACTGAGTGCTTTTCAACGTTGCTATACATAAATTTTGCCCCTGGAACGTCTTCCTGTTTAAATGACGACATATTTTTACAGTTCAAATAAAATAATTTAAAGAATAAAATGAAAGAAACATTGACAGTTTTTCATACAACATTTGTAAATTTTTCCGTGTGTTACGGCACATAGTTCATTATTTGTCCACGCGCTAGTGAGCTGTGACGTCAAAAGTAAAATCTCCCATTTTTGAACGCGGTAAGTCTGATAACGAAGGTGACAACCACCGTCAACCGTTTTTATGGGCGGAGTCAGGGGTGAATTTCCGACGGGTAGTTTTTCGATTTTCGATGTTGTTGTCACTCGGAGTGAATTTCTGAACGCCTTCCAGTGTATCCAAACCAACAAACACCAAAATACAAATAACAACATATTATCACAGATAGACAAGTTAAAATAATGAGTACAGTAGGTTTGCAGAGTAACAAACATAAAACAACAACCATCACTACGCGTGCATCCAGCCAACTTCGATGTTAGGTGAAGGAACTACAGCAAAAAATAAATAAAAAAGTTGAATAATATGGTTTTCTACTTTTAAGTTCTAAAATGGACCGTCGTTATTGATAATTCCAAGTAATTTGCATGTCGTAAAAGAACTTTTACCATCCTTCATTTGCTCACATTCGATTCTCGATCATAATGCGTTTCCTCAGTCGAACGACCTCTCCATTGGTAACATTCACCCGAAATTTACGATTTTTCAAGTCAAAAACCGGTAGGTACTTGGTTAGAATTATTTTCTTCCGACCATATGTTCATTACTTACTTTTAATTTTGTGTTTGTAGAACAACCCACTAATGAGGACAGCTCGATTGTTGCGAAAACCGTCGCCGCGCCCGATAACAGCACCTCCGTTGAAACCGTAAAGACCTCTATTCCAAATAGGATCCTCGATCATGTCCCACCATTTATGACTCCTCGTCAAGTATGGGTCGAAAATTTTAACACCGTAGAACCCAATCATCTTAGTATCGTAGATCTGCATCCAGAAATTTTTGGTGCTCGGCCAAGACTAGATTTGATTCATGATAATATTGTTTGGCAAAAATGTCTCAGACATGTTGTAAGAAATGTTTTTTTATCCTTTTCGATTACTCTAATTTTTTTCTGTCATGTTTCACCTGCTTTTAATTTCGATTTCAAGTCATTCACATACATGCCTGCGAAACATGAAATAAGACGTAGTACCCGTAAACCATGGCCACAAAAAGGTACCGGTCGAGCTCGCCATGGTACTCGAAGATCACCAATTTTCTTTGGCGGAGTTAAAATTCACGGGCCTAGAGGTCCACAAACTTACTTTTACATGCCTCCTCACATGAAGCGCGTGCGAGGATTGTGCTCTACGCTATCCATCAAGTTAGCTCAAGTGAGATAAATTTTTTTCCAAACAGATCTAGGTACTTGGGAAAATTATCTGTTAAATATGCTCGAATACTTTTGTTTTAGCTTTTTTTTTTCTATTCTGAATTTAGCTAGCCATTTACTTAGAACAGAGGGTGATTTCTTAGAAAAAGCTATTTTTTTATAATCTTTTATTATTAATTGTTTATTTATCTACTTCAAGTTATACAAAAAATTTTGATATGGGAAATAATTTACTTTTATCAGATGCCAGGAGATACATTTTGCGTAAAGGTAACATATTTTTGCCCGAGTGCAAGATCGATACTTAAATGTGAGAATTACTTATCTTAACAAAGTTATGTTCTTACATGTTACTGAATAGATATAATTGATAATGGATAAAATGTAAGAATTACTCAAGTATCGTTCGTGCACTCGGGCCTGAAGATTTTTTTGTAGAATATACGTTCCCGTTTTAGTATATCGTCTCAACTATTGTATTTAATGGAATAGCGGGATCTATGGAAAAGCACTGATCCTGAGTCGTAGATCAGAAATATTTATGTCAATCAAATTCTTCTGTACGCAATATATATGTACATCTGGTGTTGCTGGAATGAACGTCAAAACTCCTGGAGGTGGTAGAGTAGGTTAAGTACATGTACGTGTTGAGTAGTTACATATCCAGCTGCCTCTTTCGGGAAAATTGAAGAAAATAGGGAAAACGCGAATTTTTAAAATATTTTTCGTTCATAACATTTTGGCTCTTACTCGGCTTTTTTCCAATGGCGCATAAGAATATCAACATTTTTACTACGAATGTAAAAACAAAGTTGCAGCTGGGTATGAAACTACTCTCACACGTATGTTCTTGAGCTACCCTACCACAAATAAGAATTTTGACGTCCAATTCGCCAACACAATGTATATTCCCTTTTATATCAAATATGATGCATGTCACAACGTTTGTCGGATAGTCACGAAATTTAAACCACATATTCGCATTAGCATAAAAAAGAATCTTTTCGTTTTTGGTACAGATGGGACGCACTGTCCGTCTAGTGGGCCAGTTTATATGAGTTTTTTTTAATCAAACATCGGAATTTCGATCCAGTAGTCACAAACTTTGGCGTATTTATGTGTTTTGAGAAGAAAATGACCTATCCATTGTGGTTTGGATCAGACGCATAGTCCATCCGGTACAGATGATTATGTTGAATGTGGAAAATTCAAATCCTATCCTACTCTATACTATTATAGAAGCAATAATTGTATGTATGTATGTAAACACGTTATGAAGAACTAGACCGACGATGTCGCTGAAAATTACAGTAGAGAGATATTTGGATTTGAAAAACGATCTACATAAGTCTAAACTTTGAAAGCCAGCCAAAAGCTGAAAGCCAAGAACCGAAAAATTTTAGAACAAAGCCGAAAGTCTTATGTGAAAAGTTGAGAGTTGAAAGCGAAAACTTTATGTTTATAGACTTTCTTTGTTAACACATCATTGATGGAAATTTTCGGACTAATATTTTTCAATTTTCAAAATTATAAATTTTCTCCAAGCTAATTTTATAAAAATTTAAAAAGTTATGAAAAAGCTGAAAGCTGAAAGATTTATGTGAAAAGCCAAAAGAAAAATCTTTATGTTCAAGGTTGAAAGTTAAAAGCCAAAAATGATAGCTTTTTCAATTGGCTTTCAAATTCTGATGATAAGCTGTGTTGATTGATCCCTAAGAACAACATTTCCCACTGATTTTTGGGGAATGGGAATGCCTTTGAGAATTCTTGGTGAAAATAGATACAACACCCTCATACTTTATATTTTGATTACCCGGGTTGATTTCTTCCAAGTAGAACTTGAGTTAATTAGAAAGTAAAGAATGGTGTAATGTGTCCACCTCTGCATTTTGGCAATGATGTAATGGTATTTTGGCCCTGATGCATTGCAAAAGAGAACATTTGGACACTGATGCACTCCAGAACATTTGAATTCCAGTGCAATATATTTTGTGTCGTGATACTTGTGCTAATCAGGCAATTTTTGTCAAATTTCAACCAGTCTTCAAATATGCTGTATGTGCCAGTATAGAGCCTTCATTTTTGCACAAAAATTAAAATTCCTGGGAAGTTTTGAGCCAGGAATAAAAATGAAATTCCTCGGGATTATTCTCAAGAGTGTAAATTGGAAATTCCCACACCCAACACTGGACTGATAACCACCAACGATAAATAACTGATTAAATGAATAAGAAAGGTTTTATTAGCAAATTTGGATAGGCCTAAACTTTGTATGATTATTATGATTTATGACTAATGAAGTATGAGTCAAATATTGTGATCTTAAATTTTGAGATATACAAATACGATAATACCGAAGGATATACCTAATAAATATATAACTAAAATTTTCCAGCTTGATTAAAATTAATGAAATTTTTTCTTTTTCCACATACCAGCAAAGCTTGGTGAACCATGTATTTACTCTAACATGCATAATTTTTAGGCTGCACTTACAAAATGTTAAACCCATATTTGCATTTTGTCAGAGAAGAGACCTATTGAGTTTGGTCTGGATCAACCATATGGCACATTAGTGCACCCCTTTTGTTTCAAATGCAATAAAGGTTACAGTTTTTGATTGATAGTCATAAAATTAGGTAAATATATGTAGTTGTTTCGGGACAAGAAGTTTATTTTCTGATTTTGGGGAGAATCACCTGTAGATCAGTTTACTATAAACATTCTTTTTAAATTACACAAATCTTATTCAATAGTCACAAAATTTGGTATACATATTTGTATTTGGACAAGAATAAGGCGTATGAATTTTAGAGTGGACTAGCCCCATAGTACACCCTGTAAGTCCATTTATGTAGCATTTTAGACAGTTCAAAGGCTCTAAAGGTTGGTTTACACCAAACAAAGAAACAAACAACGAACATTTTCTTTGCTTTTTTGGTGTAAACATTCATCAAACAAACAAATGAGAATGAACAAAATTCATTACTTGAGCAAACAGCAACAAACCTCTAGTAATATAGTGAATAAAGGAAAAGATCAAACAAACAGCGTATGTTTGTTCAATGTAAACACACTGTAAAATGAATTATTTTTGGGCAATGGTCATAAAATTTGGAACAGATTTATATTTTTATTGTGTTTCAGTCATACACCAAATTTTGTCATTATCAACTTAGTGGTTCCTGTATTCTAAGTATTGAAAATTTCAACTAATTGTATAAATTTAGGCAATGTAGAATTTTCTATTGGAAACTGTATGGATCACAATAAAATTTACATTTAATAGTCACAAAATTTTGTACAAAATATTTCTATTGGGACCCAGAATGGACCCTCAAATTTTGATGCGGATTGGCCTTATGATACATCTAATAGGTGAAATTATTTTACATTTTAAACAGATTAATTATTTTAAAAAAATAAAAACATTGTCATATGGACAATTTTGAGAGAAAAACAATTCCTCTGTGTTACTCTTTGACTGCGTATAATTATATGGACTGAGCTTATTATGATGGGCAGTGTAGTGTGGTTGAAAGTAACATAATAAGTATCGTTGGAGAAATAAAGTGATTCTTATCACAAGAAGTACAGCAGCTTTACTGTATATGAACTCTAATTTTCATCAAGTATAAACAATATCAAAAATTGTCAATTGATAGGATAATTTTGCTACTTAAATCAATGACCAGTGATTAAACCTGATGCTGAAATGTTGTTTTTTTGTTGAACTGTAACATTGTTCCAAGTTGATCAAATTAAGTAAATGTGGACTCATTGAATAATCTGTATAATGTCTCAATGTATTAAAGACCATATGCGTCATTTTTGTTTGATTAGGTCTTTGATATTATACTTTGAATGACAGGTGAGCTGGTCTGAACATCCTATATTCCACCATAATATTACTCCAGTTGCTCATAATGAAATGAATGGGGGCTTATTCGATAATGCACATCCTCAGTATCATGAGCTTATATATACTACTCTAGCTCCATAAGATGTCATGACAGTTTTGCTTGAATGAGAAAGGAATAGACAAGAAAAGTATTTCTTTTTCCATATTTATCTGTAACTCTAATTTGAGTGGACCAAATGAAGTGAATGAGGACTCATTTGATGAAGTGTAACATCCTAAGTATTTTAACTTCTCATTCATCATTGTAGCTTTATTAGGTGACGAGATATTCTAGTTTAATAAAAAACAGGGAATCTTCCTTCAATGATACTTATTTTGATTTTCAAATAATTTTGGTCCCCCTCTAAGGTTCCAGATCCAAATGGTTTCTAAGAGTTTTCCTCTGAGGGCTGTTATTAGATTCTAAATTTTTCACTAATAGTTTTAGTTCTGGCTCTTTTAATGTGATAACATTTTTATTTTCACTACAGCAAAATACGGGGTTTGTTTTTACATTCGATGTCGTTTTCTTTTGTTAAATTTCCCACCAATTATCGATAATATATCTATACAAACTACATAGCTTTCTTATGACACATCGAAATATTGATATTTTGTTCAACATTGATAAAACAGTTATGAGGAAATCCATGTATTTGTTAATACAGTATCGATAGTTGATGGTAAAACATTGATATTGAAGATAAAAATGTTATCACATTAAGTGTAACAGTCTGTGGTAGTCCCTGAGGCTTCGGCTACATAGTGCTCGGCATCTGTCAGGCATTCTGAACTGTCTCTGGACCGGCAGTGAGAACTGACTGTCACGTACACGGTTTTACAAGTTGTGGCTACATAGTCGTTTTTGAAAACTGGCAGGTGTGTGTAGGTGTGTGAGAAAATTTGAAATATTGATTGTGAGTGTGAAATAAAAATATTATACTTTTCCATTTATTATTTTGTTTGATTCTGATTTATAAAATTTCTTATGGATGAAACGAAGAAAAGTGAACTCATAGACCTGGTGCGGGATTGCCCAGCTCTATGGGATTAAAAATCTCCCAAGTACAACAGCCGGATGAGGGAAAAAAATATAATGTGGCAAAATACACTTATAAATATCATTCCTTGTTTTTCAGTTTCATCAAAAAGTTGGAGGAGTTAAATTTTCATGCCAGACAACTGGTCCGGCATTTTTACTGGTCGGAAAACGTCTATGTAGCCACCCAGTATCACTTTCCATTATTTGATTATTTTCTTCAGAATGCCTGACAGATGCCGGGCGCTATGTAGCCGAAGCCTGATACTGGGGCCTTTTTTTCTTGAAAGTGAGTTCTCAGTTCTGTAGGGTTGTATTCCCAATTCTGAGAAGTGAAAACTCAAAAAACTGATGATAGTAATAAAGTTTGAAAGCTTTCATTAAATGTTTTGGTTTTAGACCTGTTCTTTTAAATGTTAGTTATCAGTTCTACTTGAAGGTTTCAGTGTCAGTTCCGAGAAGTGAAAACTGAAAAAACTGTGAACTGTAATCAAGTTAGAAAGTTTTTGCTAAAAGTATTACTTAAGGACCTGTTCAGCTAAAAGCGAGTTCTCAGTTTTTCTTTCGGGTTGCATTATTATTTCTGATAAGTGAAAACTCATTTTCGAAAATTTTGATGTAATGTTGATTTAGCATTATTCCAGCATTGTGGTAAATTTAGGTTAGATAATCAGGTCTGCCTATAGTATTTTGTATGTTTGTTGGAAAACATACTTTTTCTTGCTGTGCGTGTTGCGCAAGAGTTTTATTATTATTATTATTATTATTATTATTATTATTATTATTATTATTATTAATAATTTATTTATTTATTTATTTATTTATTTATTTATTATTTAGTCATTATACTTTTTTTTTTTCTAGGATGACTTGCATGTAATTGATAACCTAGACATACCTACTAATGACCCACAATATTTGCTAGATTTGATAAAAATTAGAAATTGGGGTCCATCTGTTCTCTTTGTAGATGTGTAAGTATCCGTATTTTAGAGTTAAAATGTCTTTAAAATATTTTGCATCCATGGAAGTTTTTCGATTGATTTTAGTGACGACATTATTCCTGCAAATATCGCTCTCGCTGCGGATTCTATTAAAAGTGTCTGCTTAATGCCAGTTTATGGTTCGTTTGTATTAGACCGGTTTTTATTTTACTTTCTTCTCTGTCGATAAACAAAGGCGTTTTAATAAATGGATTTGTTTGCAGGACTGAACGTGTATAGTATGTTGAAATACCATACGCTGGTTCTAACATTGAACGCCGTAGAAAGGATCGAAGGAAAACTGCTGAAACAGTTGTATTCCCCTATTCAGACACCGAATAAAGTTTTTTCTTCGCAAATGTAAAACATATTCCGAATATGCATACAGTATATTGTATCTGACCGCAAAATCGATTGTGCTATTGTGTAAAGTTCTGTCTAGATTTTCATTTGAAATCATTAAATGTTTATAAATGCCTTAATTCCCCCTTTCGGTTTGTTTCATTGTTTTCGTTGTGACGAGAAGTCTCGCTGCTCTCTCTGCTGGTATAATTAATTTCTATGGGATAGACGTATCATTAAACAATTTCGTAATTGTTTCGAAAGTAATGGTGGATATGGTTGAATAAAAAGAAAGCAAACTCGAACTGGAAAACTACCCGAGGAAATGTAAATAGAGCTGTTGGCACTTTATACACGCAAGTGTACCCATTTACATCACACTTGTGCCCACTCATCTTATGTTTCAATGCAGAACACCTCATTAAAAATTGAAAGAAAATTCATTTTTTTGTCCAATAACAATAATTTTTGGTATCTGGTTTCAATCTTGAAGTCTGATAGAACATCCATACTAAATATGATATCAGAACACGCATTAATATACAGCACTTATTTGAAAGTAGCCTTTCCTGCATAAGAAATGTATTGTACTCTATTGTTTTGCTAACAGGCCTGGGGATTGATGCAACATCTCAACACTCCATTATACTCTACCTCACATCTTCTGGTATGTTTTCACAGATTTACACCCTCATTCAAGTAGATGTGTGAGAATAATAGCAAATTATATTATACGTTGACTTATTATTCTCGCACATCACATGTTGTGGCAACACTGTTTTGTTATTATTATTAATCTGTGATATTTGTGTTTGTAACTCAACTGTGATTACATATTTTGTATGCCTTCTCGTCGCTCATCAACCTTCGTAACATCAACATGTCCGCTAATATTATGTGGAATAAAATTCGTGAAATAGTGAATATTTAGTCTTTTTATTTATGTGTTCGTAATGTGTGTTTCTAGTCGTCGTTCAATCTTTTCATCAATGTAGGTTTTGTCGTTGTTTTTCGTGTAGTTCGATCCGTTGGCAGTTCGTATTTTCTCACAGGTTATGGGCCCAGTTACCTGGATGTCAACATGGTCGCCATTGTTTTGAGTCTTCAAAGTTGTGCTGTCAAATTCTGCTCGCCACTCCCAAGTAGTACCATGCTTTCTAATTCATTTTTCATTGTTTGATATGTTCGCTTCTCGATGTTCCTGTGATCTCATTCGTGTTGAATCGTTGGTCGGCGTATCTGATAGTTGCTGAAATTTCTGTTTTGCGGTGCAACTGATCGTCGTAACATGTAAACGAGATGGACGCGAGAAAGAAGAATACGATCTAGCCGTTCATTGGGCAGAATGGTCGAACGTGGAAGTTTAGAATGGAGCTACTGCTGGCAAAGGAGTCACTAAGTAATATAATTGTTGATTCTTTGCCTACTGTTTGTAATAGGGGAGATGCCTGGTCTAAGGAGAATGCAAAAGCGATGTTCCTGATAGCCAACAATGTGACAGATGAATATTTGGAGATGCTTTAGACGTACACTACTGCGAAAGAAATATTCAACGTGCTGACAAACCTGATTGACAACGGCAACGATCAGACACTAATGGATTTACGAGGTGAATTGTACACAAAACGGTATGTTTCTGGTTCTGATTTGCAGAAGTATCTGCTTGATTATCGTGCCCGTTGTAGACGATTAACCGAATTGGGAGACCTGACAACCACAAAACAATTTATATTGGTATTGCTGCGATCGCTGCCTGCAGAGTTTTGTCCGATCAAAGTGGTGATAGAGGATGCAGAAGTCGTCACCTGGGATGCTGTGTTTATGAAGCTAAACAACTTCCAGCGTGAACTATCATCTGATAGTAAATCGACAGTGAGAGGTAACTCTCTGAATTCTGCATCCCAAAAACCTTCATCAGTGGCTGTCACTGATGAGGAGAACGTGTTTTTCGGTAATCATTACAGTATTGGACGAAATTCTGGTAATAATAATAATAATAATAGTAATCGTTTTAATCGTGGTAGGTCCCAAAATCGTAATAATAGTCGTGGTTTCAATCGAGGTAGAAATAATAATCATAATAATAATAATTTTTATAACTCATCTTCCAATAATGAAGGTCGTAATGGTAATAATAATCACAATTTTAACTCACAAAGCAATAATAATAATAATTTTAATGGAAATGGTCGTAGTTCTGGTGCTGACAATGGACATTCGAATATTAAATGTCATTTTTGTAATAAGATTGAACATATAGCACAAAATTGCTATGCTAAGAATCGAAATAATAATAATAATGACGTTTGTAATAGTAATAGTAATAACGGAAATCGTTCTAATGACCATGTTTCCAATAATAGTAATAATAATAGGAGCTCTGCACAGATGTGCAATGAAAATTTTAATAATAATGACGATTGCTCAGATTTGGGTTATAGTTTCACAGTAAATAATAATAATACCAAAATTGATGAATTCTGTAATGCAAAGGAAGATATAAATCTGATGCCTCGAACCACATTCGTAGTAGACAGTGGATGCACAATTCACATAATTAACGATATAAGCTTGTTCAGTGACTACATAGATTTGATTAAACCACATAGTATCTGTGTTGCGAAGAAAGGAGTTTCTCTGTCCGTCACGTCTGTAAGTACTGTGAAATTAAAATTGTTAAATGGAATAGTAATTGAATTGAAAAATGTTAGATATGCTCGGGAGCTGCCACAGAATCTGCTATCGGTAAAACGAATGAGCAAGTCGGGTTTCGATACCCTGTTTAAAGAGGAATCTGTCGTTGTCATCCAACGCTGCAGTGGAAAAATAGTGACCACTGGTGTTAGCGTGAATTCAGATCTTTACACGATTGATTTTTTTTAAATGTCTAGTCAGTCGTGTAATCTGACATTGGGGGATGAGTCAAGCCTGCTGACTGTGTGGCATAGACGACTTGCTCATCTGAATGTGAACGATGTTAAGTTGTTGTCAAACAGAGGTTTAATACCGAACGTTGACTCCAACCGCAGATTGCTGTGCGAGCCCTGTGTGATGGGGAAACAGAGCCAAAAAGCGTTCTTGAGGCATGAACAAAAAACTAGTAAGCCTCTGGAATTGGTACATACCGATCTCTGTGGTCCTATAAATCCTCCTGCATATAAAGGAGCGAAATACTTTATGACATTTATAGATGACTATTCAAATTTTTGTTGTGTGTACCTGTTGACAAGTAAGATGGAAGCTTTTTCAAAATTTAAAGAATATCACGAGATGGTCTCGAATAAGTTTGGTTATAATGTAAAGAGACTTTGTTGTGATCGCGGCACAGAATACTTGAACACTACCTTCCAGTCATATTGTACTGAGAAAGGAATTGTGGTTGAACCTACGGTTGGCGGCTGTCCACAGCAAAATGGAAAAGCTGAAAGGATGAACAGGACGCTATGTGAGAGGGCAAGGATGCTGTTATTCGAGAGTGGTCTTGGTAAGATATTTTGGTCGGAATCCATATTGTGCTTCGCCTATATCGTGAACAGATGCCCCACAAACAAGGATTTTGTTCCATTTGAAAGGTGGTTCAATGAACAATTTGACTACAAAAAATTAAAAACGTTTGGATGCAACGCATATATGTTGTCATTCAAACATAACTCTAATAAGTTTAAAAATAAAAGTGAAAAGTTGATAATGGTAGGATATTCTCCATGTGGTTACAGATTGTTAGATATAAATGCTAAGGAAATACGTCTGTCACGGGATGTTGAGTTCCTCGAAAATAAAATAGATAATACTAATTTAAATAAATATACTAAAGATGATGATATTTTCACAGAAGTCACAGAATCAAATTTAGAAAATATTGAAGTTGATGGTGACTTGAATTTGGACTGTCTTCCACATGAAACGACTGAATGTGATGAAGTAGCAAGCAATATATATCTTGCTGAGGATGGCGTCCCTTTGACGTTTGAGGAGGCGAATGTTGCACCAGACAGTCTGATGTGGAGAGATGCTATTTCTTCCGAAATAAGTGCCCTGAATTCCAATCAGACTTGGCAGGTGACCAAACGTCCAAAGGAAGCCCCCACCATCACTTGTCGGTGGATTTTTAATAAAAAAATATGATATTAATAATGAGGTGTTATATAAGGCTAGATTAGTTGCCAGAGGATGTCAACAGAAGAAGGGCTTCAATTTTAATGAAGTGTATGCGCCGGTGGCAAAACTTTCGACTGTCAGGACCCTCTTGGCTGTGAGCAATAAATTAAAATTTCACATAGAACAAATTGATATATGTAGTGCCTTCCTGAATGGAATTCTTTCGGAAGATGTGTACCTTGAAATACCCGAAGGGATAGAAACTAAAATTGATAGACATAATAATGTTTTGAAATTGAATAGGTCTATCTATGGTCTAAAGCAGTCGCCCAAGGTATGGAACAAATTGTTCAACGAGTTCCTTGTTGCTCTTGGCTTTGTGCAGAGTACGGCGGATGACTGCTTGTATATATATAAAAATAAAAATGATGGGACTGTAGTCTATTTACTCACATATGTTGACGATGTCCTGATTAGCTCAAATAACAAAACACAAATCACATTTAAAAAAAAAGAAATTAATAAAAGGTTTAAGTGTAAGGATCTGGGAAAGGTCAAGAAATATCTAGGTTTGAATATCAATCACAATCGTGAAGATGGTATACTGGAAATTGAGCAGAGGGGTCTCATTGAGTCTGTTGCTAGGCGTTTTGGCGTTGATAACTGCGCACCGACCTATACACCCATTGACCCTAAACTCCAATTGGACAGGGATCTCAATGCGTGTGATAGTGTACTCAACAACAACTATCAACAGCTCGTGGGATTCCTAATGTACCTGATGCTAGGATCACGGCCCGATATTTGCTTTGCAATATCGTATTTTAGCCAATTCTCCAGCTATGCCACTGACGAACATTATAAATACTTATTGAGAGTACTCAAATATTTAGTTATCACAAAAGATAAAAAGTTAATATTTTCAAATGAACATGATAATAACGGCAATATTTTAGAAACTTTTTCTGATGCTGATTGGGGTAACTGTGTCACCACAAGACGGTCTATCTCTGGTTACTGTGTCTTTGTTTATGGATCACTGGTGTCCTGGTCTAGCAAGAAGCAGCCAACTGTAGCACTATCTAGCACTGAGAGTGAGTTGAATGCAATATGCGATGCTACCACTGAGTCGATCTGGTTGAAGTATCTGTTAAGTGACTTGCATTCAGATTAATGACAGAGCTGTGATTTATGAAGATAACCAGAGTTGTCTGGCTCTTCTGCACTCTGGAAAGTGGAATACTCGCAGATCCAAACATATAGATGTAAAGTACCGTTTTGTGTGCAATCACGTAGATATAGATTTTAAGTATTCGTACGTACCGACTTTGCGACAGTTGGGGGACGTTTTCACAAAGGGCTGCCCGAAGCCCAAATTTGATATGTTTTGTAAACTGTTAAAATTAATGTAACTTTTTGTATATGTTTACCATTTGTGTCGATATTTTTTATGTTGTAAATTCGTTGTGTTATTGTTGACTTTTGTCAGTTTTGTTTTTAATGACTTTATTAATTTAGAACATTTTGTTTATTAATTTTTTGACTTTATCGTATAAATATAATTTGAGGAGGCGTGTGAGAATAATAGCAAATTATATTATACGTTGACTTATTATTCTCGCACATCACATGTTGTGGCAACACTGTTTTGTTATTATTATTAATCTGTGATATTTGTGTTTGTAACTCAACTGTGATTACATATTTTGTATGCCTTCTCGTCGCTCATCAACCTTCGTAACATCAACATGTCCGCTAATATTATGTGGAATAAAATTTGTGAAATAGTGAATATTTAGTCTTTTTATTTATGTGTTTGTAATGTGTGTTTCTAGTCGTCGTTCAATCTTTTCATCAATGTAGGTTTTGTCGTTGTTTTTCGTGTAGTTCAATCCGTTGGCAGTTTGTATTTTCTCACAAGATGTATAAATGGTTCATAATTCTTCCTCATTTTTTTCAATAAGGTGCTCTTGTGCTTTTGCGACATCCACCATTAATTCCCCAATATATTTCACAGATTAGTAAGCCCCACATTCTCATTCTGCATTACACACCGAGGTCTAGTTGAATTTGGCCTAGCTCATATTCTACTACTGTTTAAGGCCTTCAAGTCCTTCAACAATGCTACATTATTTATCAGCCATTTTTACTAAAGAGATCAAAATTGCAATTTAGGAGACATGTTTTACCCAATCTTATATTTAGAGAGATTGAATTATTAGTCGAAAGATTTTTACTTACCATTCTTTGCTGATTTTGACAATGTCAACAAACAAAAACGGATTGATCAATTCATTGTTCAAGATGAAAACTTGGTTACTTACAAGTTAAAAACATTAACAAGAACAACTTATAATTACAGACACGTTGATGCTGTAGATCAAATTGGACAATGGTGTCTTTCTTCTTTATTGATCATTTGCGAGTCATCGTTGTAACAAATGACAGATCTAGGAACAATAACAACAAAGTGAAATAAAACTAAATGACTTTTGTAACTTAATTTTAAAAATTCAATAACTCTAAAGTTAATCTGTCTTTGAACTAAATGTTGTTGGTTTCATTTAAGTCTTCATTTCTATACAAAAGTAATTAGTTACTTTAAAAATAAATTACTTCAAATATCATGAAATTCACTTAATAAAAAATCAAACATAGGTAATTGACTATTGAGTAGCAAACAAAACTTATTAACTAAATATCCAAAACATTAACGTATCAAAATTAGTAACTTTAATAAGTAACTCAAAATATATACATGGTATCAAATCTCTTCATCTTATTTTTGTCAGAACTTATTCTGATTTTTGTGTCAATGCTGTAACAAAATACATTTTATTTAATTTTAATGACAATTACTAGTTTCTTCAAAATTAAGTATTTATTTTCTAAATTTCTAAAATAAAGGTTTTGGCTGTGCTTTCATGAACAAATCTCCAATTTGTTCCTTAGTAGTTACCCAAATTATTTAAATTTCTTTTTCTTGACATGCAAACCTAATGTAATAATACTTTAACTTTACTAAATGACTTAATGCTTTTGAAACATCTGATTTTGCTACTTTGATGGCTTCTTAGTTATCTTTGAAAATTCAGTTGTAATGAAAAAAAAGACTATTTCTTTTCAACAAGTAGTTTGTCAGTAATAGAATTATACAGTTTGGTTCTAAATTTTAGGGTAGGCTAGGTAGTAGAATTTTAACTTACTTCAGTTTTTGTCTCCATTCCAGACTGAATTTAAAATACTAAAAATAAGAAATTGGAGAGGAAAAAAATTAAAAAAATTAATAAAATATAATTGAATATTTGTTATCATTATCATTTTATTGATTTTATTTTATTATTATTTATTACCAAAAACGAGCACTATGTTTAAGATATATAATCTTATCAACTATAAAGGGATCCAAGCGTGACCTCTTTTGCGTCATGAATGGAGACCTACACTCTAGATTTTTGGTTGCAAAATTTTCAAACTTTTGTAACACATTGCATAATATGAAAATGAAACAGATGCCACAAATATCTCATTACAATGATTTTGGTTCTCTAAAAAAAACTATGGATAGTTATCGTTAATTTCAAAATTTATTGATAGTAAACGATAGTCGCTCTTATCCATAACTATCAATAGTTTTAGCATCACTACGTGAGACATTAATAATACTAAAGTACCTATATTAGCTTAAGTATGGAAATATGCCATCCTGTTTCACAAATGGAAAGTGATAGCTCTCTGTTACTATTATACTACACTGAAAACTATTAGGATTTGCTGTGGTTTTTTAGATAAATTTTTAGTTTATTTTAATTAATGGAGCTTTGTTGAAAATCTTCCTGCAATTTTACATAAAAAAAAGCTTAACATTAACAAATACGAACATACTTATCTCCTTCGACCATATACATAATGGACTGCGCATACTGATAAAATTAACATTGGCTTATATGGAGACACCTTGAAGGCGTACATTTCATTCAGAAATTCCCTTTCTACAGGATTTATCAAATATCATATGTCAATTGATTAAATAATTTGGAAGGATTTTCATTGTCATTTTACAAAATGAAAGTGTTTTTAAAATTAAATAGCGTCATTTATTCCTTTTTAATATTTGTAGGTGAATTCTCCTCGATTTGTCGCTGAATCCTAATTAATTTAACAGCGATGAATTGAAGAGAATTCATCTAATTCATAGATGAATTCTCTTTGATTCGTCGCTGAATCCTAATTAATTTAAGGGTGACAAATCGAAGAGAATTCGTAGGTAAATTATCTTCAATTCGTAGCTGAATCCTAATTAATTTAACGGTGACGAATCCAAGAGAATTTGTAGATGAATTCTGTGAAAAGTACAGTTTGATAAGGGAAGGAACTTTTGAATAGAATGTACATTTCATTTGGTTACCTTCTACATTTTAGGAATACTGCAACAGCATATTTTCTGAGAATAACAAAGTACTTACAAGTGAAATAAAGCTGGAATAACTTCAATAACTGGTCTATCATAAAACCACAATATTATTTCAAATTGAAAATATTTCAAAATTAATCTGAGAAATAATAAAAAAAGAAAATTCTCTCTACCTCATCAACACACTGATGATTATGTAGAATGAACCTTGTTTACTTAACGTTGGTGAAACAAGATGGCGTATTTCCCTACTCAAGTCTGTAGTATCTTTAGTAATACTATAGTGG
The DNA here is from genome assembly GCA_011428145.1 of Ericerus pela. Lineage (NCBI taxonomy): Eukaryota > Metazoa > Arthropoda > Insecta > Hemiptera > Coccidae > Ericerus > Ericerus pela. The sequence continues at coordinate 274,849 of WOFM01000205.1, read as the reverse complement.
TGATATCATTCCATCAAATATGCTTCTAATTTATCGTTATCGCTATTCGCTTCGTGATAGCATTATTGTTCTGTAGTTTATAATTTCCTAATTGATTCGTTTCCAGTTTAACATCTAACGTATCTTCTATTGTATTTCATTAATTAAATTACAATAAAATATATGGCCACTTTAGAATACTTGGATTCATCTTTTCGGTGTCATGAGTTCGTTCAATCTGTTCTTGAGGTCGATGTGAAATATGAAATTATAAAAATGAAAGATTCTATCTTCCTTTGGATCGGCGACAAGAAAAGTCCAATTCTCTCGGATTTGTCGTACGGTATTGAATCACCTTATGCTGCGCATCCTATTTCCACTAAAATTTTGGGAACCGCATCTACTGATGTAACATCTCTAATGATGGCTGAGCGTCTCAGTAACAGGCTTAAGAAACCGGTTTATGTCAGTTTCAACCTTCCTGTCACCAATAAAAAAGTTTTTGAAGAAATTGAAATGCGACTGAATGAAGAAATCGAATTTAATCGAGATATGTTTTAAATCCTACCTTTAAGTGTTTTGTATTTTCTTTATTTAATTATGATATTTTCTCATGCGGTGCTCCTTCGATCAGCTTATTTTCATTGCATGTTATTCTTATTGATAACTTTTATCGCCCTCACGTGAAATAGTTTTCAAAATTTGAATTCATTTTGGTATGTAGTTTTTTAAACGCTAGTCATGTCTGACACAAGGGCTAGGATTTTTATGAAATTGCATGTATTTTGGTTGCATTTTTTTTTTTGTACATCCTCGCAACTGTTTTGTTTCATGTTATTGCCGTAAAATGAACTAAACTTCATTTTGAATATTCGGGTACAAACTCATTATTTGGGACATTTTTCCAGCATATTAGGCTATCTTCGTTCTCTTCGGCGCATATTTTGCTGAATTATCATTTTTTAGGAAATATTAAATTTTTTAACCTATTTGATTGGCAGCCCTGCCAAAAAAAAAATTTTCATTCAGTTTTATGAAAAATTATGCCTTTAAATTTTGAGAATAAGTCTTTATTTTACAGAAAACGTGCAGAATTGCGCCAAATGGAAAGATAATATATCAGTGATATAAGATTTGAATACAGCTTTCAAAACTCTTAAATGATACCTACATTGCATGTGCATATAACTGCATATTTTTGACTTTTTGAATTTATTTTATGCGTATTATGTTATAAAAAGATACATATTATAATTATGTCATATTTTGAGTTTTCAGGAGACATCTAAACAGGTTATTTGAAGAAGATTCCATGAAATTTCGGCTGAAATCGCACATTTATTTCTCGAGATATCGCCGAAATTCTGTTCATATTCCCTAACTTGACTGAATTCTTATCATTAAAATCACAGGACTTGAACAGAATTTCAGCAATATTTTGACAAATAAATGTACGATTTCAGCCAAAATTTCAGGGAATCTTAAAATAACTTAAGTAGATGTCTCCCAAAAATTTCACTTTTCTACCACTTACGGTTTTTGTGCAATTGCTTTCGAAAGCTTTGATTGTGTATATTCTCAATGCTAAACAACATGTGTGACAAATGGGTTACCAGGGGACAACTACTTTGATTTTAGATCGCAATAAAACATTATCAGGTATGAGCATAGACATACAGCTAAAGAAATGTCCAACAGGCCTCGATCAAAAACATGTCAAAGATAGAATGTTATGAAACATTTTGAATTCCAGTATTTGTTATTGCTCGTGTCATAGCTTGGTAGTGTGTATGTATTGGTATAAAGATGTCGGTTTTCACTACAAAATATGCAAGACTTTGGCAGCGCAGAACGAAGTTGACTTTTCATTGATGATGATGATGATGATGATGATGATGGTCGAAGATCTTTCTTATATTTTTGTACCACAGTGCATGTAGAAAGTTGGGCATCTCTTTAGCTATATGTCTCTAGGTTTGGGGCATAGGCAATTATGGAATACGTTGTTCATTACCACGTATACAGTGTTTTTATTTCTAAAAAACTTCTTAAATGACCATTGTAATTTCCATCCTGTGAACAGCAAACCTCTGGCTTCGATGCAAATTGTTACATTTTTTGACTATAATATGTTCAGAATAAAAAGTGCCAGCTGGGCCGAGGTGCTCTCACGCTAATTAACATTGATTAAAGATAAAATGCTTCAATCAGAAATCATTTGATAGTGCATTCATTAATTGTGTCATGTTATTCTTATCTAGTCTGAGAGCTTTTTCTTCATTTCACTCCCACCTCCAACCCTCTATTGTTTTGAGTTTGTTGTTATTGTGAATCTGTGACAGCTTCGAAAACAAACAAAATTTAGATAAATTTTATTTAAAAAAAAGAGTTAATCCGAATGAGTAGCTTTTATTGGTGGATACGCCCAAATTTATGACAATAATTTTTTTAATCTTTAAATTCTCATTTTCTTCAGTTACCTCCTTCTAATTTTTTAATTTTCAAATACGAATAACCTAGGACATTCTCCGGATGGTCACGAACATTTTGAGTCTACTTTCATGAATATCTATGGAATAAGACACTTGTTCTGATCGAACGAAATTCCGTCAGTTCCGGAGACAGACATACCAAACATACGAACTCCTCCGTGCGCAGTAGGTAAAAAGACTTACTGCACATGCGTAGTAAATCGTGTTCATTGTACGGTTTAGAATCATGGCGCGTTGCGTTAACATTGATGAAATATGGCTGCTGGGTATCCAGTACTAAATGGTCGAAGGTTTGGACCCAAAATCGTGTAACTGCAACTAATTGTACATTTCAGACAGGTTGTAACGTCACACGTGACTAATCTGTTAGTAATTGACTTTTTCTCCCACATTTACTCTCAAACTTTACACGCTGAAATGATTCTCAATTATGATCCAGTGCCCTAAACACAAATGCCAAATTACGGTTGTTTCGGCCGTAAAAAGTTTATCCTGCACCAACTTGTTCGAATATTTTTTCCCCAACACCATATTAAACTTTCTGTCCTCGCTCATGAAACGAACGAATTCAATTCGCAAGATTTTTTTATTACGAAAGCTAAAATAATTAGTATTTCCATAATTAATACGTAACAATAATCAACAATTAATCCGATTGGTTCGACTGGGACATGCATTTCCACATCAGTTCTCCCACCCATCGATTAATTGGTATGAGAAAAATCGAACGATTAACGGTACATAACAGATGAACTGAAAAAGATCGCGGATCTTTAATTAACTCCATAACATACGCTTGCAGACAATATGAGATTGAGAGGGGGCGAAGGAAAAAACAAGGGGAAAAAAAGAATCACAGACGTTCGCAATACTGCAAGCAGCATATTCCGGAGAATGTACGCTCAAAAAAAAAGAAAAAAAAAGTTCACGTTGAGGCATTTTGAAACGTAAAATATTTAAAATTCGTAAAATTCGTAGGTATAGGTTGCCGACCTGCGGAAGGAAAACGTGTGATTCGATTCACTGCAGAGCGGCCGCAAAGTGACTTTTCAAATCCTCGGGTAGACCGCGTAAAATTAATTCTTTGTCATTTTCATAGTACGTCGAAATCATGTGAAAGAAGGCCAACGCCGTATGCCGAGCGTCTGCGAAGCAAAAGAAACAAAAATGGAAAAATATTTAATGTAATATTATTCATTATCGATAAAAATGAATTTAAATTAAAAACAATTTTCACAACTGGTACCACAAGTTGCCAATTCCCAAATTGAAGGCGCTATTGTGTTTTGAATATTAAAAAATCACAATTTTCAACCCGTGACAGCAGAATACAATTTTAGACTGGGGGAAGTGGTGGTACTAGCTGAGACAAAAAACAAAATTGTATTTTGCTGATAATCATGTTCATTGTCGTGGGTTGAAAATTTTGATTTTTCAATATTCAAAACACAATAGCACCTTCAATTTGGGAGTTGACAACCTTTGGTACATGGGATTTTTTTTCGTTTTATGGAGTTTTACTAATATTTATCGGCTTTGCAAACGAAATCCGGACACGCAGTAGACATGACTTCAGAGTCAAACACGAAAGGGCGTAGGTATTTAAATAACCATCGTCATTCGCCACAGTTGAGAACTCGACGCATAAATGAAACGTGAATAATCGAAGGCACGACCCGAACTAATCAGATCACAGATCCTATTTAAGATCTGCGATGCGAGACTCGTATCATTAGCTCTGTTCAATAGCATTAGACTGATTTACACCAGTGGGGCTATATTCCACAAATATTCAAGTATAACTTGGAGCAAAGTCGTATAACATTTCTACATTTGTGGAATCGCCCTAACGGTGTGGTTGGTGTAAGCAGAGACATACAGCTAAAGAGATGGCCAACACCACATGCCTTGAAATTAAAAAAAAAAGAAGCAGTTCAAGTTGTACATTCCGCATATCCAAAGCTGCGCATATTTCACTGTGAAAACACACACCTCCATACCAATACACACACATACTACGAGTGTAAGTTGGCTTAGTCCTATCAAACAAAGCTATTAGTTTTTGATGGATCAGTGACCTGTGATTCGATTCGTTTTCTGAATAATAATGCGGAGTATCAGTTCGGATCTATTTCTCATGATCTGTTTTTTTTTTATTTGAAAAAAAAAAAGAAGCATGAAGAAAATACTCAAAAAGTTTGCATTTATTTTTCAGAAATTGATGAAAAAAACTGTTTTTTGCTGTTTTCCAACGTTGAAAGTATCTAGACAGATTCTTCTTATTCATAGATGATCTGTGATCCAAAATTGGATCATTCTTTGAAGAATAATTTGTGATCCGGACTAGAATAACTTTTTTTTTTTAGCTGAAAAGAATCCTGGATCTGAGTAATTTTTTTGTGATCTTGCCCACTCCTGCTAGGGACATTATAATTTATTGACAGCGTCATATTTTTTCTCTCAAATAGGCCTAAGTTTTAAAAATTATACCATTAATTTCAGCAAGCACAAGGTTTGCTTTATTTGCCACGCGATGTTGACACTAACAGATGGTATTCCACTCTTGCAAGATAAATGCACCAACTGAAGAGCAGAATTCTTTCAAAAGTAACGGAATAGCATCCCTCGTTGCTAACTGGGTGTCATTATTTCTGGCAAATAAAGCACAGCTAGAATTAAGTTATTTATAAGTGAGTGTTGATGCCATCATTTAACCACGGTATCTGTATTTGTTTTTGAAAAAAAGGGGCTGTTCTCGAGCTATTCTCAAGGTCTAAGGTCTCGATAAGTTTTGGGAAAGTTAGTTTTCAGATCAACAACCCAAGTTTTAGTTCAGAGTTCGAGCAACAAAAACTCAAAAAACAATATCAACAAATAGGACGATTAACGTAGATTTTGTGGAAAGAATAAAATCACATTATCGTTAAAAGAAAACCCTTCTTTGAAACTTACACACCGGTACACCGAGTCAGGTCCAAAAGGTCCGAACTATTTCGAAACTAATTTATTTTTTGAGGTCTGCCCTGATAAAAAAGACCATCTTCTTTCGAGAACTAGGTCTGCCCATTTCCAAAAAGAATTAAATTATCCGCCATTGCTAAGGTATCCACGAAATTCGTGTTGAATGTGATTTGTACATAAATAGTTATATTTATTTATCCATTTAATTAAATTATTTGAAAAAACAAATTCTGATTATTGCCCATGGGTCCGAATGAGGGGCAAGGAAATTCGAATTCGGTACGGAAGGAGTAGGGGGACAAATAGCTTTAAAAGCGGTGCCGTTTTTCGTTGCAGCGTTTAGATAGACGTTCGTCCTCTCCATTATATTTTGCACTCCGTGGTTTAACTGTTTTCGATGATTAAAATCCGTTTGCTTGCTGCAATTGGCGCGTTAGGCACGAGTTGCAAACTGGCGAAAATGTGCTACCAAAAGGCTCGGGTAAGGAAAAAGTGTGCAAATAAAAACCGTGATGGTACAAAACCCAGCTAGAAGGATCAACGAACCGACGAAGAAACGCAAGTTTCAACTTCTGGCGCGCTTATAACGGGAACAGGTAATTGTTTTTCTTCAAAATAATTTCTTTTCGGATTTATTTTTACGTAAATAACATTGAATATATTTTCAGAACTATCGGATGATTATTTTGAGCAAACTGCGTCCTGGACGTCAAATGATTTTTTCAGCTTTAGTCCAGAAAACGAAATAAGCACAAAATGAAACCGTTTATCACGTGAAATTTGAATTCGACCAATCATTAGCAGTCACTCCTACACAATTTTGTTCCCTATAATGATTTACGGCGGATACATTTTTCTATTTTTCCACGGTTAAGTGTTAAAACATCGCAATCTGATAAAACTGAATTCGACGGTAGACGTTGTAACCACTAACGGAACCCGCCACCCATGGCATCAAAGGTAACTCTGAAGTCCAAACAAACGTTCAGAAAAATCTTTAAAATGATTACGAATAAATTTCTTTAACAGGAAAAAATAAATAAAAAAAATCGAACAACTCAATATGCGGTTTCGTTAGCAAAACGTCACTTCGATACGTACCGTCTGTGGTCACTTGCTTGTTAATGGTTGCCGTAAGCACGACTTCAACAGCCTTCACGAGATAGTCTTTATAGATTTGGTTTTCAAATAAACTGAGAAAAGCGCTAAAGACGACCGCGTTTTCTTCAAAATCTTCGCGTAATGGTAAGAAGCGAAAGAAAACTGGAAGTATCTGGAGAGAAAAATCAACGAGACAAAATAAAGTTTTTTCTGCAAGATTTACAAAAAATCGGCGCAGAACAGCTGTACGTACGTTGGTTAAATTTAGTAATTCTTTATTCCCAGCAATCATACTGGCAATCGCTCCGCATATGTTATCAACCACCATCGAGCATCCCTCCGATTGCAGCCACAACAAAAACGAATTGGATAAATTGGCGTAATAACTACGCCGACATTAAGGAGAGTATCGAAAAAGGTGGAAACTATCCGTGAGATTTGTGCCAAACCAATATACACACCCACACTTGCAAACCAAGATTACGAATAACAAAACGATCGTGAACGCGTTCAGCAGTAATTAAATTTTCATCAACGTCGTGAAAACATCAACGTTTTTTCGAAAGTAAGTAACCGAATTAATTTAAAAACGTCCGATAAGACGAAAACAGGTAAAATGTGAAATTTATATAGTTTTTCCATCTCTTATTTGGAAATATTTCATTCTATACCTGGGTTCCTACTGAACACATCATTTACAACCAACAGTCGCTCTAACAAGAAGGGCCACGTTTATCATTTGAATTTGCTCCGGTATTAGCTTTGAAGGAGAATGAATGTTAAAAAAAAAAAATGAAAAAAGAAAAAAGAATGAATCCGGCTAAGGCTATATGGGCTATACTCGTGAAAGACTGACGTGTAAATATAATAATAGTGTGGTTGTGTGCGTTGCGCATGCACACAACTACACATACACACGTCATGTAAACACACACAAACGAAATTTACGATTGTAAAAGTTAGTAACACGAATGTGAGGACCGTAATTCTCATTTAGCCCCTACCGTAGACCAAGAACTAAGATGTTCACAAAAAGTTTCACGATGTTTTGGTTTTATAGGAGGCAATGGGGAAAACAAATGAATCGGACATTACAATTATGCCAAACTATTTTTTCTACAATCGATCGTATTGTTTTTCAATTATTTCTAAAAATGAGTTCGTCTCAAAGCAAAAATTATGCCGACAAATATAAATAAAACGAAAAATCGTTAAATAAAAAAATTTGGTCAAATACCAACATAACACAACTACTGATAAAAATTTCGAAACGGTCTGTTATTTACTTCACTTATAATTAATTTAAGGTTTGTTCTGTTGATCGAACCATGAATTGTGAATATTCATGAATACTGAAAAGAAGAACCTAAATTCTAACCATAGGTACATAACGATTTCTTAAAAATTCCGAACTGGTTGACGCTCAAGTTTTATATTATTTTGTTGATGAATACGCGAAAATTCCTTTTTTAAGTTGTCCCATTCGTTTTAACATTAAAAAAAAAAAAAAAAAAAGTACGCTTTAGCAGTTTTGAATGGTTCGCCATTTGGAATAATGAGTAACATTTTCTCATATTCTCATTACATCTCCCATGGTTTCCATTTTTTTTTGTATCGAGCTTCGACTGAAAAATTCAAGTACTTAGGTCAGACACTTATTATGCAACTCACTTTCAACAACTACAGAGATTTCAACATTATGTAGGCATTAGACATTTTACACAGTACATTCCTAATCAAGAGGTTAACATGAAATTACTGTAAGTTCTTTGAATTTTTCGTTTCCGAATTGTCCTATTCGGAATACAGAATTTTTAGCAATTTTCAATTAACTTTGCAGACATAGTGATTGATACTAAATGTGTATAAAGTAACATTTTTTCAAATTACCCAGCGGATGTTCGTAAGTGGCTTGGCGGACTGGAGGTTAGAAATGAAAAATAATATGTATTAAGCATATCGCAGAAACGTAGTACAGATGTTTCGAAAAATTCCTTTCCAAGACGAACGAGTCACCCCGGGGAAGCAAAGGATACGAAAACATTTTATCGCGTCCGTGAATTATCATCTGAGTTACACAAAATGCGACGTTATTTCGAACGCCGTCGTTAGGATCTTTCATGAGCGATGGGAGCGCAGGAATAAATTCAATCGCGAAATTTTCCATCTCCGCTTCGACAAATTTCATACATATAGCTAAAGTGGCCGACGTGCTTTCGCGAACCTCGGTAGGCTGATTTTTTCTCTAAAAGAGCGAAATAATTTCAATTATTAGACGTCCGTAATGTCAAAACGATTCTTCAAATTGCAACCCATGTTATTTGAGGTGCTCTGCACAGAATATGGGGGCATCTCGAGAAAAAAATAACGTACTTACGAAAATTACGTACAAAACCCGAAATTGTACCATCATGGGATGGTACGGCCATTTTTGCACAATCCTGAAATGGTACAAGCCAATTTGTACCAAGCTGGAAATTTCGGACTTGTTACAAGTTTTCTTGAATTATCGAAGAATAGCACAGACGTTTCGTACGAAGTTGTATTTGTGATCAACATTCAATATGATTAATTGTATCGAGTCTGAACTGATCTAGTTTTCATAAAATTTCCTGCAGAGGATAGTCTTTATTTCCTTAGCTCTTTCTAGTTAGAGAACAGAGAGGACAGTTTGGTAATGAAAAAATTTTTTGTTCGCATTTGACACTTTACGTATTCTTTTTTTTTAAACTGCTATTTGATTTGACAAAATGCAGCACTTCAACTTCGAAGTTCTGAATTTTTACTTCCCAAAACTGACGCTGAAAATACAAAGTAGAACTGAAAACAAACTTTCAAACAGAGTAGGTCCAAAACTAAAACTCGGGATGAAAACAGTCGCACATAATTAAAGCTTCCAATTGCTTGAATTTTTACTACTCAGAACTGACACTAACATAAAAATCACTAAACAAAACTGAGAACCAACTCTGGAAAGAATAGATTCAGAACTGAAACTTTCGAACTCAATTACAGCTTTCAGAACACAGCTTTCAAAATGCAACTTCACAGAAACCATCTAAGAATAAGCATCTATATGAGAAAAACATTTTTTTGAAAATACGTAAAGTAAAAAGGGCGAGATGCTGCGACAAAAAAAATCAACTTCAATTCATAATATGGAGACGTGTACAATAAAATAGATTAATTCGTGAAAAAAACGAACGTATCGCAATTAATTCGGACTTGGTACAACTGATTTTGCACAAAATTGATCAAAAATACAACTTTTTACAAAAAGTCTGTAAGTACCATCCTCGAACGGTATAATTTCGGACACGGAACGTAACATATATACATACATAGAAACAGGGTCTAACACACAAAAAAAGGTATACGCAATGTTCGATACGAAAAATGAAAAAAAAAAAACGAAAAAACAAACATACAAAAATCACGTTAACAATTTTCGACCATTGCTAATAGCCACTCACCAGTAATTTTAACAAATGTCGCTGATAGTTGAAGAAAAACTGCAAAAACATAGCTCTCGGTAAGTATTCGCCCAATAAAGCAATTATTTCTTGAGCAGACACGACTAAATCTTCCACCGAATAGTTATCTTCGATTTCCTCCTCTTTATCGGCCTCGTCGTCGTTCTCTTCGTCATCCTCGTCATCCTCATCGTCACTCTCGTCTTCTTCTTGTTTCAGTTTTTGACACGTACACTAAATTTAGAACGACAATATAAACCACAAACGGAATACCAACGCATTAGCAAACTGTATAACTGACGTACTTTTTCGGTGATGACCGTCTTGATAACTCCAGCAATCAGCGATCCGATAGTAGCACTGCCGCGTCCTTGTCGAGTGGGGCCAGAAATAGCGTTGAGAATTTGAGGTATTTCTTTGATCATCTTTTGAAATCCATCTAAAACTGCGAACACAACGTCCACGTTTTCGTCTTTCTCCACCACCAAACAGAATTTTGGAATCAAGTCGGTACAAATATCAGGAATACTGGCTACAAAACAAACAAACGGTGAGTACACAGTTTTCCATAGAGTACCTGTTTCGGCGATGAATTATCCCCAGCTAGGAAATCAACGATAGCAATACGCAGTGATGCAGTGCATCCTGCATTCATCAACATCAGTCACAAATAATGTGATTAAAAAGAGTATTTTCAATTACTTTGTTTTAGCGGCCGTAAGGCCTGGATGATTTGCTATTATGTACCTTCGGGGGCCATGAAGCATATACTGCATTACACTGCACGTTTTCATTCTCAGATGGACCAAGGTGAAACCAATAAAATTATTAGGGTGCTGCAAGCTCGCAGATAAGTCCAGCGGCGAATTAAAGGGAGGGTCACAGGGACTGTGTCCAAAGACATCAGTGGTCATCACGTGGGTGTGGTATATAATATATAGAATATAGTATATATATATATACATATATATGTAAGTTTGTTCGCGACCGATTCTAATTTGCACTCAAATAGGAATAAAGTGGGAGATCCTTTAGGTTCAATAATATTTATTCACACGTAATTAATTGATCAAAGTGAAATTAGAAAATTCAAGTCTATATACACGAAACGAACGAACGGAAAATAAAATCTGTATATCTGGGTCAACAGTGAATGACCGCACGAATGAATGAAGTAAAGTATCAATGAAACATTTCGGGAATAAGATACGAAGTCGATGACGATAACAGAGAAAAACGTTCAAGTCAAGATTAGTCGAAAATGTTGTCATCGGATAATGGAATGAATGAGGTGAATGAATGAAATTACGTAATAGTTGATAAACAGTTCTCATTCAGTAAATTATTACCTCGCAACATCTTAGCCTAAGTCATACATAAATAAACATGAAAAAAGTCAAAATCTTGCAAGTATGAGCGAGATTTGGTGTTATTCGAGGAAAGACGATTTCGTCTTTTACATCCCCATACCGAGAAAATAAAATAAATTTGCAATATACAGATTAACTATTGACTATTATATAAAATATACAGAAAAAAAAATGTGAAAATTCGTCATTCAATACAATTCATCTTAAATATAAGGGTACAGTTTTGATACGTGATACAAGTTGGATTCCTGCTTTTGGTAGCCTGAGTCAACCTGAAAAATAGAATTTGATACTTGATTCAAGATTTTGTATGGTCCAGTCCTGATCTCATCTAGTTTATTTTTATTTAAGGGGTTTCCGTGCAAGACAAATATGTTATCTCCTATTTGAAAATTACTTTTTTCTTTATTTTTGTCGAATCTTTTTTTGTTAATTTTGTGACTCTTGCACAAATTTTCAAAAGCAGTCTGTCTATCTTCGTCTAAATTGTTTGTTTTGTCTCCAAATTCTGAAATTATTTCAAATTTTACGTTATTCATTAAATAATTTGGAGAAAATTTTGTTACAGAGTGAATAGTATTATTATATTCTTTTACACATTCTTCCATAAGGCCAGACCATGATTTCTTTTTGTTTTCTTGATTTTTGTTAATTTTACATCATAATCTGTTTACTAATGTTTGATTTAATCTTTCATTTAATCCATTGGAAAAAGGGCAATCTACTGCCGTAAAAATTAAATTAATGTTGTTTTTTCAAATGAAATCTTTGAATTCTTTGGAGTTTATTCCTCCATATTGATCGGCCAGTAGATTAGAAATATTGTGACCATTTTTTAAAACATCTTCTATTATTTTAATAAAATCTTTGGCGGTTTGTGTTTTTGAGGTTAAAATGTAGGCAAATCTAGAAAAATGGTCAACTAATAAATGACAATATTTTTTGTTCGAGTTATTACTTGAAAATCTACCTATTGTGTCAAGGGACATATATTCGAAAGGCCTTGTAGCTGGTCCAAAGTGAAAAACATGACCAAACTTAACCAGAATTCAGGTTTTGTTCTTGATACAAGTGGTGCAATTTTTGCAGAAATCTTTTATGAGTTCTCTGAAATTTTCATTGTCAAATTTTGGAAAAAGAGTGAGTTTGATCTGTTTGAATCCGATATGTCCAAATTTCAGATGAGTCTTTCTTATTAGTTCTTTCGCAAAATTGTCAGAAATTATTATTTTTTCTTTAGAAGCTTTATATTTTGAAAATATTACGTTATTTTTTTCTGAAAGATTTTCTTTTTTTATTCTTTTAAAGTCTTTAAGTGCCGTTTTTTGATCGTTTATAATGTCTTTTATATCAATGAAATTTACTACTCTGAGTTCAGAGGAGGCCTCAAAATTTTCAAGAACTGGATTGCGAGACAAACAATCCACTTCATTATTAGTTTCTCCCGGCACATATTTTATTTCAAAATTAAATTGGTATAATTGTAACATTAATTCTCTGAGTTCGTCATCGTATTTTGTATTAATTTTCATGTTTTCTAGAGGTTTGTGATCAGAGAATACTTTAAATTTTAATCCCAATAGTCTGTGTCTCCAATACATTAATGCTTCTTTGATTGCTAAACATTCTAAAAACACTGCTTTTTTCCTTTTTTGGGCCTCGTTTAATTTCTTTGAGAAAAAGGCAGTTGGTTTAAATGAACCATCATCTTGTTTCTGTTTTAAAATTGCACCAATTCCTTCTAGGCTGGCGTCAGTCTGTACAATTGTTTCCCTTTTTGGATTGAAAATAGCTAGGCACGGTTCGGAACATAAAATTTCTTTAATTTTTTTGAAACTTTCTTCATATTTATCGTTCTATAAAAAGGGGACATTTTTTTTTAATAAATTGTGAAGGGGTGCTAAAATCATAGAAGAATTTGGTATATAGGAACGATAAAAATTTATTTTACCAAGAAATTGTCTGACGTTTTTTTTATTCTTGGGGGTGGGGAAGTCCCGAACCAGTAAAACATTATCAAAAATGGGGTAAATAGCATTGTTTTTGATTTAATGACCTAGATATTTTACTTTACTGTGGGCTAAATCACATTTGGTTAAATTTAGTCTAAAACCTTCTTCATAGACAGCAACAAAGAGTTTTTTAAGTGTTCTGTGGGGACTCATCGGTATGAGGTATAGGGGCTCGGACCCCTCGACCACAGTCGCCGCCCCATAGGGCAGGCAACTTATCGTCCTTGCGACGTTAAACCAACACACACAGAATTACGTTCGATCGTAATTACCTGCGAATACTTGCAGATAATATACGAGTACGAATCGTGACGTCATCCATCAATCAATGTCACAATTCGTACACGAACCGGCCAGCCGCCACCTACGATAGTAGGGGATGACGCGACCTGGCCGTACTTAAACAACGTACGTATTTTACTACGTACGTGGGTTTGTGTGCACCCGCCAAAACCGGTATAAAAACTCACAGAACCGGCTCTAAAATCGCCAGTGTTCGGTTTGGTTTTGGCTTGCCCATACATTCGTATGAAGTGGCTGAACACGCTTAAATTCTGTAGAATTTCCTTCTGGTGAGAATATCTCTCACGACAAGGTATTCCACAGTGGTGACCTCGACGTGATTTCGGCCATGTCGTGAGGAGTCTTAGGCGCTTCGGTGCTATTACAACCTGGCGCAGTAGCGCTGGCGAGATTCTCGCTTACTCGGCAAATAAAAAATAATTTTTTTACCTAGACTAAGACACCTTTTGGTCGTCGAAGTAAGTGTTCACTGAAGTGGGAATTTATACCCCTCTCTTTAAAATAAATAAATAAAGAGAAACAAGACAGTAGACCTGGAGGAAGAAGGTTGGACTCATCCCCCAACTCCCCCGACTTCGACTCGACACTCATTGAATTTAGCAAATATAGAAGAAGGCCCTCAACACCCAGAATTAGCACGACTGGGAACTGCAATAAACAAAGAAGAACTTGCAGTTAGAACGTTGAGAAGCGGTCGAACTTTAAGCCAAAGTTCAGACCCGAAAACATCTACCCTACAAACACAGGGGCCAGTGTTTTCAACCAGCAAGGAAGGTAGTAGTACTGTGGAATACGCTTGTCAACAGAAAGACACAGCAATGGTTCCACCACCAACTGAAAACCCACAACCATCACAGGGAGGTAGTAGTCAGCCGCAGCTGACACCCAAAGTCCTGGCACAGATCTTGCAACTCTTGCAAATGCAGCCAGGACAAAACCCTAACTTCTATAGACGAAGGATAGATATCCCGGAATTTCTACCAAATGAGGTAGAATTATGGTTGACACTATTAGAAGGCAGGTTCAGAACAGAAAACATAACACTGAACCAGCGGTATACACACATCTGTGGAGGCATGCCTCCGCAGATAATCCGCCACATTCCGGACATTATGGAATGCCCTTCGACAGAAGAAGACAAATATGCCTGGTTCGTCAGAAAAATAAAGAAAGTATTCGGAAAAACAAAAAATGAAATTATAGACGATGTGATGGGTGGTATGAAGATGGGGGACGACAAACCCTCAATCTTCATGGCGAAGTTAAGACAGAAGGCGGACAATATCGTAGCCCCTTCCGTCATAGGCAACCAATTCTGCAAACAACTTCCACAAAGTGTTGTGCAGTGCCTAGCCGCCGTTGGTTCCACGGTAATCAATACATCCGCGGATCTTGACTTCCTTGCGAAATCCGCAGATAATGCGCTCGAGTACACCAGGTCAAAGCCGGTGGTCAGTGCAGTATCTGCAGAGACTGGAGAACTCGCTCAACTTAGAGCCCAAATAGCTCAGTTGACCGAAGAAGTGAAAAGGAACAAAAGCCAAAGCTCGACGAAGCCCAATAGCAGCTGGTGACAAAGATCGAAAAGCAGAAGCAACAACAACAACAGCAACAGCAGCAGAGGACGACAGTCCCGGTCAAGAGACCGCAGATCTAGTTCCGGAAACAGGGATCAGAGTTCAACTCCCCCTAGAACATCATCTCCCAAAACCCAGTCTCGAAATTGGGATGATAAGAGTTGCTTTTTCCACAATCGGTTTGGCGCGGAGGCCACCAAATGCAATAACAGATGCAGATGGTGGGGTAAAACTTTCAATAAGGAAGCGTCAAACTAGAACAAGGGGCCATCTGTGCGGCCGAAGACCCCTCGGAAAAATACTCACGCCGCCTGTTCATAAAGGACAGGACAAATAGGAGACGTTACTTAATCGACTCGGGAGCAGACCTGAGCATACTGCCAGTAAATAGAACCCAAAAAGTACTTCCTCCAAAATACTATCTCCGTACTGTGAATGGTCAAAACCTTCCAGCATACGGACTTGAAACAAGCAAAGTCGACATCGGACTCAGCAAAAATATGACGTGGTCCTTCACGGTTGCAGACGTCCCAAACCCGATCCTGGGTGCAGATTTTCTCGCACACTATGGCCTGATCATTGACCTCAAACACGGCAAACTGATCAATAGTGAAAATAAAAGTGTGGAAGGCAAAACGCTAGCATACAGACTGGACACAAACATATCCAGCTGTACTAAAGTCGACGGACAACTCTTACGGATCCTGTCAGACTATCCTGGAGTCACTCAACCCTCAATTCGCAGGCATCCTACGTACAAACACGACACGGTTCACTACATCGAAACCAAAGGACGACCTTGCCATGCTAGAGCACGACGGTTATTACCTGACAAACTCAAAGCGGCACGAGAGTATTTCCATCGCATTATTGAGGAGGGCGTATGTCGCCCCTCAAAAAGCTCATGGAGCTCCCCTATCCACATGACTAAGAAAGCAAGTGGAGAGTGGCGAATTGTGGGCGACTACAGGGCCTTAAACGCCACAACAGTTCCTGATCGCTACCCAGTCCCCAACATAATGGACTTCAACGCGAATATGAAGGGTAAAACGATGTTAACAAAACTAGACATCAACTGGGCATTCCACCAAATTCCTATGGCCGACCAGGACGTTCCAAAGACAGCGGTTATAACCCCCTTTGGATTATTCGAATACCTTCGAATGCCGTTTGGACTACGCAACTCAGCACAAACTTTCCAACGATTTATCAATGGACTGTTCAGGGAATTGCCGTTTGCATATGCATACCTGGATGATATTTGCATTTGCTCAGAAGGCGGTGAGCATCAGCACGAGGAGAATGTGAGAGCCGTGGTACAGCGTATACACGCAGCCGGACTCACTATCAACGTAGGCAAAAGCTTATACGCACAAACTGAAATTGACTTCCTCGGCTACAAAGTCTCGACCGAAGGCATTTCCCCCTTGAAGACCAAGGTAGAGCCAATACTGAACTTCCCGAAGCCCTCAAATGTCGCAGAACTTAGGCGTTTCTTGGGGTGGTGAATTTCTACAGACGTTGCATGAAAAACGCAGCAGCCGAACAAAGTAAGCTGTTTGCACTAATAAAGACAAGTAAAAAGAAAGATAAAACTCCACTCGAATGGAACAAAGAAGCCGAACAGGCCTTTGAAAATATCAAAGAAACACTGGCAAATGCAACTCTGTTGGCTCATCCAGACGAAAGTCTGCCGTTATGCGTAAGTACCGATGCATCGGATTTTGCTATTGGTGCAACCTTGTACCAACTGGACTCGAACAACATCAAATTACCGCTAGCTTTCTTCTCGAGGAAGCTCTCAAAAACAGAAAAGAATTACAGCACATACGATAGGGAATTGCTCGGAATTTTTGCTGCGTTGAAGCATTTCAGGCACCAGTTAGAGGGTAGATGTTTTTCTGTGTATACTGACCATAAACCCCTAACATATGCCTTCACACAAAAAGCAGAACCGGCATCTCCGAGAAGAGCACGACAGTTAGACTATATTGGTCAACTGACTACCGACATTCAGTATATAAGTGGAGAACTTAACACTCCAGCTGATGCCTTGAGTAGAATCGAAGCTATCTCGGTTCCTGTCCAATTGCCTTATGCTGAAATAGCTAAAGCACAGCTTAAGGATGCAGAATTGCAAGGGCTGTTATCGAACGATGATACTACCCTCAAATTGAGACAGCGAAAAATTCCCGGTACCGATGTTTTATTAACATGTGACATCAGTACAGGTAAGAACAGGCCATTTCTACCGGTAAAATATCGCAGGTTGGCTTTCAACAGTGTACATAATCTGTCACATGCTGGGCCAAAATGTAGTGCTAAACTAATTTCAGAAAGATTTGTATGGCCACGAATGAAGTCTGACTGCAACAAATGGGCTCGCAGTTGCCTGAACTGTCAAGAATCCAAAGTAGGAAGACACACTCTCTCGCCCCTCAAATCATTCAAGCAAACACAGCGGTTTAAAACGGTTCACATGGATCTGGTAGGCCCATTGCCACCATCCCAAGGACACAGATACCTGTTGACGATAATAGACAGGGCAACACGATGGCTGGAAGCGATCCCTCTACACGAGATGTCAGCTCCAACAGTTGCAAGGTTATACGATACCTGGATTGCAAGGTATGGCGTACCAGAAGTCATAGTCACAGACCAAGGTCGCCAATTCGAGAGCTCGCTCTTTAAAGAGCTGGCAAATAAGCTTGGTGTTCAACACAGTCATACCACAGCTTACCATCCTCAAGCCAACGGCAAAATAGAGAGATGGCATAGAGCTCTCAAAGCCTCCATTATGTCTCATGATACTAAGAGATGGGTAGAAGTACTTCCTACCATCCTCTTAGGCCTTCGATCCGCCCTACAAACCGATACAGGTCACTCTGCAGCGCAATTAGCGTTCGGCGAAGAGCTACGCCTTCCAGGGGACTTCTTCACAAAATCGAAAGAAGTTAGCCCCGAAATAATGGTACAGAACATAAGAAATGATGCCAACAATTTTCTAAAACAGGCAGCTCGTCATGGCCAGCCCAAGATTTACGTCTCAAAACACTTGGCTAATACGTCACACGTATTTGTTAGAGACGAAAAAATGAGATCTGCGCTGGAGAAACCATATGCCGGTCCTTACAAAGTAGTATCACGAGATGAGAAAAACTTTGTGATACTCATCGCAGGCGAACCTAGAACAATTTCAATCGACAGATTGAAGCCTGCGTACTTGGTAAGTGACGACAAAAGAATAAAAAGGTTACAACAGGAGAACCCAGAAAAAATACAGACGAATTCCGAAACAAAAACAGAGGAATCCGTCGAAAAATGTGAGAAAAATACCTCACATCAAGAAAAACCCAAGAAAACAGTAAAATTTTCGGACGATGTGATCACCAAAACATTTGATCCCGAGGCCCCCTTATGCCCACGTAAAAGAGGCAGGCCTCTTGGCACTAAAAAACGCAAAAACTCACACCCTTCTCGCACGTCCGAGAGGTTAATGCGAAGAAAATAAAATTTACTCCCGAAAAGTAATATCCGTAGTAAAAGTTGAAACCCGCTAAAAACATACGGGGAATATCGGAACTCCGCGAGACAAAGAAACTCCGGAGATAAGCAAACGAGGAATGCCAACAAAAAGAAGAAGACAGGAATAAACAAATCCACGTGCAATACGGAAACAAAACATTGCAACGTGCGAGTACCGTTAAACACAAAGATAATCTCTACGACGTGACGTCACAAACGGAGATTCCTTTGTACTGAAAATTCGAAAAATTATATTCACTGAGTTTACTTCAGGCATAACTCTGCTTAAACCGATCAGAACTTAACCGGAAAACTTGTATACGGCCGAGAATTTTAAGCGCTATCCCCTCTACGTGTAGATAAGAAGATCCGAAAATAAAGAAAAATAACTGTAATGGTAAATCGAAAAATGAGGTAAAATCATCCGTTTCAGAACCACCAAATTACTTGGTCGTGTTTCTTGAGATTTTTTGGTGCCTTCTCCTAAACAACCCATTCTATGTCACGATTACCAATCCCGATCCCAATGTCCGCCAACTTCCAATTCGCCAGGAAAACTGCTGAGAAAGAGAAAACTCAGCAGAAGACTGAAACGAAGATGGAGTTGGAGAGGATCGAAGAGGAGCTGCTAATGGACACGGCTCCTCCGGTTAACGATGTCCTAGCGGAGATGACGACTCCGCTGCCTCCGGTCATCTCACCTCCCCGATCCCCGAAGGAGACGGCTCCGACTCCGGAACCCCCGAAGCCGGAGCCGAAACCCGAGGAGAAAAAGGAAGGCATGGGATTTCTGTTCACGGCAGAGAGGGCCGCGAACGAACGAGCAAAGATGGCCACCTGGACAGCGGGGAACTCAAACTCCCCGATGTACAGGAAGCCGACATTCAGACGTCCGCTACCCCCTCACTCCCGTCGACACCCCTATGCCCAAACAAAAAACACGAAACCGAGGCATAGGGGTGAAGGCAGCCGGGCAAATTACCTGGCCCGAGCAAACGCCCGTAGGGAATCCTACGAGTGCGTTGGGGCCGCGGTAGGCAGTGCTCTGGCAAAGTGGGAGGCCGACCAGAGGCGAAAATAAACCCGCACGTCCCCCAGGCCTTGCGCATTTTTGATCGTTCTTGCGGCGCAAAAACTGGGGGGGGAGTAGCTGTGGGGACTCATTGGTATGAGGTATAGGGGCTCGGACCCCTCAACGACAGTCGCTGCCCCATAGGGCAGGCAACTTATCGTCCATGCGACGTTAAACCAACACACACAGAATTACGTTCGATCGTAATTACCTGCGAATACTTGCAGATAATATACGAGTACGAATCGTGACGTCATCCATCAATCAATGTCACAATTCGTACACGAACCGGCCAGCCGCCACCTACGATAGTAGGGGATGACGCGACCTGGCCGTACTTAAACAACGTACGTATTTTACTACGTACGTGTGTTTGTGTGCACCCGCCAAAACCGGTATAAAAACTCACAGAACCGGCTCTAAAATCGCCAGTGTTCGGTTTGGTTTTGGCTTGCCCATACATTCGTATGAAGTGGCTGAACACGCTTAAATTCTGTAGAATTTCCTTCTGGTGAGAATATCTCTCACGACAAGGTATTCCACATGTTCTAAATGTTCTTTGAAGGTTTTTGAAAATATTAAAATATCGTCTATGTAATTGACACAAAAATCATCTAGGTCTTTTCTTTTTAATATATTTCTTAAAATTTGTTGAAAAATAGCAGGGCTGGTTTTCAATCCAAAGGGCATGTTTTTCCAATTGTAATGTTCAGTCTGAGTCACGAAGGCAGTCTTGTATCTATCTTTCTTTCTTATAGGTATGGACCAGAAGGCACTATTAATATCAAGGACTGAAAATCTATTTTTTACTTTAACGCCCTTTGTATTATTCTTAAACGCTAAAGTGATAGGCGCAGCAAAGGGAGAGGTTGATTCCTCGATCATATCAGCATCAAGCAGCTGAGTGATCTGATTTTCTATCTCTTTTTGGTCTATAATATTGCATCTGTAAGGTTTGTGAGAAATATATTTATGTTCGGTTAATTTTATGGTGGCACAGTAGTCAGTGACCTTTCCAACATCATATTTACTTTTGACAAAAACATAATTAAAATCATGTATAACCTTTTTTAATTCTTCTTTCTTTCCATCAACTAGGTGATCTAAATTTAATTCTGTCTTAGATATTTTTATATTAAAATTTTCTAAATTATTGTTGCTATTATCATTATGAAAATTGTTTAATTGGCTTCTTTTTTCCTGATAAATTCTTAAATTCTCGTCTTAGCACAAACCGAATTCCTCAATCAGATCAAGACCTATAAAGAAATCGTGATCAAATTCTTTTTCATCAAGCACAAAAACGAAAACATCTTTACTTTGGGAAAAAATTTTTACGTTAATTTTGGCAATTCCCAACACTTTGCCATGACCACTGATCATCCAAAAAGATTTTACTATGGGTTTAAATGCCTTTATTTTCATGGAGTTCATCAGATTTCTGTTGATTATTGAAATATTTGATCCAGAATCGTAAACTCCTTTGCAGAAAACTTTATTATTGAGGCATAAATTAATTTTGATCAGCGGCGAATAAATTAGTTTTTTGTCTCTTCGTCAGATAGAGAATTTTCAACTTCTATTTTTTTAATAGTTTTCTTATTAAAAGGCTTGTCTTTAAACCAACACAGGGTCTCGGGGTGAAACCTCTCCGAGTACCCTCTTTTCTAGCAGTTGGGACAAGGTTTCTTTTCGGAATTGTTCTTCTTTTCAACAGTTATTTTATTATTATTATTATTATTATTTTGTTCAGGTTTATTTACGTTAAAAGATGTTTTGGAATTATTTTTTTGAAAATTTGAATTTTTGTTTGGGTCACTGACTCTGTCTTCCGCCTCGAACTTTTTTAATTTATCATGCAATATTCTCAGAGAAGTTACGACATTAGTTTTGAGGGAATTTTGAATGTGGACAGGTAGGCTGAGAACAACTAAGTCTAAAATTACAAAATCTGGTAAATTTCTGTCTATTTCTAAAAGTAATTTTTCTTTTTTAACCACGAATTCGATGTACGACCCACTCATATATCTATAATTGTATGCATACTGAGTTGTTTTCCAAGATGAGTCGCCGAAGGTTACAATCAGATCAGCTCTCCTGTTTGACCACCCAGAATTGAGTCCCAGCTTTCTTTGATTTATGACGAACCAGTCCTCCATTGATGATTCAAGGCAACTCTTGAACACTTCTATTTGTTTCTGGCCGTCCAGTTTGAAACGTTGAGATTCCCTCTCGAAGGAGTCGCACCAAGCTGTGACGTTTTTGTTTTTTGGCAAAAATTTTTCTATCAAGAAATGTTTTATGATGCTGTTGACGGACTCATCTTTGTCTTTAGTATGTGGGGTCGTTGACTCTGCGTCCTCTTTCAGTTTGGCTTGGTCTGGTGGTGAAAATTCTGGTAACAGGAATTCTTTGAAGACGAAGTTGTCGTCGCTGTCCATATACAGATTTGCAATCTCTGGTGGGATAGACACATTGATAGTTCTGTATTGGCCTCTACTTCTAAGTATGGATGCTGCGCTTTTTGGAGGACCCAAGGTCATGAGTTCTTTGTGCAGTGAGGCCTTCTGCAGCTCCTCAGGAAAGGCGAACCAAATACCATCTCTGAACAAGCGAATTCTTTTGATGTTTAGGGTTATTGTTTTCTCTGTGCCCTCAGCCATCATCAGCAGTTGGATTTTCACAGACAACATGGTAAAAAAGTAACACGAAATTCCAAAACTTTTGTTTATTTATAAAAGATTTATGAGAATTTTCTAATTTGTAAGTTCGTTCGCAACCGATTCTAATTTGCACTCAAATAGGAATAAAGTGTGAGATCGTTTAGATTCAATAATATTTATTCACACGTAATTAATTGATCAAAGTGAAATTATAAAATTCAAGTTTATATACACAAAACGAACGAACGGAAAATAAAATCTGTATATCTGGGTCAACAGTGAATGACCGCACAAATGAATGAAGTAAAGTATCAATGAAACATTATCGGGAATAAGATACGAAGTTGATGACGATAACAAAGAAAAATGTTCAAGTCAAGATTAGTCGAAAATGTTGTCATCGGATAATGGAATGAATAAGGTGAATGAATGAAATTACGTAATAGTTGATAAACAGTTCTCATTCAGTAAATTTATATATATATATGTATATATAATAAAATTGATAATGCGAAAAATGTAAGAATTACTCGAGCATTGTTCTTGCATTCAACCTTACAAAAGTGTCATAAGTCCGCTTATTTCAAATCACTCAACTTTTTTCAAGAATTACGGGAGTCAAATTCCGATTTTAAATGCTTGACTGAGGGGCTGCAAGTCAGAGTGATTAGGCGTTACACCTCACCATTTTAAAACACAAGGTTCACTTTAAATTAATCATCTTACCACTGGCTAATGCTGGCATTGCGATTGTTAGATTCTAGTAAATAATTAACGAGCAAATCGAGACAGTAACGTTTTTCTTATTTCCCGAGACTCGCGAGTCCCATCTTCACCGACTCCTTTTTGTTATCATAGGTTTAGTGCAGTACTCCATACGCCCTCGACAGCTCACAAGTATTATGAAGTTAAAATTCAATAGTACCTTTCATAATTTTTTTCATCATTTCCCAAGTTATTTCTTGGCATCGAGAGGAAGAAGCGCACAGTTCTACGATCGACAATTTTTAAAGAGAAGGGGGCCACGGTTGAGGCATGTAACTTTCTATGGTCGACGAGGGGAATAGGCGCTCTCATCAACCCTGGCCGCCAAAATGACACATGATCCAGCCTACCATCTTGTCATCGAACTGTCGATATCTTTTGTATCAAAATTGTACCCAAAATAAAATTATAAAAAAACTACGTTATAAATAAAAAAAACTCTCGGCCATCGAGTATTTCAAGAAAATGTAGATTTTCAAACAAAACAACCACTCTGATATCAGCAGAACACCACGAGTGTAATAATTTTTCCAATCTCAACTGAAATTGGAACAATTAATTTAATATCTACCGACCATTCTCATCGCTTCAGAGCATGAACTATGAAGCCAATTGTTATCCAAGGTAGAGTACTGAAATAATGCAGAATCAGCGGGAGTTTCAAATTTAGTAACTACTTCTCAACAATTATTGATTTTGGAACCTTGCAACAAATTAAAATCGACATAATCCAACATACCAGATGTACCATGCAATCTTAATTGCCACCTCACTCGATAGGTCTTGTCCCTATCACATTCAAATTTTGTCACCACCGGACGAAAATTGCAACCTGCACTGTACTATCTGCATTCTACAGAATATGGAAAACATAATATACATGATATTTACTTATCAATTTTAGCTTTCAAACCGATAAGTTTCTTTAGGTCAAGAAATAAAAAAGTGAACTTCACTCCCGCTATAAATTATGCCTACGTCTAGAAAATAAAATCAACAGAAAGAATTAAAAACCCTCCCCTCACTTCAAAACAAAGTACGATACAGTTGGTTAAGCATGGAATTCATAACACGGAAGAGAGAGTTCGAATCTAAAAATGGTCATAATTTTTCTTTTATCAACGTTTGTTTTAAATTTTGTGATTACTTCTTTAAACTTACTGATTTTAGAGCCATTAAACTACCAAAAATGCAACATAATCGCACTCACCATGGATACGAGAAGACCAATCCATACCAAAATCAACTAGAGTTCTTTCTCATGTAGATTTAAATATGTGGTTCAGATTTTGTGATTATCTGACAAAAATTGCAACCAGAAATGAATTCAACAGAAAAGGCAGATCAATTTTGATAAGTAGATTTTCTTTGAAAACCTATTCACAAAATGCTGCAATGCAGATTCAAACACCTGTCATTTAGTGGAATTTTCGGTTTAAATAAAGGAGGACACCATTGCGCTATTCAATAATATTGGCACAAAAATAGTTACCAAATGAAATGACTAACAGATTGTCTGACACACGGAAATTAAAACAAAATATTAGTCTCCATTGGCTACAACCTTCGACTATATAGTACTGGACCAGTAAAGAAAGATGATTTCTAATTAGACAGGGCGGCGCTAAATAGGCAACCAGAACGTAGCGTTTGACGTACTTTGCTTTGAGTTTATGTACGCCATACTTGTAAATTTAAGGGATGTCTTTATCAGATATATTCTAAATTGGTGAACTCAAGCAAAATGACGAAAATATGCAGAATGTTGCCTACTTTTTCGCCGGCATGTCTCGACATTAAAAAGTACATTGGTCTTATGAAGCATTACTGGTCCGATACTACACAGTTAAAAGGGTTTAAGTAATTCGAGTTTCATACGTTACACCTTCTAAAGGATATAGGAACAATTGTGATTAGGCAAGTGTCTTGCAGTTTGAAAGTTAAACTTCAAGCTCACGTGCTTTTATAGCTTTTAAGCGTAAAATGAATATGATTTCTTAACTTTACAGTTCTACACAGGAGTTGAATAGCCATATGTAAAAATTAAAAAGCTTACATTTTGGCTTAAACTTACAAACTTGAGAAATAAAATTTCAACTTACATTAGCTTTAAGGTCTTTTGACATTTGGTTTCCAGCTTCGACTCAATAAAAATAAAATTTTTGGCTATGGCTTTTTATAAGCTTTTTTCTATTATAGTTTTCTCTTCAAAACAAAATTTTTAACTGAAAATTCAACATCTACTCATTAAATTTTTAATTCAGTCAAAAAATAAAGCTTTAGCTCTGCTACTCAACTTCTTGATATAAAACTTCAGCTTTTAGCTTTCAACTGAATTGAGTAACATTCATTAGCTTTTGGCTTTACAGCTTTTTTACAGCTTAAGCTTTTGGCAAACTTTCAACCCTCAAGGACAATTTAAAACACGATTATTTGGTTTTTCAAATTTTATGTCTATGAAAATAATATGTAAAAAGTAGTTAAACCTAATCATAAAAATTCATGAATATTATAAAATAAGATTCTATCGCCCCCCACCAGAAAAAATCCTGAAACTGGGACTGGCTCCACGGTTCAGTCCACTGACGACAAATATTTTTAACCAGTATTGGTTCCACGTTGCAATCTGACGCATCTGATTGTTTTAACTGGTATGATTTTTGGAATCAGATTTGTCATATCAAAGTCCAGTTTTGATGCTGATTGAATTTATGGTACTTCTAGTACTACTATTTTTGTTTTTATTTGGGTTATGAAATGGTTAATTTTGGACCAATAGCTACAAAATTTGAAAAAAATGTTTATTATCTGTTCTAAGACACTAACAGTTTAAAAAAGTTTGGACTTAATTCTCTAAAAACGTGGTCACAACTGCTTTAAAAAATTTATCACGTGGGAAAATATCAAACCCAGCAAAGTGTTTCCTGACAACTTTTACACAAGTTTGGTGGATCAAATCAAGGGGCCATGACAAAATGGTATATTATGAGGGAAAACAACTTATGCGAGAATATATTAACGTGGTTTTCCTGCATATATATTTGTATATATGTATATCAAACTGTATCTTATCACTACGATAAAGAGATTTTCTATCATGTAAGACAAAAATTTTGTATGTGGGTAGATTTGAGTATAATATCGGATAGGATTGTATTTTTTGAAAATCAGTTGAGGGGTAGAGCTTCAGGGGACAAAATAAGTTCCACAAATAAAAATCAAAACGTAACTATCATTCGACAGAACTGACATTTTGTAGGTAGCTGGTTCTGAACCTGATTAAAACAGAAATGGAGTTTGATGAGAACTGGTGAAGTAATTCAGCGATAAGGGTTGATGAAATTTATATCAATGGGGGTAAAGATGAAATTGTCATTGGAAAGAGCCGAAATTTTGTAGGTACATGGCCGGCATCCAACATGTAGCAAAGGTGCATGCGCTAAACATGGGAAATTATTTGTGTGCCTTGCTACAATTGGGAAATTCTGAAATACACTATTTTGATCTAATTATATGATTGCCATTCACATTCAGACTTCCTGTCCATTTTCCAATTTGTAATAAGATAAATGCGAATTTTTAGATTTCTGAATTTTTAGAAGGCAACAATGAATTCTGAGTTTGCTACACTTCGGAAAACCGAAATTGCCAGCCATATATAGGTAGCTGGTTCTAGACTTAATTAAAACTTTAATAAAGTTTGATGAGAATTGTTTGAACCATTTAGTCATGAAAGCTGACAAAAGTTCCACCCATGGTGGCTAAGACGTAATTATCATTTGATAAATCTGAAAATTGCTTTATAGTTGGTTCTAAACCTAATTAAAACTTGTATAGAGTTTGATGAGAACCAAGTAATTTATCCATGAGAGCTGACAAAAGTTCCACTAATGGGGTTAATGCGTTATTATTTGATAGAGCTAAAGTTTTGTAAGTAGTTCATTCTGAAGCTAATAAAAACTATTATCGTGGGTCATGAAAACTGGTAAAGTGGTTTAGCCATAGGGGCTGCCAAAATTTTCATCAATAACGTTTAAGACGCAATTATTATTCCATAAGCTTGAAATTTGATATACGAGTAGCACTAAACACACTAAATGCTAACAAAAAACATAAAAAAAAAAAAAAAAACAGCTAAAACTTTTGATAAAAAATTAAAACTATCCAGAAAGACGTAAACAGGAATGGGAAAAAAATTTTTTTTTCAAAATGTAAGACAATGATTATGTACAATGAGCTGTGAAAGGACATATGAGAAGAGAAGAATGATTGTTGATGATTACTGAAAACCTACTTTTCTAGCGCAGTCCGCTGTGCTAGTTTTTCTGTTATTTATCATTGTCTCTTTCTCAAATCTCTCGATCGCTACCTCCACCACCATCCACCTTGTAAGAAAGATTTATTTTAATTTTTGACGACAATGTACGTTTTATGCACCAAATACAACATAAACAAGAGAAAAAAAAATTGATCCTAGTTGACCAGCCTCTTTTTTTTTTAAGTGACCCAGGCGGAAACTGCATATTTGGCAGTCCATTTAATCCGCCATTGGTTAAATTAGAGTTCTGCTGCCACAAGTAAAGCTCTCGAAGTGAAATAGGCGTATACTCCATTCCTTGTCTTGAGGAAAATATATCTGATTTTGTTTCACAGACACATTTACTGATGAAAGTTCAAAATTTCAATCAGAAATTCTTTTAAGTTCTCTAAATAATTTATTTCATGTAATTAAAATGATCCATAATAAGTAAAATTATTGTTTTCAGCCAATACTCAACGGAATATCATTATATGTAGATGCCAAGCAAAAATCAAAACAGAGGATAGAAAATGGCATGTGTCTATCCGATTTAGAGGTTCTCTACCATAAGGAGAAGGAAAACTCATGATTGAAGAGAAGACCAACGCCCACCGGATCCCAACCACCCTTTTCCTTTCTCACCATCAAATGGGGACTTCCAGACACAGGACAAAATCGTTACATTATCAGAATCCAATAGATTAATTAAAAAAGTTATAAATAAATAAAGATTTGGTCTTCATGACAAAATCAACGAATGAAAACCACTGGTAACTTACAAGGACCATTGTTTTCGTAACAGCGTCTGATAGATATGTATAAATTGGTCACGGCTTCCATTGCTGCAGCTCTAATAACGCTGTTTTCGTGATTAGTTAAACCCAAGCAGATCATGAAACTATCTGGAAGATACGGTTTGAAGGAGATACTAAAACATGAGAAAAAAAAGAAATGAAAACGAGGTCATCACAGCAGTATAAACGCTAATTAAATCGCAGCTTACCCACAGTTGAAAGCTATATTACCGAGGGCCATTAAAGCTTCTTCTTTTTCTTCAATAATTTTCAAATCTCTAACAGCTATAAACGAAATAAATAATTAGCAATAGACAAGAGATTGAAATTGATGAAGAATCCAATTAACTTTGCTATTGTTTCGTATGATATTGCTATTTATTTCCCCTTTTACAAAATAAAGTTCGATTCATAAAAAAAAATTCGTCTTCATTAGAAGACTGCATATACTACGTAACTGATTAATTTACTTACGCACGGATTTTTTCTCCGCAGAATCGTTATCCGAAATGGCATTTTGCGAGTAAAATTTATGAGCTGCGTTTTCGCCATCCTACGTTTACAAAAATATATACATTACACCTTACTCAAAATAAGAAGGTGAATCCACCTGCCGCTATACACGAAAATAAAAAAGGTTGATTCACGCATTTGAACAAGAGTGAACACATATTTTTAAAAACTGATAAGAGATATTTGTCTTACGTTCTGCTGCTTATGGGTGATCGCGCTGAGGCCCGCAATAGAAACATTTACCTTATTATTTGGAATGGAGTATACGTAGATACAAAATACATGAAAACTGGCGCGAGAAAAAAAAACTAAAACCCAAAAGAAATATAATTTTCCTCACCGTCGTATCCGTTTCCCGAAATGAAACAGACATTAGTTCCAAAATTCTGGGAAAGTATGCTTCCATTTTTTCTTTCATAAACTCGGAACAGTCAGACAACATCGAATACAAACCACTACGTAATTCGCCACAGTTTTTTTGTTCAGTAATTGTTATAGTTACACTGAGCACATCTTCGACAAGCTGAAATTCATCGCCTTTAACATACAAACTCTTGAACAGTGTTCCAAGTGTATCTAAATCAAAGAAAGTAACTACTAATAACGATTTTTTTCTCAACAAATGGTATGAGTAGTTTTATTCTTAAAAAACTGCGTTAGTTTCAACTCGCCAAACATCGATATCTACGCATTTCACGATGTACATTTCTCTTCCACTCTAACTCCAGTAAGGAAAGACCAAATTTAATGAAAAATTTTAATTACCGAATGTCTGAACCTGTAAAGGTAGATGGTCTTCGGGAAGATTATCAACGAGGAAGAGTCGTAACACTTCTAACACAGAAGCAAAATATTCTCGGAAGTTTTTCTTCGTTGCAAGACCTGCAAGAAAAATACGAATTTTTAATAATAATCACACAGTAATTATTCGACCAAGCAAATACTTTAGGAATACAATATGTTTAAGTACTTCAACACTGATATATCTATGCCAATAACAACTTCCATACGAATCGAGAAGTATGGTTCTTCTCAGCCAAACCTACTCAAAACAATAGGAAAAAGTTTCAAACTGTCTCAAACCTAATCGCAACCTTTTCACATAATTAATTTTACTTTCGAAATTAACTATAATCGTCATAAACTTGTCTACTGCCCTTTCTAATGGCATAAAGTTGACCTTGACCTAACCCATTTTACTTCACGCTCACATCCTCTCCAGTGAACTTGTCAAAATTTTTGCAAATATTTCAGCATTAACAGCGAAAGAAAAACTCACATACAAAATTTGCGAAAAGAATACGGATCTCATATTCCTCATATTCAAGAAACAGGTCACGGTTGAATCCAAAATTAGCGGCAAACAACTTTGCACTAACTTTCTTACAAACGAACCTTCTAACTGCCAAACTTTCTGAGTGCATCCCAAATTGAACGTCAAATAAAAAATTACCTGCATGTCCTGTAGTATTTATCGCCAGCTCTCGATAATGAATTTTTGCATTTGAAGTGATGACTGAGAGTAAAATAGGAACCATGAAAGGTAATGCTGGATCCAGAGATGTTTCTAGCGTTTCGCAAGACTCGCATAAAACGTAGAATATCCTCGGAACAAGATGACTTTCGATTTGCTTGAATTTTCCTTCTAGATTACTGAGAAGTTGTAATAAGGGAGTAATAAACTCCAACAAGTAGACGTTGACGTCCGGCTAATGAAATAAATTTAACAAAAACAAGAATAACAGAAGAGCGATAATGATAATACAAAAAAAAAAAACTAGTTGTCACTCGCGGGCTCTGCCTTCGCGTAGCAATTTGGTATAAGACTTAGAATCCTCCAAAAGAAGTCCCCAGTGAGAAAGAAAGAGCCACTGATAGAAAGAGAGATAGATCTGTTTTCTCCTTATCTATTAGTGTATTTTCCAAAGGAGAATACAACTACTGCATTCAGTACGATGACGAAACCTGAGGGCGAGACCTGTGGAAAATTTCCGATCCTGAGTCGTAGATCACGAATATTGAGGTCACTGAAAATTTTTTTGCTCATTTTAACACTTTTTGTGAGTCTGTGAAGCCTCCGCTGTTTGATCTGTGGCAATGATACTTGGGGTAGCATTAGAAGCTTTTATGGGCTACACATTCGTGTTAAAATTTTTGAAATTCATCCGCCAGTTTCGGAGGGAGGAGTTATCAAAGTTTTGCAAACCCACCATGTCATCCCGATAACGTCCGTAAATTAGAAAATTTTGGCTTGAAATTTTTATGACAGTTGCGAGACCATTAGGGACTGGTTTGGTATAAAAATTTGAGCGAAATTGGTCAACTGATTTTCGAATAGTAGCCATTACAAAATTTGATACTTTTGAAAAATACACAATTAACGCTGTTGATGCGCAGAAGAGATAATTCTCCTTTTTCACCCTTTGTTTTTCAGTTTACAAACAATAAAAAAGTGAAATATAGTTTGAGGAAAATCTAAAAATTTTCACTCAGAGAGGCTACAGACTTCCTCTAAAACTTAAACCCTCCTTGGGACAAACGAACCAACGCCTTTCCATAAAATTATTCCCTCCTCATTCACCCACTGTTTTCTTCCTTCTCTCTCATTTTATTTTCAAACAACTTATTTGGTTGAGCTGTGTATACAATTACAGCATATCCACAGTTCAATTTTAGGAAGGAGGTGATGCAGAAGTATGAAATTTTTCGGACTAATTAATATATTAAAAAAAAACATGTTGAAGGGAGGAAAAATTGTTAAAAATTTTTTTGACCGGGTAAGAGGGTCAAAATCAACGACTTCTTTCCCGAGAGGCTACGGAATTTTTCTTTTCTGATGACACATCTACATATTGCGACCTTTCCTCTAACACCTCAGCCATGAAAATCGGTCTAACCGTTCTCTCTAACTTAGTGCCCCAGTAAAAAAAATCATACAGAAAATAATAATTAAAATATAGAAGATATGCGAATAATATACCCGAAAATGTTCGACAAAACGAGCAATTGTAAACAAAGCTCCATTCAATAATATTGGATGGTCTGAACTTAAACCTTCTTTAATAAACATTAGAATACGATCAACACCAGCCGAACGAATCTGCCCCGGACACCTTTCGACCAAGATGCCAAGTATAATGAACACTGCTTTTTTACCAAAAACATTATCTGCAGCAGCAGCTGAATCTAAAATCGGCATCTGAAAACATATATTTTTGCAGAAGTTCGATCAAAAATTGAGACCATTTCATTTGAAACATAAAACGATTTTAGCTATGAGAATCAACCAACTGATGTTGGTAAATTTTATCTTGAATTCACTTGAACCCAAATATCCTTATCCAACTATGATTAAAATGCTATTAGTGGGGAAAAAATTTAAAATTCAACGTAGTTTCAAACAAAAGCGAATAAATTTTCAGTTAAATAAATCAAAAACTATTCCACATTTTTTATACCTTTTACTCTACAAACTCAGACGGCTGTACATATACATCAAATCCCTACTTGCGTCCAAACATCTTTTGAAGTTACTGTCATACAAACAGATGTTACCAAATTAAAGTGCTGAAAGTGCGAAACTCCGAACACTATTTCAACGATAAAGTTGTTCTTATTCTATTTACTGAATTACTGAATTTGCATTTATAATGTAGAAGAGGTTGCTTCTAGCTAATTATCTGAGCTTCTATGAGTTTGATTGGTTAGTGGACCCATATATATATATGAATACAGCAGTAGTATCAAAGATGTTTAGACACTGATTCATCAGTTCAACCAACCCATATGTAGCAGTATAAAGTCAGAAAAATCATATTGTATTGGATGGAGTATCATTCACAATACAATTTGCGTAATGATCTCCATCTAGCGCATCTAATACTGAACAAAAGTATTTGATTGATACCTAATAGAAAGGTTGTGAACTCTGATGGTGGCGAGAATTATTTTTTTAATTTGAGCTTTTATTTGAACTTAATCGAGCTTTTAGAAATTTTTTTTTTCCAGTGCTAGATCTCACATGGAATGTGAAGAATGAGGAGCCAAAGAAAATGTTTTTGGCAACTGGGCACTCGGCACTTTCAAAACATTCGACTACAAAACCAACAACGAACACGAATTTCAAACCAATGTTTCCAAATTAACCAACTTGGTGAACTAATACTAACTTATTGAACTCCTCAAAAAAACTTAGAAATAAAAATTTGAAAGTTCACAATGTTCGTGGTTACGCAGTAAGCTGTATTCGAGTTAAAATTTTTTTTTTCACTCTCCTGGGAGAGGGCTCAGAAAGGAACTGATTTGGAATTCACACAATTAACTGGACAGCACATAGACAGATATGTTTATAGATTCTAAATCTGAATTAGATATTAATTTTTTTTATTGACCACTTCTTCAACCTACAGTCCGTAGGGAGTACAGAAAAAAAGAAGTAAATTCCGAGTTTTCACATTTCGTTTAGCAATACATCCTCCAATAAGGATAAGACCAAACTAATTTCGCCAAAAAAGATGGACGAAATTGTAACGTTTTAGTTTTTTTCATTCTATGCGAATAATTCACACAGGCACTGCTAGTAGTTTCAATTTCACGAAGCATTCTGTGTGACCACCAAGGGGCTACAATCATGTGTGTTTCTGTGTGAGTGCGCTAGGTTTCATTTCACACAACGTTTTACATATTTACAGGCTTTTATAAATGGGTATTTTAAAAAATTAATTTTTAACACAATTATTTTGTTATCATTTTTCATAATTTACAAAGAAATTTTGGTTGTCACGGAGCATATTTCATTTCTGTAACTGGGATGAGAAATTTTTCTCATGTTATCTGTTGTCTGTCTAACCTCACTCCTGAGTCCGCCAAGACAAAAGTAATATTTATTTATTTTTTATTTATTGTTTCACCCAATTCTACTGGCGTCTGAAGGAAAAAGCAGAATAGTGGTAGAGGGATCTTTCGAACAATATTTTTATTTTTTATATTGTTTTTATTTATAATATTGTAGTTTATTAATATTATAATAAATATTTTTATATAATTAATTATTATAAAAGTATTAGAGATAATTATTACTAGTAGTATAAAAGTATTAAATTTGATTATTTTGATTCTGTGGACCCGACCCCCGAATCAGCCCTAAAAATCCCATCACCTAAGTGAATCACTGATAAAGTTCATTGTACAATTATTTGTAATTAAAAAATAAGAAAAGATTCTGCCGTTGGGATTCGGATAACCGTCAAAATGTGCGAACAATAGAAGGGCGTCGTCGTTGCTTCGTTACAAGGACATATGAATTAAAACTGTATCAAAGTTATTTCATACAAAATACTAAAAAATGTGATACGGCAGTAGAGCTCCGCACATCTCGATTACAATAAATAATTAAAGGATACGGATATACCTACGTACGTCAAATTTCTGGCCTTTTTTCTAACACATAAGAGGCATGCTGGGAAGCTGCAATCTACAATTTAATTTTTTCCAGAGTTGCAAACTGTTTAGGCATCTGAAGTAAGGCTCTTTAATAGCAGGTATGCGCGTGAGGGTGATAAGAGATGAACCGCCATCTTGTTTTATTCGTTCTTTAATGAATTTTACATTGTTTATTATTACCATATATATAATAACACAAAATGGCGCTTCAACTCTTATCGCTAGTAAACAGCCTTACCTGAAGTAAATGAATTTTGGATTTATGGTGACAAGCAAAGGCTGAAAAAAATACCTTAACAAATTCTGAAAATTGTAAAAAATTTCTTGCATTGCATGTGTTATTATGATTTGCCATAGTCACCGCCACTGGGGGTTTTCGAAAATTATTTGGCGGCATTTAACTGACGTACAAAAACTAACTTCACTCAATATTCGATTATTCAGAGGGCTGAAACATCTTCGGGCAACATTTACTAAGGTCATTCGAATGCCATACTTACTATGTGTTTCATCAATAATTCTGGCTCAATTTCCACAGCTAAAGTGTCCAATAGATCAACAGCCGCGTTCGTGAGATTTACATCACAGCCGAATACGTCATAATGATCCTTATTTTCATCTTGTTCTTTCGATGAACTAATGATTTCAAAGAGCGTTTGAGACAGTATTTGAAGAACCGATTCTTCTTTTACTATTTTCTGAAACACACAACGGTACCGGTAATAAATGAAATAAACTATGTTGACCAAAACATTCTTTTTCATTTCTTTACCTTCGTTTTGCAACAAATGATAGTGGAAATAACATCGATAAAACGACAGCTAATTTCGTTTACGTTCAAGAAAATGGCAGCACGTAACAATCCATCAATGACATTCTTTAAATTCGAGCTTATTACTCGAGGGTAGGCTATGAGTAGAGCCTCAAAAAATTCGACACATTCGATGGATCGATCTGGCCTATTTCGAGAGCTCTGAGCTTTCACCACCTCCAAAACAGATGGCATCAAATACTCAAAACTTTGGGCGATCTAAGAAGCGACGAAAATTTAACAAGAGTTCATTTAAGTAAGGAATAAGAATAAAAGCTGGGTAGTTACAGTTTTATCTTTTTTTGGATAATATTGAAGAAGATTCTTCATGCAAACGACGGTAAGATAACCCAAAGGTGTACCATAATTTTCAGGTTTTGACAACACCGAACCGAATAATTGCAGCAACGAAGAAACGTGTAATTCGAATAAACTTGGAGCGTGTTCCGTCAGAATACTGACGACGAACATTCCCAACTAATATCAAATACAACACGAGGAAGGATAAGCATAAATATTTGACGAATGTGAACATGAATTGTCGATAATTCTTACTTCTCTCATTTCAATTAAACCTTCTACACCAACTGTTTCTTCCAGCAACCGAAAAAGTTCAGGCCAATTATCGGATTCTGCGAGGGCAATTTGTCCCGCGGATTGGATGATAACAGTTTTTACTTTTTTTTCTGGTTCCTGGTGAATTCGTTCGAGTACGCTGGTTTTGATGCTGCACAAGAAAACAGTTCAAGGAGAAATTCGATTAAACACCTTAAACATGGAAAAGCAACGATTCATACCCACCTATTACGAATATTATCTGCTAACTGGGACCATTTTCTCTTCTTTAAAACCATTCGATAAAAATAAATAGCGGCTGCTTGGCGAGCATCTGGATTGCTACTGTTAACGACGACAGACCAAAACTCCTGAAAGGCGACCAGGTTCTTCATTAATTCGGAAATGTGTTCAGTAGCCTAGAAATATGTCGACAATCAATTACATCTCGATACTATAAGCTAATTCTAAGCATAAACGGTAAGAAATAACAACGTGAAATTATTATACCTGCTTTCTGTCCACATTGTTGTTTGACAAGGACTGAACTATAATAACTTCCATTATTGAGTCCAGTCACTACGATCAACAGATTAACTCGTAATAAGTTCAGAAATTATCACTTTTCACATCATTCTGACAGAAAATATTCATGCACCGCAATTAGAACGTGTACACACTACAGTATCAATACAGTTCCCAATTGCATTGAATCTAATGAAAAGGAGAAGAACGATTCACTGAAAGAAAGTGTGAGCAATGACCATGGGGTGTTATCTTGTGGTTATCTCCTTCCACTATATACATAATGGACTGCGCATACTGATAAAATGTTGAAGGCAACCAAATGAAATGTGTTGTAACGGAAATCCCACCTTCTCTCTTTCTTCATCATCATCACAAACACATTATATATATATATGTCATATGTACACTCTCATCACGAAGTGCTTCCCCTACTACTTTTGATTCGATAACGCTGTTGCTTCGCCATTTCATATTTCATTTGTGAAACATAATTTAGTTGCTAATAAAATGTCTTTAAAGTAGAAAGTCTCAAGTTCTTTCGATCCTCGTTCTGTACGCCTCACATCATGGTAGCCATCGCTGCGGTAGAACTTTGAGGAGAGACTTAGAAATTTAAATTGATGAAATAATAATTTTTTGAATTAATTTGCTGCTGTGCGAAAATTTTTTATGTTTTCTGTTGAATAATACACAAAGTATTTACCGTGTTTTTCGAGAAGTTTAAACTCGAATTTTAATTTATTTTCAATTTTGAAAAATTCAAAATTAAATAGAAAATTAGAAGCTGAAGTTCCAGACTTAATAACGGCCAATCCTGGAAGTCATCGAACGCTAAATCCAGAAAGGACCGCCAAAGAGATCGTGTGAACAGCCAAAGGAAACCTGCTCCCATTATCGAGGACTCATCGTAGATCCACACATCGAAGACCCAAATTTTTCGGCCAACTCAGAACAAAATTCAAGCAGGAAGTACAGAGGTAGCCAGCGAAGCATCGAAAATATAAATCATTCATCGGCACAGTGGAAATTATAAGGTAAAAATTTTTTTGTAAAGGTAATATTTGTTGAAGTAAATTATTTTTCGTGTTTGTGCGATTGTGTTTGAACTGAGGCTAGTAGATTAAAATTTTTTGAAGTTATTTATGTCCCCTACAATAAAATTGTTTGGAGGAAAAATTGGAGAGTACAATATTGAGAAAGAAGAATTAAAGGAATTAATAAAAAAGTTTGAAGGTGAAAAAGTGATTGATGTAAAATTTGAAACTTATAATTTACCCTATGTTAAATACTTCACAGGTGAGATAATATTAGAATCGTTTGTAATAGATATATCTGGAAGAATTGAAGATATTAGCAGTTTGAAATATATTAAAATTTTAGAATCTTCAGTAAATTATTTTTCGAACAGAATTTATAGTTCTGATAAATCGAAAGAGAAATTTATGAACAGATTCTTTAATTAATTAAATAATAAAAACTGGATAATAACGAAAAAAGTAAAAAAGGGAATAGTGAAAAAGAAATAGAAAAAACAAATAAAATAGAAGAAAATTTAATAAAGGAAATTGAAAAAGAATCTATAGAAAATAAAAAATATATAGCCATACTTAATAGTGAAAATAGTGTGTTAGGTTTTCGTAAAATCAAAAAAAATATGGCATCCCCAAACGAAATTAAACCTATACAAGCGCCATTAGGAAAGGTGTTTAATGGCAAATATTATTTAGACTGGCGCAGGATGATTATTTCAGCCATTAGGGGAGCTGGATATTATGATATTTTCGGGGAGCATGAATTCCTACAATTGTATATTAATCATATAGATGATCTAAATTTCCGACCCGATAAAGATATGGTGAGTTATTGCAAAATGCAAGACAATGCTAAAGCATTTGTATTAGAAAGAGTATCAAATGAAATTACCAAACAAATAAGGGATTGTAATACAGCAATTTTAATGTTAAAAAAATTAGATAATATTTATGGCACTAAAACTTTGGTCACAGCCAATATGGCAAAAGCAAAGTGGATGGAGTTTAGATTTCAACCTGGTGGAAACATGAAAGGTTTTTTGAAAAAATGGGATGAATTAGTAACTGACGTAAGAGATAATGGTAAAGAAGTTACGGAAGTAGAGGAATTGGAAAATTTGCAATTAGCTTTATGCTACGAGCAAGCAATTGCAAAAATGCAGTTTGAAAATTTACCTTCAAATGAAAAAAATATAGATAACTTTAAAAGAATATTGAGAGATGATTCTGACCAAAAATTTAGGGATCAGACCTTGAAAAAGCAAAATAATATTAATAATAATCAATCGAATAATAATTTTAGAAACAATGGAAATAACAATAGATATAATTATAGGGAAAGATATAATAATTATAGAGGTAGGAATAATTATAGAGAAAATGGCAATGGTCATAATAATTATAGAAATGGTAATAGAAATAACTTTAATAATAATGGTGGTAATAGTAATGGTAATGGTAATGAAATAAACCAAAACCAAAATAACAATACGAGCAATAATGGGTATAATAATAATGGAAATTATAGAGGAAATAATTATAGGGGTAACTCAAATTATAGAGGTAATAACTATAGAGGAAATGGTAGAAATTATAATCAAAATAATACGAAATGTTACAAATGTGGGCAATTTGGGCATATAGCACAAAATTGTAATAATAATAATCCACAACCAAATAATAATAATGATAATTCTAATAATAATCAGGGAAATTATCCCCCAAAAACGAATGCAAGTCAACCAAATATTAATAAAAAAGATAATGCAGAACAGCAAGTAAAAATGTCTTGCATGGTCAAAAAATTCAATCAGAATAATAACGAATGGTTATTGAATGAATTAATTAATAATA
The DNA here is from genome assembly GCA_011428145.1 of Ericerus pela. Classification (NCBI taxonomy): domain Eukaryota; kingdom Metazoa; phylum Arthropoda; class Insecta; order Hemiptera; family Coccidae; genus Ericerus; species Ericerus pela. The sequence continues at coordinate 235,728 of WOFM01000205.1, read as the reverse complement.
ATAAATATAATAATAATGAAAATTATACAATGTTGAATCACAAAGCAATTTTGGATGGAGCTGCAGAAGTACATCTAACATCTAATTTTGATAAATTAGTAGATGTTAAAAAATTCGTAACCCCAATCAAATTGCAATGTGCTGGGAAAAATACGTTTTTATATGCCACACATACAGGTAGGATGGTGATTAAAGTTGAAAATCTCAATAAAATTCAGTCACTGATAGAATTAAATGATGTCCATTATGTGCCGGATCTAAATTTATATATTATTTCAGCTATTAAAATAACAAATACTGGAATAATTAACATCGATCAGCAAAAAGATATTGCAAACATTTACTTCATTGAAAATGCAGAAATAATAATGACTGCAAAGAAAGAGGAAGGAATTTTTTATATATATTACAATGTCGAAAATAATAATAAAAATATAAATAATGATGAACAAAATATAATATATGCCCCCATCACTCAAAATATAGATGATGAATGGAATGATTTTACAGTAGAACTAGAAATTCAGGAAGATGATACGAATACTGAATCACCTCAGGGGGTGAAAATGAAGAAATAATAATAGAAAATAATGAAAATAATAATAATATTAATAAACCACAAATAAACAATAATATCAATAAAAAATTACTAATACATAGGAGGCTTGGGCATTTAAATGCCAGATATCTGCAAAAATTAAAAACTTTGGCAGTTGGCATTCCCGAAAACCTGAACTTTAGAGATGAGGATTTTGTAAATTGTCAGACATGTTGTATTGCCAATAATTCAAGATTAGGTCATACTGGAATTAGGACTAAACCAATTAGGAAATTGGAGATAGCGTCCTCAGATATTATGGCTCCATTTACGCCCTCTGTGGCAAATCAAAAATATATTTTAACATTTATAGATCATTTTTCAAAATACAGTTTTGTCATGCCTATTGCTAATAAAAGCCAAGTGACAAATGAATTTAAAAACATTATAATATCTATGAGAAATAAATTCCCTGAATATCCCATAGGCACTATAAGATACGATAATGCAAAAGAATATACTGATGCCAAAATAATAAATTATTGTAATGAGGTTGGCATAACAATGGATTATGTGGTGCCATATTCTCCAGAATTAAATGGTATTGCCGAAAGGCAAATTCAAACTGTAATGAGGAGAGTACGAGCCATGTTGATTGATGCTAATCTGGATATAAAATATTGGTCCTATGCTGTGGTTACATCAGCTTATTTAATTAATAGATCCCCCACGAAAGCAAATGCAGGATTTAAAACCCCCTATGAATTATTCTATGGAATAAAACCAAATTTAAAAAATCTTAAAGTTTTCGGAGCATTAACTTATAGACATATACCTATGGAAGTTAGAAAAACAGAATGCTACGAAAGCAAAAACAAAATTAAAAAAATAAAATTAACCCAAAATTAGCACACAGGGCCGAAAAAAATATAATGATGGGCTATACAAATACAGGATACTGTCTTAAAGACCCTTATAATACGAAATCCTACATTTCATGTGATGTGAAAATGGACGAAACACAAAACATAAAATCCTTATTAATAAATAATAAACCCCTGACAATAAAATCGGCGGATTATGAATACGATTTGGGAATTAACCCAATTATTATGAATATTAATATAAAATACAATAAAATATATATAGAGGATAACATTCCGAAAACCTTTTCTGAAATAAATACAAACCCTTTTAGGGAAGACTGGATTAAGGACATAAACGACGAATTTAATTCTCTTGATGACATGAAAGTATGGGAAATAGTAGATTACAATCGCCAAAAACTTATATATATGAGATGGAGTTTCACAGTAAAATTTGATGAGTTTGGAAATCCTAAACCAAAAGCGAGATTTGTGGCAAGAGGTTTTAAAGATCGAACCGAATATGGTATTGCCAAAACCCATGGCCCGGTAGCATCAATTGGAACAATAAGATTATTATTATCAATAGTTAATAAGGAAAAATTAATAATGGCACAATATGACGTAAAGACTGCATATTTAAATTCACCAATTATAAAACCCATTTTTGTAAGGAAACCTGAGGGAATAAATATAAATACCAATCAAGTACTTGAATTAAAAAAATCAATTTATGGATTGAAAACATCCAGCAATTCGTGATATGACTTATTAGACACAAAAGTAAGGGATATGGGCTTTGATAGAGCTAAAAGTGATAGGTGTCTATACAATAATAAATAATGATGAAAAAATTTATTTTTTAACATATGTGGATGACATATTAATTGCATCGAACTCACAATTATCCATTACTAAAATAAATGAAGAATTGTAGAAAGACTTCACAATCACCATAATTAATAATCCAAGATTCTTTGTAGGTCTAGAAATAGTAAGAAATATCGAAAATAATACCATAATATTCTCACAATACAAACATATAGACAAAATGGTAAAGAAATTTGGAATTTCAGAATTAAAAAATACTAATACACCCATGGAAACGGGCTTAAAAATAGATAAAATAGAAAATGGAAGAGACGATACGGAATACAGGTCAATGATAGGAGGGCTATTATATTTGGCAAGACTCAAAAGGCCGGACATATTGTTCCCAGTCAATTTTTTCTCCCATTTTCAAAATAATTCCAATGATACACTCAAAAATTACGTAAAAAGAATTTTTAAATATGTTAATACAACAAAAAATTATAATATAATATATAAATTGGAAGGGGATGGTATACAAGCTTATATTGATGCCTCATATGCACCCCAAGTTGATGAAACAAACATAGATCTAAATAATCTCAAAAAGGGAAAGTCAATAACTGGATTTATGTTATTTGCTTATGGAGACTTGGTGGAGTGGAATTGTTCTAAGCAAACTATTCACGCATCATCGAGTACTGCAGCAGAGATAATTGCAGTTTTCGACACCCTTGATACTATAAAAGTAATACAGTATATGAATTATGAAATTTTTTGAGACAAATTAATGGTGGATGTAATGGAAGACAATATTTCGACACAAAAAATATGTTCAGGAGGTAGCCAGAAGAAATCGAGGGCCCTAATGATTAAATGCTACTCGATATTAGAGGCATTAGAAGAAAAAATAATATTTTTTAGAACTGTGAGCTCTGAGAATCAATTGGCTGACATAAACACAATAAAGATTAAAACCCATTACATGACCACAATTAAATAAATCAAAAAGGTTGCCTTATCATAAAACATGTTAGACGCCAGTTCAAATACAATAGCTACACAGGAAAGATAATAAGCGATGCAACGTATATTATTCTACAATCCTCTACATGTCATATTATTTAGATAAGATATGAAACATAATGTTCTTTCAAATTCAACGAACTCGTAATCGGAAATACCTTTGTCAACTTTTTATTTTTTTCCCTTCAATGTAATATATGTTCGTGAATATTTTTTTTTCTCTTTTTCTAATTTTTTTTCTCTACTGGAAATATACGATGAATGAATCATTCGTTACTCATAATACTTTGATATTTTTGCATGTTACCAATTTTTACACGTTAATAATATTTTTTGTTGTTTTATATACTACTGTGAGAATAATAGCAAATTATATTATACGTCGACTAATTATTCTCGCACATCACATGTTGTGGCAACACTGTTTTGTTATTATTTGTAATCTGTGATATTTGTGTTTGTAACTCAACTGTGATTATATGTTTTGTATGCCTTCTCGTCGCTCATCAACCGTCGGTGATATAACATGTCCGCTGATAATATGTGGAATAAAGTTCGTGAAATAGTGAATTATTAATGTCTTTATTTATGTGTTCGTAATGTGTGTATCTAGTCATTGTTCAATCTCTTTGTCAGTTTAGGTTTCGTCGTCGCATTTTGTGTAGTTCGATCCGTTGGCTGTTCCAATTTTCTCACAGGTTATGGGCCCAGTTACCTGGATGTCAACGTGGTCGCCATTGTTCTGAGACTTCAAAGTTGTGCTGTTGAATTCTGCTCGCCACTCCCAAGTAGTACCATGCCTTCTAATTTATTTTTCATTGTTTGATATGTTCGCTTCTCGATGTTCCTATGATCTCGTTCGAGTTGAATTGTTGGTCGACGTATCTGAGAGTTGCTGAAATTGCTGATTTGCGGTGCAACTGATCGTCGTAACCTGTTAACAAGATGGACGTGAGAAAGCAGAATACAATCGAGCCGTTTAATGGGCAGAATGGCCAAATGTGGAAATTCAGGATGGTGCTGCTGCTAGCAAAGGAGTCACTAAGTAATATAATTGTTGATTCTTTGCCTACTGTTCGTAATAGGGGAGATGCCTGGTCTAAGGAGAATGCCAAAGCGATGTTCCTGATAGCTAACAACGTGACTGATGAGTACCTGGAGATGATTCAGACCTACACTACCGCAAAGGAAATGTTCAACGTGCTGACGAACCTGATTGACAACGGCAACGATCAGACACTAATGGATTTACGAGGTGATCTGTACACAAAACGGTATGTTTCTGGTTCTGATTTGCAGAAGTATTTGCTTGATTTCCGTGCTCGTTGTAGACGATTAACCAAATTGGGAGACCTGACAACCACAAAACAATTTATACTGGTATTGCTGCGATCGCTGCCTGCAGAGTTTCGTCCTGTCAAAGTGGTGTTAGAGGATGCTGAAGTCGTCACCTGGGATGGTGTGTTCATGAAGCTGAACAACTTCCAGCATGAACTATCCTCGGATAGTAAGTCGACGGTGAGAGGTAACTCTCTGAATTCAGCTCCGCAAAAACCTTCATCAGTGGTTGTCACTGGTGAAAAGAACGTGTATTTTGGGAACACCACTAATGTCGGATGGAATTCTGGTAATAATAATAATAGTAATAATAATCGTTTTAATCGTGGTAGGTCCCAAAGTCGAAGTAATAATCGTGGGTTCAATCGAGGTAGAAATAATAATAATTACAATAATAATAATCACAATTCTAACTCTCAGAGCAATAATAGTAATAATTTTAATGGACATGGTCGTAATTCTGGTAGTGACAACGGACATTCGAATATTAAATGTCATTTTTGTAATAAGATCGGACATATAGCACGAAATTGCTATGCTAAGAATCGAAATAATAATAATAATGACGGTTGTAATAGTAATAATAATAATGGAAATCGTTCTAATGACCATGGTACCAATAATGGTAATAATAATAGAAACTCTGCACAGATGTGCAATGAAAATTTTAATAATGATGATGACAATTGCTCTGAAGTGGGTTACAGCTTTTCTGTAAATAATAATAATACCAAAATTGATGATTCCTGTAATGTAAAGGAAGACACGAATTTGATACCTCGAACCACATTTGTAGTGGACAGTGGATGCATAATTCACTTAATTAATGATATAAGCCTGTTCAGTGACTATATAGATTTGATAAAACCTCATAGTATTTGTGTTGCAAAGAAAGGAGTCTCGCTGTCCGTCACGTCTGTAGGTACTGTGAAATTAAAATTGTTGAATGGTATTATAATTGAATTAAAAAATGTAAGATATGCTCGGGAGCTGCCACAGAATCTGCTTTCAGTAAAACGAATGAGCAAGTCGGGTTTTGATATCTTGTTTAAAGAGGAATCTGTCGATATCATCCAACGCTGTAGTGGAAAAATAGTGACCACTGGTGTTAGCGTGAACTCAGATCTCTACACGATTGATTTTTTAAAAATGACAGGTCAATCGTGTAATCTGACGTTGGAGGATGAGTCGAGCCCACTGACTGTGTGGCACAGACGACTTGCTCATCTGAATGTGAACAATGTTAGGTTATTGTCAAACAGGGGTTTAATACCGAACGTTGACTCTAACTGCAGATTGCTGTGTGAGCCCTGTGTGATGGGTAAACAGAGACGGAAACCGTTCCTGAGGCACGAACAAAAAACAAGTAAGCCTCTGGAATTGGTGCATACCGATCTGTGTGGTCCAATAAATCCTCCAGCATATAAAGGAGCAAAATATTTTATGACCTTTATAGATGATTATTCAAACTTTTGCTGTGTGTACCTTCTGACGAGTAAGACGGAAGTCTTTTCTAAATTCAGGGAATATAATGAAATGGTCGCTAATAAATTTGGATATAATATAAAGAGACTTTGATGTGATCGCGGCACAGAATACCTAAATACTACCTTCCAATCATATTGTACTGAGAAAGGAATTGTTGTTGAACCTACTGTTGGCGGCTGTCCTCAGCAGAATGGAAAGGCTGAGAGGATGAACAGGACTCTGTGGTACCGTTTTGTATGCAGTCATGTAAATTTAGATTTTAAGTATTCGTACGTGTCAACTTCGCGACAGTTGGCTGACGTTTTCACGAAGGGCTGCCCGAGGGCCAAATTTAATGATTTTTGTAAACTTTTAAAATTAATGTAACTTTTTATATTTGTTTACCATATGTGTTTATATTTTTTGTGTTGTATTTTTTATTGTTGACTTTTGTCATTTGTGTTTTAATGACGTTACCAATTTAATAATTTGTTTTACCATTTTTTATTATTGTAATCGTATAATTATAATTAGAGGAGGCGTGTGAGAATAATAGCAAATTATATTATACGTCGACTAATTATTCTCGCACATCACATGTTGTGGCAACACTGTTTTGTTATTATTTGTAATCTGTGATATTTGTGTTTGTAACTCAACTGTGATTATATGTTTTGTATGCCTTCTCGTCGCTCATCAACCGTCGATGATATAACATGTCCGCTGATATTATGTGGAATAAAGTTCGTGAAATAGTGAATTATATTAATGTCTTTATTTATGTGTTCGTAATGTGTGTATCTAGTCATCGTTCAATCTCTTCGTCAGTTTAGGTTTCGTCGTCGCATTTCGTGTAGTTCGATCTGTTGGCTGTTCCAATTTTCTCACAACTACCATATTTTATTTTATATATTAATATTGAATATTCCATGCATGTTAACATACTATTTATTTATTGTATTTATTTATCTTATTCAATTTAATTTTTTTTCTTATTCATCTCGAAGCACAGCATAACAAAATCATTTTAGGAACCAAAATTACCACAATAATGTTCGAATAATACGATGTCAATATTTTTATTTTTTATTTTTTATTATGCATATATCATTTTTGTACTTAAAATTTTTTTTAGAAATAATAATTCGTTTTACTTTCAGCGTTGAACATGATGAAGAACTCGAACGGTAAAATTTCAGGGGGGTGTTGTAACCAAAATCCCACCTTCTCTCTTTCTTCATCATCATCACGAACACAATATATATATATATGTGATATGTACACTCTCATCACGAAGTGCTTCCCCTACTATTTTTGATCCGATAACGCTGCTGCTTCGCCATTTCATATTTCATTTGTGAAACATAATTTAGTCGCTAATAAAATGTCATTAAAGTAGAAAGTCTCAAGTTCTTTCGATCCTCATTCTGTACGCCTCACATCACAAACACGACTTTTTTCATTCGTTAACCCGAGAACGCTGAAACTCATTTCCCACTCAAACTTTAATCTTGTAATGGAGGGAGATTGCTCATCTTCCTCAAACTTGTAATTTGTACTTTTGATCATTGCATTATGTTGGGATACGATTCCCTCACTACCTCACAAACACATAAAATCACATTGACTAACACTGTATGTAACATATTATTACACTTATTCGTTTTGCATGTGGCGACACTGATCGCCAATATAGTATTCTTTCCGCCACTGCTCAACGGAGAATGTTCTCCGTTTGTCAGTCGTTGTACTAACGTCGTTAATAAACATTTTCTAAGATGGAAGTCTGTGCTTATCTTTTCTGTGTAAAGTGATCAGACCTCACCTCAATATGGTAGCAGAGCTGGGGATCAGAGAAATAAGTGCGGTAATTAAAATGTGATATGTGATAATCGTGTAATTTGTTAAAATTTGAAAATTTGTGTTTCACGCAAAGTGAAAGGCTTAGTGCCGCGTGATACCTCCACACAAAGTGGTAGGAAAAGTTAAAATTCGTGAACAAAAAAGTTCGATTCAGTGATTAAAGTAACTATCCTGAAAAAGTTGAAAGTTTAATTAAAGTAAATCAACAAATTAAAAGTGAAATTTAATGAAAACAACGGTAAAATCTTGGGCGCCTGTGAAAACGTCAAACTCGAAAGTCTGGAGAAAACAAATCAGATACGAGAGGATTTTATGGTTTGGTAGACCGGTGCACACCATCAAAAACGGTTGGCAATTGTTCATGCTGTGTTCCAGGGAGTGAAACAGTGGAAGAAGATTGAAAATTCAGAAGTTGCAGAGTAAAAAGTGTCGGAGTTTGGTGTCAATTGGGCAAGGTAGCAGAAGAAAAACATTGAAAAAATACGAAAACAGAACCGAAAAATTAAAGATAAGTAAAAAGTTTAAGTTAATTAATAAATAATTCGTGTGATTTTGCTCAAAATTAATTAGAAAAAAATCAAAATTTCAGTAAAATAAAGTTAAATTTCAATATATTTTCAGGTAAATTCTCAACAAAATCCCAAGTAAAGTTGAAACTTGAAAGGTGATATCGATAGCCTTCAAACTTTATCTTGTTGGTTGAGAATTGTAGAAAAAGGAAATCTTTGTTGGATGAGATTCATTGAGTCCAACAATAGAAAACCTACATTTTTGAACATTGACATTAGTGACAGATTTTTTCCTGTCCACATACAATAAAAGATCGATTTAATTGATGAAAGCTGATAAATTATTTTCCTTTCAGCAGTAATCCTCTTCATACTTGTTAAATAATGTTTGCACTGTGTATTAATTCAAATTTTAACGAGTTTAATAGAATCATCTGTATTCTGAAACAAGACTTGGGACTTTGGTTAATTTAATTTCGAATATTTTCGACGATAAAATCACAGTAATTTGATCGCTCAAGAAGTAGAAACAACGGAGGAGAGATCACCTCATCATCAGCAACACGTATTTTGTAAGATTTAATTTAGAATATTGACTAATTATTGAATATTCTAGTATAATATATTTAATTTGCATTCCCGATCGAGCGGCTAAGACCGTGTTGTGTATTATCATGCGGTTGAGACCGTGTTACCCCCTAGAATTAAGTTCTCGTGTTTCTGAGGTAGGATCTAAACTCCCAAACACCCAAAATCTAATAATAAAATGTCACGATTTGACACAAAAAAGGTATTCGATGGGAGGAATTATGATGCCTGGAGGACCACGATGGTCTCAACACTCTATGCAGAGGGATTATATCCGATAATGCATGATGTTGAGACCAAAGTGCTATTTTTGGGACTGGAATTAAACAGTTTTTTAAACCCTGAATCTGGCAATGCTAGTTCAGCTAACAGGATGGCATATTTCCGCAATCAAGAAAAAGGAAAAGCATTAATCTATCAGGGATTAAACAATGAATTAATTGACAGGGTAAAAGATTTAAAAACAATAAACCAAATTTTAAAAGTCTTAGATGAAAGGTATAAAAGCTGCACGCAGGTTACATATATTAACGTGAAACAGGCCTTTCAAAGATTAAAATTTAATAGTGATGGAAATATGAGAAGTTACTTAGATGTGTTCTCTAGATCAGCCCAGAAAATAAGGGACTGCGGTAAAAATTTAGACAAACATGAGGAGATAGAACAACTCCTAATATCACTGAACATGGACTATGACATGACAAGGCTGGAGTTCAATACCTTAAGCCAGGATCAAAAAACAATCGAAACACTCCATGCCATGTTGATTGAAAGATCAGATAGGTTATATGACGAGAAAAAGTCAAGATATTATAATAATAAATTTCGTAATTTCAATCAAAATAATAAAAATCAGAGATTCCAATATGTAGGAAATTATAATAGATATAATAACACAAATAGAAATCAAAATTATAATCAAAATGTAGATCAGGGGAAAATGACATATAATAATAACCAAAAGTCAGAAATGCCTCATAATAATAATAATAATAATTACGAAAATAGAAAATACAATAATAATCAAAATCAAAATAATTTGCCTAATTCGAATAATTTAGTATGTTTTAAGTGCCATGGCAAAGGGCACATAGCTAAAGTATGTCCGTCAAATAAAGAGGGTGCAAAACCCCAAGATAAATTAGATGCTCCTGCACAAAATACGAGATATGGACGAAATAATCAAAATAATAATAATAAAAATAAAAAATAAAATGATGTTCAGTGGTCAATGATGATAAGGTACAAGGGCCATGAGCCAAACAAAATAACAAATAATAATAAATTAATAAATTTAATAACACCTAGAGACACGAAGCATGAATCAGATCCAGATTATGTCCCTCTTACTAAGAGAATAATGTTAGATGGTGGTGCTGTAGCCCACATTATATCAGATTTGTCAAAATTGTCTAACCCCATAATGCTGGAAAAGCCTATAGTTAGAATGTGCCATCCAAGATACATTACTAATTGCCACACATATAGGAACTATGTTTATCATGGTGGAAAATTCAGAGAGGAATCAAACTGTAATAAGATTAAAGAACGTACATTATGTACCATCCCTGAATGTAGACCTAATGTCAGGGATTAAGATAACAGAAAATAGGGCGCTAGGCATAGACCAAAATTTCTCTGCGGCGCACATATACGTCCGGGGAACGGACGAGGTAATTTTTTCGGCCCCAAAAATAAGAGGCGTATACATGGTGAAGTACGAAATTGTACTGGAATCTACGGTCAATATTATAGAAAATGAAGATGATCTAAATAAAATATGTCCCTATAATAACGAATCAAATAAATTGGCATGTATGCCCAATATAAATTCACAAGATGAATGGATGGAATATGAAGTAGAAGAGGAAATTATTGAGGAAAGTCAGGGGGAAAATGAGGAGAAGGGAGAGAATATCAATAATAATACACAAGAAAACACAAATAATAATAATGTAGATAATAATATAATAAACGCTAACGATGAATATGATAGCAATGACCCACGAAATAATGAAACAAATGAAGGTGGTAGCGAAATGAATGAGGATGTAGGTATAAATAATAATAATAATATAACAAATAATAATGATATAATAAACAATGATCAAGAAATCAGCGAGAATATAGAAAAATTAAAAATAGATAAAAAAATGATATGGCATAGGAGATTGGGACACTTATCAGGAAAAAATTTAAAATTCTCGACAAAGGTCTCAAGAGGTATTCCAAACAGAATTACATTTTGTGATGACAAATTCAGTCTGTGTGAGATATGTGTGAAAGCAAACTCTAAAAGATTAGGATACAGTGGAACTCGCACTAGACCGGAAAGAAAACTAGAACTCGTTTCATCGGATACAATGGGGCCCCTTCTCACCAGGCATATATGGTGAAAAGTACGTTTTTACGTTTTGATATTCGTGGATCATGCCACAAAATATACTTTCATCTCCACTATTGAGAAAAAATCAATGGTTTTTGAGGAGTTTAAGAAATTATACATGAAATTAAAATCGAAATTCCCGGATCACCTAATAGCTACTTTAAGATGTGACAATGCCAGGGAGTATCTTGACTCGAACATGAAAACATTTTGTGAGGACAATGGCGTAAACCTCGAGCCTGTCGTTCCGTATTCACCAGAGTTGAATGCGATGGCTGAAAGGCAGAATCACACGATCATGGCAAGGACAAGGGCTATGTTGTTTGACTCCAATCTGGATTTCAGTTTCTGGTCATTGGCTGTTCTGACGGCTGTTTATGTTATAAACAGAAGCCCAACTAGGGCCAACAAAGATCATAAGACCCCTTTCGAAATGTTTTATGGCATAAAGCCGGACTCATCTAATATGAGAGTTTTTGGGTCTCTCGCTCATAGACATATCCCCATAGAGGTCTGTCAGCAACAGGCCACAAAAAATAAAAGAAAAAAAGCAAATATTGAACACCCGAAATTAACCCAAAGATCCGATAAAGGAATTTTTATAGGGTATACCAATAGTGAATACTGTATAAGGGACCCATTAATAGACAAATTGCACGTTTCATGCGACATAAGATTTGATGAAACGAGAAATATAAAACAAATAGATAATAAAAATAATAATAATAATGAAAAAATACAGGACAATAATAATATAATAGAAACCCCTGTAATTTTAAACTTATTTAAATCAAGATACAAAAATTATATTGAGGACCACATCCCTCAAAAATGGGAGGATGTCGAAAACAACCCTTTTAAGGAAGAATGGCAACAAGCCATTACTGACAAGCTGAAGTCATTATCTGATATGGGCGTGTGGGAAGTTGTCCCAAGGGAGAGAAATGTGAGGTTAGTGGATATGAAGTGGTGTTTTACCACAAAACCCGACAACCAAGGGGTTCACATACTGAAAGCCAGGTTGGTTGCAAGGGGTTTTAAAGATCTTACTCACTATTCTCTAACTGAAACATATGCCCCGGTAATCCAATATTGGCTGATAAGATGGATATTATCTATCACAAACAAATATAGTCTAAATATAACACAATTCGATATAAAAACAGCTTTCCTTAATTCACAAATAAAATACCTTATATTTATATCAAACCCCAAAGGATGCCAACTAGGCGAAAATAATTGCCTAAGATTAATAAAGTCAATATATGGACTGAAAACATCTTCCAAGAGTTGGTACGACTTGTTGAATTCAACAATAATTCAAGCTGGATTCATTCAATCAAAAATAGATAGATGTTTATGTATAAAACAAGATTATAATGGTGCAATGGCACTCTTAATAGTCTATGTGGATGACATGTTGTTGGCTAGTAATCACGACGAGTGGACACAAGACTTGATAAATATTTTCAATAAAAATTTCACATTAAAAATAGAATATAACCCAACTTTCTTTGTGGGATTTGAAATAAGTCAAGATATCCCTAGGAAACAAATTATATTAACACAAAATAGATATACTGATAAGATTCTCCGGAAATTTGGAATGACGGAATGCAATCCATCTTCCACACCTATGGAGACGGGATTAAAGATAAATAGGCCAAAAAATGGATTGGATGATACCGAATATAGGGCTATGATTGGGAATTTGCTATATGTGGCAAGACTGACCCGCCCGGATATTGCCTTCGCTGTCAATTATTTGTCACGTTTTCAGGCATCCTCCAATAATGAAATTAAAAATTATGTCCGCCGTATTATTAGGTACGTTAAAACCACAAGGGACTTCTCTCTGGTCTTCCACTCTGACCAAACTCAAATTAAAGCTTTTGTCGATGCGTCGTATGCACCCGACGTAGACGATTCACCCATTAATATTAATAACCTGGAGAAAGGGTGCTCCACAACTGGCTACATGATATTCGTTAACGGAGACTTGTTAAATTGGGCCATTCGCCGGCAAAACACAGTTGCAACTTTGTCAACTGCAGCCGAACTAATTACATTGAATGATGCATTAGACAATATATATGTGATCTGGAGACTTACTGAGAGTGTTTTCTCTGTAACCGACCCAGTGCAAGTCTACGAGGACAATATATCTGCATCCCGTATTGCATCTGGGGGAGGCCAGAAATGCTCCAGGTCCCTAGCGATCAAATGTTACGCAGTATTGGAAGCTTTCCAACAGAAACTAATAAGTTTTAATGATATTAGGTCATCTGATCAAGTCGCTGATATATTAACAAAAGCACTTGATCGGAAAACATACCAAAATATCGTTATGAGAATCCTCCAAACAAGTCAACTTTTTGGCCAATAGTCTTAATTGACATAACCCTCAAAATTTTTGTTATTTGGTTTTTGGACTGAGGATGGGCGTCGGTCTTTTAGCGCATATCGTAAACTGAGCGGTCCATATGTTGTTTCACAATTCACATCACAATATTCAATAGGTTCCCCGTCGCTGCTCTTCCTCTCTTACTGGCATCAGCATTCCCCAATAGATACAATTGATTCCCACAATAGCATATTTATACAAAAACCCCACACGATTAATTATAAGGACATATATATAATGATATTATCTCTCCACAGCTGACAATGAGGAGATATTGATCTCTTCGACCTGCCATTTTTTTATACATATTTATTTTTTAAATTAAAATCACACAATACTTATAAGACGTGAGACAATAACAGAAGGTCAAATCTATACCTCATGTTAATAATTACACGATACATTTAAGATAAAACACTTGATATATAAATCCACACACATTTTAATTATACATCATAATACTAGTCAACGACATACCTAATATTTTTTTTACCATTTTTTGATATATATACAGCAATTTTATATGACATTTATATGTAACAATTTTGACTGCTATACATACAATGTGTGACACATTTTTTACTTATATGCTCGTTCGTCCTTTTTGAATCGCAGGGGGGTGTTGGGATACGATTCCCTCACTACCTCACGAACACATAACATCACATTGACTAACACTGTATGTAACATATTATTACACTTATTTGTTTTGCATGTGGCGACACTGATCGCCAACATAATATTCTTTCCGCCACTGCTCAACGGAGAATGTTCTCCGTTCGTCAGTTGTTGTACTAACGTCGTTAATAAACATTTTCTAAGATGGAAGTCCGTGCTTATCTTTTCTGTGTAAAGTGATCAGAACTCACCTCAATACATTATAGTATCTCTAACTAATTTGTTTCTTTCTTCGGATTTCAACCACACTTCATGGTAGGCAGAGCTGCGATTCCTTAACAGTTAGTACAGAGTGATACTTAATCTTTCATTTTTGATTTTTTGCTATAGTATCCTAAAGTTAAACGAACTATAAGCCTTTTTTTCATTAAAAAGTTAATTTTTTTTACGAAGTATATTTTAATTCATGAGTTGTTAACTCAGTAAATTTTTTTTTTTCGTTTAATTTTTTGAAAAGTTCATCGAAAATTATTCGAAGTTAAATTGAATTACATTGGCGCCAAAATAGTTTAACGCCATTTTAATCATCTTTCGAAAAATACTGGATCGTCTTTTTGCGGTAAAGTGAAACAAAAAAGGATTTTTGCCGTAGGATTGCAGATTACTTCGGACTTGGATCGTCTGTAGTAAGGTGAATCAATAAAAAATTCAAAATTGGAGATTGTTGTTACGTCGAACTCAATTACCGTGATCTTCGAACGCCATCATCCGCTAAAAATTCATCATCGATATTTCATCGATCAAGTGCTGTTGTTCAACCGATCTGTATGCTGCCAAGACTGAAATTTTCTGAGGATGATCTGAGACTAATCCGGGTACTGACGCATGGAAAAACGCCAATTACTCACGAACTCAATTTGGAAATATTCAACGGAATTCCGCAGATTACAGGTAATGTAATTTTCGATACTTTCAACTTATATATTTCATTTACTATTGCGGAAAACGATGGGATATATTCAGTGATTTTGTGGGATATTGAGCAAAATTAGTAATATAAAAATTTTTTTCCTTTGAGAATTTTTTTTACCTTCAATTTCCAAAACGCTTAATTTCAAGAACACCCTTTAGTTTGGTAAAAATAAAGTGAAATTTCACAGGATGATTAAGCTTAAAAATAAGTTCGAATAAAGCAGGTTACAAATGATAAGGTTTTGGAAACAAATTGCTAGTTGCACATCAAACTGTGAAGGAACAATAAAAATTAAGGAAAAAGATTATAAAAAATTATTAAATATTTTTGAAAATGAAAAAATAACAAACGTAAGAATTAATTTAATTGAATTCCCATTCTGGAAAACATTTTCAGGAGAAATAGTTTTGGAAACCTTTTCAGTAAATGTTAGTGGAGAAATCCATTATAAAAGAGGTATCGAAGTCGCAAAATTTATGGAAATCTCAAAAAACATTTTCAGTATTCAAGCTTTGGACTCGATAGAATCTTTAAGAATTTTTCTTGAAAATTTTGAGAGAGAAAATCCTCTTTAAAAATACGTAAAATTACGAAAATTAAAAAATATAATATAATACCAACAAACAAAATACTTTCATAATTGAACAATTTCATGATTTAACAATTCATTGTCACAAAAAGAATAAATCCTTTGTCATATTAGACAGGTTTACTTGTGAATTTTCATGTCACAGAATTCTTTTGTTCAAAATACTAATGCACAAACGTGAAAATTTTTAACAATAAAATATTATAGATAACTTTCAAAAATACTATTCAATAGATCCTTTGTTATATACAATATACAAGATTCAAAATTAAACAAGATTTATTTCAAGTTCATTTTTGAAATATATTCTCAATTGGAATATTTTTTTCCTTTCTTTCACATTTTAAAATACAATATACATACGAATAATATTACGAAAATTAATAATTTAAATAAAAATAATTATCAATTAAAATAAAATATTTTTTTCTCAAATAAAATAAATAAAAATTTTTTTTTTCAAATTAATTTTTTTTTTGGAAAATAAGTTTTTAATTTTTTTTCCCCCAAAATTGAGTTGTCAGAATTAAGCACATTACCTAGTACTCCAAAAAGCATGAATACAGCAAGTGAAAGAACCACTACTCCATCCTCTCAAGGAGGATCAGGCTCTGGGAGTACACACCCTCAAGTACATTATGTCATGCCAGCTGATGAAACCATACGTCCGATACAAGGTCCAAGCGGAAAAATATTTGATGGTCAATATTACTTGGACTGGAAACGTATGATCATAGCTTTAATAAGGGGTTTGGGATATTGGGCTGTTTTTGGACCACACCCTGAACTAAAAATTTATATCAAAAATATGGACAATTTGCAATACAGACCATCTTCGAATTCTGCTAAAGCATATTTTAAAAAACAGGAATGCGCTAAAGCATTCATTATGGAACGCATGACATACAATGTATCGAAACAAATTAGAGAGTGTAAAACAGTAGATCAAATTTTTGAAAAATTGGATATAACTTATGGTTCTAAAATCAAAATAGTTGCAAATATGGCAAAATCAAAATGGACAGCTTTTCGCTTTACACCTGGTGGAAATATAAGAGGTTTTTTAAATAAATGGGATATCTTAGTACAAGAAGTTCGTGATGCAGGGAAGGAAGTATCTGAAGAAGAGGAGTTAGAAAATCTTCAATTGGCATTAGGATACGAACAAACTATTGCAAAAATGCAATTTGCTAACCTCCCTGAAAACAGAAAAAATCTAGAAGTATTCAAACAAATATTAAAAGAGGACGGTGATCAAAAAATGAGAGACAAACAAATTAAATTACAATACCAATCATCCAATAAGAAATTTGATAATAATGGGAATAAATTTAGAAACAATAATACAAATAATAATAACAAAGACAATAGATGGAATAGAAATAATAATTATAGACGAAATAATAATACAAATGGAAATAATAATGTAATAATTATAAAAATAATAATCCAAGAAACGAAAATAATAATCAAAATAATCAAAATAATTATAATAAAAATCAAAATAATAATAAAAATAATAATTAGTCTCCTAATAAAAATAATAAAGAAGAAAGATGCTTTATATGTAACCAAACAGGACATTATAAAAATAAATGCCCTGATTATAAACCTGAAAACAAAGAACAAAATAAAGAAAAACCAAAAAATAAAGACAAAAAAGAAGAGGAAAGACCAATAAAATTATCATATATGGTTAAAAAATATAGTAACAATAAAGATTGGCTTTTAAAAAAATTAATTAAAGATAATACAAAAAATGAAAATTACATACAACTAAAAAAAAAATGTTACTTGAAGGGGGGGGGTGGAAGTACATTTCACATCAAATATAGAAAAATTAATTAATGTAACACAATTCAAAATTCCAGTAAAATTACAATGTGCACTTAAAGACACATATTTATATGCTACACATATGGGAAATATGAGAATATTAGTAGAAAACGAAAACAAAATTCAAATGGTAATTGAATTATTGGAAGTCCATTATGTACCAGATCTGTCATTAGATATTATGTCTGGAATTAAAGTGACAGAATCCGGAATATTACATATGGACCAGGGAAAAGAAAAAATACAAACATATTTCATAGAAACTGGAGACATTCTATTTACATCTTACAAAATTGATGGTGTCTTTCAAGTAAATTATGATTACATAAACATACCAAAAAAATGTATGGCCGTCACTCAAAATCAAAGTGATGACAAATGGGATTCCTTTTCTGTCAAATTGGAAATAGAAGAGGAAGAAGAACCCATTAATAATAATAATAATTTAGAAGAAAATAATGAAAATAATAATAATATAATAGAAGATAACAATAATGAAGATAATAATAAAAAAAAAAAAAACTATCTCAGATAATTCATTAGAAATAATTCAAAACAACACAAATAACCATAAAAAAATGATTTGACATCGACGATTGGGCCATTTAAAGGGAAAATATATGAGATATTTACATAAAGTCACAACAGGAATTCCGAAAATAATTAATTTTAAAGATGATGATTTCATCAATTGTGAAATTTGTAAAATAGCCAATAGCCTAGGTCACAACAATGTTAGAAATAAACCTCAAAGGAGATTGGAAATTATATCTTCCGATATTATGGGACCATTCACACCCACAATAGCTAATCAAAAATATATATTAACATTTATTGACAATTATAGCAAATACACCTTTGTGATACCAATATCGAATAAAAGTCAGGTATTCACAGAATTCAAAAATTGTTTTTTTTTCAATGAAAAATAAATTCCCCGAAACACCAATAAGTCAAATAAGATGCGACAACGCAAAAGAATATACCGATCAAAAATTAGTAAAATTTTGTGAAGAAAATGGAGTACAAATAGAAAATGTAGTTCCTTACTGACCGGAATTAAATGGAATTGCTGAATGTCAAAATCAAACATCGATGAAAAGAGTAAGAAGTTTACTAATCGATGGTTATCTAGATATCAAGTATTGGGCACATGCAATAGCTACAGCTGCATACTTAATAAACAGATCACCAACAAGAGTAAACTTAGAATACAAAACTCCATACGAAATTTTTTTTGGAAAAAAACCTAATTTTGATAATTTAAAAATTTTTGGATCCTTAGTTTATAGACATATTCCACTTGAAGTCTGACAACAGAATGCGACTAAATCAAAAAATAAAAATGAATAAAGAATCAACCCAAAATTTGCACCAAGGGGAGAAAAAGGGATACTCATGGGATATACCACTACAGGATATTTCATTAAAGATCCTTTTTCAAATAAATTCAATATATCATGTGATGCAAAATTTGACGAAAATAAAAATATATTAAGTTTAAAAAATTGTGAACAAGAACTGGTACTTAAACCAGCAAATTTTATAAAAAATATAGTTAACATAAACACTTTCAATATCACAAAAACTATAGATAATAGTTGGATCGAAGATTGTATACCAACATGCTATAAAGATGTCAAAAACAACCCATTTAGAAAAGAATGGATGAAAGCTATTGAGGATGAATTTATTTCCCTGGGGGAAATGGTCGTTTGGGAAGAAGTAGATTACGATAAATCATTAAAAATCATTGATACAAGATGGGTTTTTGTAACAAAACCGAATGATGAAGGATACCACCAACCAAAAGCAAGATTAGTTGCTAGGGGTTTTAAGGACAGAACCGAATATGAATTAGGACAAGTATTCGCCCCTGTTATTCCAATTTGGTTAGTAAGATGGTTCCTATCGATAGTCAATAAATATGATTTGGAAATGGTTCAATATGATGTGAAAACGACGTATCTAAATTCCCCTGCTATAGTCCCTATATATTTAAAAACCCCGGAAGGTCTATTAATGGAAAGCAATAAATTACTAAAACTAAAAAAATCTATCTATGGCTTAAAGACATCGTCCAAATCATGGTATAATTTAATAAACGAATATATTTTAAAAATGAATTTTGAAAGATCCAAAGCAGATAAATGCCTATATTTTAAAAAATCTAATGAAAAAATAATTTTTATGATTACATATGTTGATGACATATTGATAGCATCTAATACCCCAGAATGGATTAAAAATGTAAATGATTCTTTTCAAAAAAAGTTTACTATGAAAATAATTGATAACCCAAGATTCAATTTAGGATTTGAAATAATAAGAGAAAGAAAGGAAAATACAATAACACTAATACAATCAAGGTACATAGAAAAAATATTGAAAAAATATGGTCAAAACGAATCAAATTTCATAAATACCCCCATGGAAACATCCTTAAAAATTGAAGAAGATGAAAATTGCATAAACGATACAGAATATCGTTCAATGATTGGAGCTCTTTTATATCTAGCTAGAATAACAAGACCCGATATTTCATTTGCAGTTAATTTTTTCTCACGATTCCAGACCAAATCAAATTCTAAATTAAAAAATCATGTCAGACGAATATTTAAATATGTGAACACAACAAAAGAATTTTCAATTAAATTTACCTCAGACAGTAAAGGCGTACATTCTTTTATAGATGCCTCATATGCCCCAGATATCAAAGATCACAAAATAAAAATATCAAACTTAAATTTAGGAAAATCTATATCAGGATTTTTAATATATTTAAATGGAGATTTAATAAACTGGAATGTAAGAAGACAAACAATCGTAGCCACTAGCTCAACTGCTGCTGAAATAATCGCAGTATTTGATGCTTTAGACGACATACAAGTTACATTCCTTTTACAAAAAGAAATATTTGAAAATAATGACCCTGTAAGAATATTTGAAGACAATATATCAGCTCTTAGAATAATGTCAAGAAGAGCTCAAAAAAGAGCAAGAGCTTTAATGATAAAATGTTATGCCATTACACAATCAGTAGAGGATAAAGAAATCGAATTCAAAACAGTTGGTACGAATTCACAGTTAGCGGACATGCTAACCAAAAGTCTAGACAAACAAAAATTTAGAAACTTAATAGACAAAATATTAACAACATCAAATATATCACAATAAAATTTATCGAAGATTGAAAATAAGTACATAGGAAAATCATTTGTTTTTTTTTTTTTTTTTCAAAAAAGGGGGAAGAATATGAATATTTGAGGCTAAATAATACGTCAAGTCACAAATCACTGAATATAATAATCTCTTTTTTTCTTCAGCATTGTACCTGAAAATATAATGTTTGAGAAAAGAAAAGAAAAAATCACATGTTCTAACAAAATTAATAATATGTTATATTCTTTAGGCCAGAAAAATACTTGTTGAAACAAAATTTATTTTCGTGTACATATTTATTGTCATCTCTGCAAATTCAATATTCGAACAAACAGAGATTTGAATACAAATCAATGACATGATTTCACACGTTTGGTTGATATTAGTTTATCACATTTCGGAACACCCTTATTCAACAAGTATTAAACAAATTTGAACAAAACTTTTCTCAAACAGCATGAAATATCGAAAAATACCCGAATTGAAATATATTACCGCAATAATATGTCGATAAATAACTTCGAAAATAAATCGAGATATATGTTACAATCAAATAATAATCGAGTCATTTTTTAATTTTTTTTAATTTTTAATTTTATGTAATTTATTTTATTTTATTTTGTTTGGGAAATGAACATAAATGTACAATAATATGATCATAGAAATTAATTTATTTATAATATTCATGCTCACGATAATTCAAGTTTGCTCATTTCGTTGGACTGTGGGGGGTTGTTGTTCTACACTCCACCTACACTCACTCACTAACACTTAGCGTAACTACTTTTGATAACGCAAACTAACACTATTCAGGTTGTGCGAACAAACACAACTTTTTTCATTCGTTCACCTGAGAACGCTGAAACTCATTTCCCACTCAAACTTTAATCTCGTAATGGAGGGAGATCGCTCATCTTCCTCAAACTTGTAATTTGTACTTTTGATCATTGCATTATAGTATCTCTAACTAATTTGTTTCTTTCTTCAGATTTCAACCTCACTTCACATTATATTCAAAAGTTTTCAAACTGTACTTTTCACAGATTTCACCTACAAATTCTCTTCGATTCGTCGCCCTTAAATTAATCAAGATTCAGCAACAAATCAAAAGAATTCACCTAAGAATATTAAAAAGGAATAAATGGCGCTACCTATTTAATTTTGTTAGATATCATGGTTCACAGCGCAATCTAAAGACTCGCAGTTGAGATATTTTCAACTAACCAAGTTCACTATTCACTATGTTTTTTTGGTCTGTGATATTGTATGATGATGTTCCGATTTATTGTCATCTTTACTCTACCTTTTAACCACTTGTGAAGCACGTTACATGAATATACGTTCTAAAAGTTCTTATTTTAATTATTGGTTAAAAGTTGATTTAAATTGAATTTATGTGTGTGTCTCTAAACCAAGTGTATGAGTAACTTTGAAGTATAAAGTGGTAGCACAGCATTGGCGTCAATTTTTGTGAGTAATTAGTATTTGCGTAATCGCGACTGCGTGTTCAAACCAAGATACCAAGTCAAACACCAAGAAAACACCAAGTTTGTGCGTAAATTATAAATTACATTTTAATAATCGCGTAGTAATATGAGAAGTAAATAAATACGTAAAATAAAAATTAATATGAGTGAAGTGCGGTGATTTGGAAACATGTAGTTCGGGTATGGCGTCAGTCGTAAGAAAGACTCCATTAAAATCACCGTCACCAAGATCGACCAAGAAAATGGCTGTTCCTCTGAATGTATGAAAGGTGAAATTCAATCCTGTCGTTGAGAAGAAAACTGCCAATTCCATCGAAGAACTAGCTATTAACGATCCCTCTTTAGAGAAGGAATTATCTAATCTCGTTAATAGTTCTACAAGATTGAAACCAAGTAGTGAAAACCAAGAAATAAACCAAGAGAAGAATTAAGAAGAGGTAAAAAATTTAGTAGTATCATTAAACCAAGATGGTGAGAAAATTGTTACGCAACATAATATCGCTGGAAATATTATAATGGACGAAACTCTGCTAGGTGATCTGAACTTGGTAGTTGTACATATCAAAGATCAGATACCTAAAATGAGTACAAACTTAGATCAACAAAACCAAGTAAATTCAAATGAGATGAGTTTGTTGACACTAAGTGATGAAACATCAACAAATACGAGTACAAGACAACCTAGAATACCAAGTAACGAGCTGATGACATCGGAAAGAGGTTCATCTAAACCAAGTATTGTGCCACAACCAAGTAATGTAGTCACAAATCAACAAGTTTATACAATGTCATATGACTACATTCCCCTCAAACCAAGTCAAGTTACATATCTGTATTATCAATTAACTTCTATGGCTACGACAACACTGTTTTATCAACCAGAGTATCCAAGTGCTCAACCAAGTTATGCAAATATAACCAAGACTCCAACTGATATGAGAAATTATCTCATGTCACCTGTTGTAAATCAACCAAGACAACATTTCTTCCTGCAACATCTGCATTTGTCTCTTGTGAGTTCGATTCCTGTGTCAAATGCAGGTTTAGCACATGAAAATTAAGTCGTATCACCACCAAGCATACCAAGAACACCAAGTCTACCAAGTACACCAAGTTCACCAAGCACACCAAGTAACTAAGTAAATACTTTTCCGTACCAGTGCTATCTGGAGATTGGCCAATACCAGATGGTACCTATAGTTCCCATTTGCACATAAAATGCGAATGAGAAACTGAAAGGAAAATTAAACTTCAAGAGCTATGACAAGATCATTTGTAATGATCTTGCTGCTGGTGGTGTAACCATCTAAAAGGGAGATCCAATTGGGAATCAATGAGAATATTAGTCGAGCAATTGATGCTCAGGTACAGAATCTTCGTTTGCTGACAAATCTAATCAAGACTATGATGATGCATCACAAAACTGTGTTTGATGTATACCAAGACTTAACCAAGAAATACGGAGGTAAATCAAATTACGATTTAATCAAGATTATGAATAAACTTGATAACTTCCAATACAAAGAAAACCAAGATTTTGTCCTCTTCTATTTGCGGTTTGATCAATATCGGCAACAGATGAGTGAACTAGGCCAAGAGTCGTCTCCAGCATTTTGGCTGTTGAAACTTATTCAAAAGTTGAATCCAGTGTTTGAAACTACAATCGATACATTATATACGTGATTGGGTGATGACATTAGAGGAGATGTTACCAGCTGCTCTTCTCAACTACATTGAGAGGAAAAAATTGACGACGCCTCAACAACCAAGTAAACCAAGTACAACCATGCAACCAAGTAACCAAGCTACGAATACAAATGCAAACCAAGGCCAGTGGCAAACACCAAAAGAACCTACACAAGCGTCAACGCAAAACCAAGTGCCTCAACCAAGAAATCACAACCAAGTTACAAGAATGTGGGCACCAGTAACCTTAAATATTGTGACACCTGCACCAAGTACACCAAGAAACCAAGCACTAAGACAACCTGCACCAACTTCTATATCGGCTCCTGCTGCTCAGAACCAGGTGTAGAAACAACATTGCACGAGTTGTGGTCTAAATGGACATCTTGTGCAAAGTTGCCCTTACAGTGGACAGAAGTATTGCTATCAATGCAAGAACCTGGGCCACATTTCCAAGAATTGTACGTCGCCATCCCCAGCACAAAATAGTTTGTCAAGTAAGTTGTCAATTAATATGTTAAACCAAGTTGACCAAGTTAACCAAGATTTAATTACGTTACGTAATCAAGATATAAGAGTGAATGATAAGAAATACTTCATGTTAGATAGTGGAGCTACCAACAATGTGGTACCAAGCATCAAATCTGTTATTAATTATAGAGCTTTTGATGATCCACTAAAACTAGGTGAAGCGGGAAAAGATCATTTTCTCTACGCGATTGATGCAGGACAAATCATTATGTCCATCTGCCACTACCCGTCAAATAGGAATTTTAATTTATTTTTGAAAACTGTATAAGTCGTACCGCAAGTAGAGCTAAACATCATTAGCGTGAAACAAATCTGTACTGATAATGACATCAAACTATAATTTGATCCTAATGAAGTTCTTATTTGCAGGCAATGACGTACCTAAACCAAGTAAACCAAGAGTACCAAGTATACCAAGATTTATTCAAAGTTCCATGTAAAAATGAAACTTATCGTTTAATTGCAATCATGGTCAACAAAAAAATTGACAATCGTAATGAGTTAATTTCTAGTAAATTTAAAGGTAATTCAATTTTAATTACTAGTATTAATCCTTTAAAAACGTGTTCACCTGAGATTCTACCTGGAATGGTGGAAACATCTTGGAATCAACCCAAGTCAAAAACTATGTATAAAATTGACAACAGCTTGAATTTAACTAAACCAAGTAGTAAGAAAGGAGGAAATAGTAATTTTGATGTTGTTCATAATAGTCAAAAACCTAGTACCTCTCGTGAAAACCAAGACCAAGAAATAAATAAATCTGATTCTAATGTTGAATTGGTAGACTTAACTGCTGATTTAATCTTAGTGGATACAAAGGGGATGACAACCAAGTACCAAGCAACCAAGAACCAAGTAACCAAGTACCGAGAAACCAAGTTAACCAAGCAATTCATAAAATCAAAACAGGTAGGAGAAAACCAAGAAAAGTTAGGAAACTTATTTCAGACAAGCAGAGAGCTAAGTTAGTTTTAGAAAGGGAAATTTGGCAATGTCATCTGGGCCATATTTCCTCTCTTAACTTATACCATCTGCGATCTGTCGCAGAAGGTATGCCTGATATAATTTGCCCCGATATTTTTCAAGAATGTGAAGTGTGTAATATAACCAAGATGATGAGAAAACGTTTTGATAAAGATCGAGATTGTGGTATTCCTACAGGTGAGATAACTCATGCTGATTTAATAGGACCTATCTTACCACCAACTTTTACCAAGAAAAATAAGTATTTACTTCTATTAGTTGATGATTATATTTGTTACATGCATATTTTCATATTGAAAAAGAAATACGAAACAACCAAGTTCTTCAAACAATATCTACAAAAAATGAGAGCTCAATTTCCAATGTAAGGGCAATTCAAAATTTTAAAGAGTGATAATGGCACCGAATTTTGTAACCAAGGCATGGATATTTTGTTGGAAGAATATGGTAGTGAGCAAGAAACATCAGATCCGTATACCAGCGAACATAATGGTATTGTGGAACGTGTAAATCTCACGATAGAAGTAAAAATCCGTTCATTGCTCCAAAAAAGTGGTTTTCCAACTTCGTTTTGGGGAATTGCTGCTGAAGCTGCCACCTATTTATATAATCGGTCTCCTCATCGTGCATTAAAATTTTTCACACCTTTCGAGCTCTTTTATGGTAAAAAACCCGATCTTTCAACAATTCATGTGTTTGGCTGTTTAGCCTATGTCCTCCAAGAAAACCAAGTTGTAGGTTGTAAATTTGATGTTGTTAATAAAAAGCAATAGCTAGCTGGTTATTCGAAAACTGGTTATCTAGTTTACGATTGTGAAACCAAGAAAACATCTACTTCATGTAATGTTAAATTTGATGAGTCAAAAACCTATAAGAATATAAGCGACAGACACCAAGATCTAGATAATCAAAACCTAAATTTTTCTAACGATCATTTAAGTAGCGATCCAAGTTTAAACCAAGATGACTCTGTACAAAATTCCGTTATTCAAAATGAGAATTCTGTATGTAGTCAAAACCAAGTACCAAATCCAAGTAATAAGAATGCTTCTTCCAATCAAGTTAACCAAAACCAAGACCAAGCTTCTCAAGAGTAAGAGGAGATTATCGAAATTAATTACAACTGGGATTTATCCCAAAACCAAGAAACTCAAGGTAAAATAAGTGCTTTATGAATTCCTGATCCATATAATAAATTGAATGAGTTTGAAATTTTGTCTCAAAACGCTCTAAAATCATTTAAGGAATGCCTTAAATCACCTGAGTGGCCCAAGTGGAAGATAGCTATTGACCAAGAAATTAAATCTATGAATTTTCAAAAAGTCTGGGAAATAGTTTCCAAGATTACTGCGAAAAATCACCAAGTACTTCCGTGGAAGTGGATTTTTACAATTAAACCAGATGGCACTTTTAAAGCCAGAATTGTTATTGTAGGGTCTGTTGATAAGGAAAAGTATACTACTGAAGATACGTATTCACTCACAGCAACAGCTACAACAATTTGCTGGTTCTTTTCTATTTTCAAGAAGTTAAATCTACCAATCACTCAACTCGATATTAAGACTTCATTTTTAAACAGCGAAATAGATAGGTTAAAATTTGCTTCTATTCCTACTGGCATTGATATCGATGGTAGTAAGTATGTGTTAAAATTAAATAAGGCTGTGTATGTTCTAAGCATAGCACCAAGATGTTGGTATGAGAAATTTACCAAGTTAACCAAAAAATATGGTTTCACACCGTTACTAAGACAAGGGTGTTTGTTTATAAAAAGGTCAGGAAAGGATTTTGTTTTGTTTCTTGCATATGTAAACGACATTCTTATTATGGGCTCAGATGAGAACCAAGTTCAAACCACGATTAAACAACTCCAAGAAAATTTTGAAGTACACATCCTAGGTACCCCTGAATGTTATGTAGGTTTTCAAATAGAAACTGATTCAAATTCAGGTACTTTGAAATTACACCAAGAAGACTATATACAAAGTCTACTCCAAGAATTTAATTTTGAGCACCCTGGTGGAAGATCAATACCAAAGAATACTTTTGGTAATTTCCCCAAGGTAGAACCAACACCTTTACCTCTTCATAATTCATATAGTATGGCAACTGGTTCACTATTATACCTAGCAAATAGCACTAGACCTGATATTTCTTGTCAGCTATTTAGCTAGATTCCAAGAAAAACTAAGTGAATTAAAAAGAGTACTAGTTAGTCATATATTTTGTTTTCTGAAACAGAAACCGAAACTAGGCCTAATCTACTTAAACCAAGACCAAGAAAATGAGATTCATGCGTATGTGGATGCAGATTATGCTGCAACAAATTACGTAAATCTACTACAGGCTATGTGATACGTCAGTTTAGCAATACTATTGCATGGGGTAGTAGACAACAGCAAATTATTGCCAAATCAACTACAGAAGCAGAATTTATTGCAATTGCTGTTTCGTCTCATCATATTCTGTATTATAGTTGACTAACTGAAGAAACCTTTCCTCAGTTCCTAAGTAAAGCAATAATTTTTGAAGACAATCAATCTACTCGTGTTCTACTAAACATCTTTTGGAATCATGGAAAGTTGAAACATATTGACTTACATTATCTAAAAGTTAAAGAACTAGTTCGAGATGGTCTCTTCAAAATTGTTGCAGTATTGACCAATAATCAATTAGCCGATATTCTGACCAAGCCATTACCAAGTAAACAACACGAAGTGTTGTTGTGAAGAAATACAAACTATCAACGGATCAAATTGTATGAAAATATTGACGAAAGACATTAAATGATTGTAGACATCGAGCGAAGACTAGACACACACATTACGAACACATAAATAAAACAGAAAATATTCACTTTCACAAACTTTTATTTCCACATAAAAATGGTGGAGATGTTAATTCATCAACGTTTGATGAGTGACAAGAGGCACACAAAATATAATATCACAGTTGTGTTTCAAACATAAAATCACAGATTACAAATAGAATCAAAAACAGTGTTACCACAACAAATGATATGTGAGAATAATACGCTAATGTATAATATAATTAGCTATCATTCTCACAACAATCTAAAGACTCGCAGTTGAGATATTTTCTATTGATTTATAAGTTCATTTTATGAAAAAGTAATGAATAAATACCAATTCACTGTTCACAAATTTTATTAACAACCACCATGACAAGCGAATTAAAACGGACAGAATATCATATCACAAACCTTTTGTGAGAATTATAGCAAATTAAATTATACTCGTGACTATTATTCTCACATATCATTTGTGGTGGCAACACTGTTTATATATTTTTGTGATCTGTGATTTTTTTAGTGTTTTGTACCTGACTGTGATATTTTGTAATCATACGCCTCTAGTCGCATTTTGTTATTCATGTTGTTAACAACTCCACTACTCTAATGTGGAAATAAAAGTTCGTAATTAGTGAATCTTGTGTCTTTATTTATGTGTTCGTAATGTGTGTGTCTAGTCTCTGTTCGATGTCGTTTTTAGTTTAGGTTCGTTTCATAGGTTTCTAGTCGTCTCGATCCGTTGATTTCTTCCTCATCTTCTCACAGGTTATGGGCCCAGATACCTGGATGTCAACGTGGTCGCCATTGTCATAGTTCGTCAATGTTGTGCTGTCGGATCCTGCTCGCCACACCCAAGTAGTATCATGCCTGCTAATTGTTTTTCGATTGTTTGATATGTTCTCTGTTCGATGTTCCTGTGATCTCGTTTGTGTTGAATTGTTGGTCGACGTGTCTGAAAGTTGCTGAAAATCGCTGTGTTTGCGGTGTAACTGATCGTTCGTACCTGTCAACGAGATGGAAGCGCGAAAGAAGAACATGATCGAGCCGTTCAATGGGCAGAATGGCCGCACATGGAAGTTCCGGATGGAACTGTTGTTGGCAAAGGAGTCGTTAACTAATATTATAATCGATTCTTTGCCGACTGTTCGTAACAGGGGAGATACTTGGTCCAAGGAGAACGCGAAGGCGATGTTCCTGATAGCTAACAACGTGACTGACGAGTACCTTGAGATGATCCAGACGTACACGACGGCGAAGGAGATGTTTCATGTCCTCACGAACCTCATCGACAACGGCAATGACCAGACGCTGATGGATTTACGAGGTGATTTGTACGCAAAACGGTATGTGTCTGGTATTGATTTGCATAAATATTTGTTGGATTTTCGTTCTCGTTGTAGACGTTTGACTGAATTAGGAGATTTAACGACCACGAAACAGTTTATTTTGGTATTGCTGAGGTCATTACCTGCGGAATTTCGTCCAATTAAGGTTGTAATCGAAGATGCAGAAGTCGTCACCTGGGATGGTGTTTTCATGAAATTGAATAACTTCCAGCGTGAGCTATCGTCTGATAGCAAATCGGCAGTTCGAGGTAACACTCTGAACACTACATCTCTAAAACCTTCATCAGTGGGTGCCACTGGTGAGGAGAACATTTATTTTGGTGATTGCAATAATGTTGGACGAAATTTTGGTAATAATAGTAAAGGAAATCGTTTTAATCGTGGTCGATCTCGAAATAATAATAATAGTCGTGGTTTTAGTCGAGGCGGAAATAATAATTTTAATAATAATAATCAAAATTCGAGCTCAAATAATAATAATAATAGTAATAATTTTAATGGACGTGGTCGTAATAATAATTCTGAAGGTGGACATTCGAATGTAAAATGTCACTATTGTAACAAAATAGGGCACATAGCCCGAAATTGTTATTCCAAAAATCGTAACAATAATAATAGTTGTAATAATAGTAATAATAATAGTGAAAATCGAGTTAATGACCAAAGTTCCAATAATAATAACAGTAATAGGAGCTCGGCACAGATGTGCAATGAAAATTTTAATGCTAATGACGTTTGCTCTGAAGTGGGTTACAGCTTCACGTTGAATAATGACGATAATAAAAAAATTAATGACTCTTGCAATGCAAAAGAAAATTTAAATTTGATATCTCGAACCACATTTATAGTTGACAGTGGATGCACAATTCACATTATTAATGATATAAATTTGTTCAGTGATTATATAGATTTGATCAGACCGCATAGTATCTGTGTTGCGAAGAAGGGTGTCTCTCTGTCTGTCACGTCGGTGGGTACTGTAAAATTAAAACTTTTAAATGGAATCGTAATCGAGTTGAAAAATGTAAGGTACGCTCGGGAGCTGCCACAGAATCTGCTTTCGGTTAAACGAATGAGCAGGTCGGGATTTGACACTTTGTTCAAGGAAGAGTCTGTTGAGATCATCCAACGCTGCAGTGGAAAAGTAGTTACCACTGGTGTTAGCGTAGACTCGGATTTGTACACAATTGACTTTGTAAAAATGTCAAGTCAATCGTGTAATCTGACGTTGGGGGATGAGTTGAGCCCACTGTTCGTGTGGCATAAACGACTTGCTCATTTAAATGTGAACGATGTTCGATTGTTGTCGAGTAGGGGTTTGATACCCAATGTTGACTCCAATCGCAGATTGCTGTGTGAGCCCTGTGTTATGGGGAAACAGAGTCGAAAACCATTCCAAAGGCATGAAAGAAAAACAAGTAAGCCATTGGAGTTGGTTCATACTGATCTCTGTGGACCTATTAACCCTCCTGCATATAAAGGAGCTAAGTATTTCATGACCTTTATCGACGATTACTCAAATTTTTGTTGTGTTTACTTGCTGGCGAACAAGACAGAAGCTTTTACAAAATTTAAAGAATATCACGAGATGGTCTCGAATAAGTTTGGCTATAACGTAAAGAGACTCCGTTGTGATCGCGGCACAGAGTACTTGAATACCACCTTCCAGTCATATTGTACTGAGAAGGGAATTGTGGTTGAACCTACTGTTGGTGGTTGTCCTCAGCAGAATGGAAAAGCTGAGAGAATGAACAGGACACTGTGCGAAAGGGCAAGGACACTGTTGTTTGAGAGTGGTCTTGGAAAGATATTTTGGTCGGAAGCCATATTGTGCTCCACCTATATCATAAACAGATGCCCTACAAATAAAGATTTTATTCCATTTGAGAGATGGTTTGGTGAGAAATACAATTATAATAAATTAAAAACGTTTGGATGCGACGCATATATGTTGTCATTCAAACATGACTCTGATAAATTTAAGAGTAAAAGTGAAAAATTAATAATGGTTGGTTATTCTCCATGTGGGTACAGGTTGTTGGACTTAAGTACTAAGGAGATACGTCTGTCACGTGATGTTGAGTTCTTTGAGGGTGCTATAAGTAATCCTGAATATAATAAATACACTAAAAATGATGAGTTATTTAAAGAAGTCACTGAATCCAACTTGGAAAATATTGAAGTTGATGGTGATTTAAATTTAGATTGTCTTTCACAGGAGGCGACTACACGTGATCAAGCAGCAGGAAATATATACCTGGCTGAGGATGGCATTCCTTTGACGTTTGAGGAGGCGAGTGTAGCACCTGATAGTCTGATGTGGAAGGAGGCCATTTCATCTGAAATAAGTGCCCTGAACTCCAATCAGACTTGGAAGGTGACCAAACGTCCAAAGGACGCCCCTACCATCACGTGTCGTTGGATATTTAATAAAAAATATGATAATGAAAATAATGTCTTATATAAAGCTAGGTTAGTTGCCAGAGGCTGTCAGCAGAAGAAAGGCTTCAATTTTAATGAAGTATATGCGCCAGTGGCGAAACTTTCGACTGTGAGGACCCTCTTGGCTGTCAGTAATAAATTAAAATTTTATATAGAACAAATAGATATTTGTAGTGCGTTCCTGAACGGTGTTCTTTCGGAGGATGTGTACCTCGAGATACCTGAAGGTATTGAAACGCAGGTTGATAAACACAATAATGTATTAAAACTAAATAGGTCTATATATGGTCTTAAACAGTCGCCAAAAGTGTGGAATAAGTTATTTAATGAGTTCCTGTTGTCACTTGGCTTTGTACAAAGCATGGCTGATGACTGTCTGTATGTTTTCAAAAATAAACATGATGGGACGATAGTTTATCTACTCACTTATGTTGATGACGTTCTCATTAGTTCGAATAATAAAGAACAAATTATATTTTTCAAAAATAAAATTAATAAGAGATTCAAATGTAAGGATCTTGGAAAAGTTAATAAGTATTTAGGTTTAAACATTAATTACAGTCGCGAAGAGGGCACACTGGAGATCGAGCAGAAGAATCTCATCGAGTCTGTTGCTAGGCGATTCGGTGTTGATAAATGTGCACCTACCTACACACCTATTGACCCCAAACTCCAATTGGATAGGGACCTCAATGCGTGTGATAGTGTGCTGAATAATAACTATCAACAGCTCGTGGGATGTTTGATGTACCTAATGCTAGGATCACGGCCTGATATTTGCTTTGCAATATCGTACTTCAGCCAGTTCTCCAGTTATGCCACAGATGAACATTTCAAGTATTTATTGAGAGTTCTGAAATATTTAGTGACTACCAAAGATAAAAAACTTATATATTCATATGAAAATAATAATAATGGCAATATAGTCGAAACATATTCGGATGCCGATTGGGGTAACTGTGTTAACACAAGACGGTCAATCTCGGGTTACTGTGTCTTTGTTTATGGGTCGCTGGTGTCCTGGTCTAGTAAGAAACAACCAACGGTAGCTCTGTCTAGCACTGAAAGTGAGTTGATCGCCATATGCGATGCTACCACTGAATCAATCTGGTTGAAATATTTAATGAGTGACTTTTGCATTCAAATTAATGACAGAGCTGTAATTTACGAAGACAATCAGAGTTGTCTGGCTATTTTGCACTCTGGAAAATGGAACACACGCAGATCAAAACATGTGGACGTAAAGTACCGTTTTGTGTGCAATCACGTAAATTTAGACTTTAAGTATTCATACGTGTCAACTTCGCGACAGTTGGCTGATGTTTTTACGAAGGGCTGCCCGAGGCCTAAATTTGATGTATTCTGTAAAATGTTAAAGTTGTTGTAACTTATTGTATATGTTTACCATTCATGTAATATTTGTTGTTGTAACTTTTTGTATTTTTGTTGACCTTTTGTCATTTGTGTTCATAATGACTCATTAGTTTAATAATTCATTTTTACCATTTTACCATATTCGTATAAGTTTAATTTGAGGAGGCGTGTGAGAATTATAGCAAATTAAATTATACTCGTGACTATTATTCTCACATATCATTTGTGGTGGCAACACTGTTTATATATTTTTGTGATCTGTGATTTTTAGTGTTTTGTACCTGACTGTGATATTTTGTAATCATACGCCTCTAGTCGCATTTTGTTATTCATGTTGTTAACAACTCCACTACTCTAATGTGGAAATAAAAGTTCGTAATTAGTGAATCTTGTGTCTTTATTTATGTGTTCGTAATGTGTGTGTCTAGTCTCTGTTCGATGTCGTTTTTAGTTTAGGTTCGTTTCATAGGTTTCTAGTCGTCTCGATCCGTTGATTTCTTCCTCATCTTCTCACACCTTTAGGTAAAACGGCCAAACAAGTTGCACATAGATAGCACAGTTACAGATTTACAGGTTATAATTATTTAAAGGAACAAGTTCTGCGCATCACAAAAAGAACGCAACCAGCAATACAACTTAATATAGTTGGTAACAGTGATTTAACATAGCAGGTTTGCCACATCGGACGTGTATATCAACATTTTCAACTACCCAAGTTTACACTCTTACTATATTTTTTTTTGTCTGTGATATTGTCTGATGATATTCCGATTTATTGTTGTCATCTTTACTCTACCTTTTAACAACTTATGAAAGACATTATACAAATGTACGTTCTAAAAGTTCTTATTTTAATTATTGGTTTAAAGTTGATTTAAATTGAATTTATGTGTGTGTCTCTAAACCAAGTGTATGAGTAACTTTGAAGTATAAAGAATTTTAAAAACACTTTCATGCAAATCCCTCCAAATTATTTAATCAATTGACCTAAAGCTCTGTTTGATAGGATTACACTAACTTACACCAACTTACACCGGTAGGGATATTCCACAAATATTCAAGTAAAACTTGGTGCAAAGTCACATAACATTCCTAAATTTGCGGAATTGCCTTCCTGGTGTAAGTTGGTGTAAGTTAGCGTAATCCTATCAAACAGAGCCTATGATATTTGATAAATCCTGAAAAAAGAAAACTTTTGAATGAAATGTACGCCTTCATGATGTCACCATATAAGCCAATGTTAATTTTATCAATATGCGCAGTCCATTATGTATATGGTCGAAGTGTGACGCCAATCATAGCTGTGTTTGATTGGACTACACTGACTACACCATCCTACACCAATTTTGCAAATGTGTTTTATTGGATTGGTATAGTTTGGTGTAGGTATACATATTTTGTTTGATTGATAAAGCGCAGATCAGTGTAGCTGCATGGGTGTACATCATCTCCACTGGCTTTTTAGGAGGTGTAGACCAGTGTAGTTTGGTGTAAATGGAGTGAAATTGCAATTTAAGAAATCAATTTCTTATCTTTTATCATTCTTCCTCATTTTGCAAAAAAATAAAAAGAAGTATTATTTATCAGTTTAACAATTTGGACATTTTATTTGCAAATAGGTGATTTGTTTTCTTCTCACTAAAATTCAAAGAATGGTTTTCAAATGCTTTAAAAATTTACTCAATACTAACTTAACGAAAAGTACTGCATTGTAAAATTACGCAAAATAATGTGATATATTAACTTCCTACATATACGTAAGAAAAATTTGTTACTCATAATTAATATTCGTAAAAATCTTATTCTAAGTATATATACTCATACTCGCATTATATGACATAATTTTAACCATGCAGAATTATTTGGACATATGTATGTGTTGGATAGACTTTGGAAAATTTTTTTCCCTATTTTTTTTGTTCCCCCCGGAGAATTGTGTAACGTATATTTTCGTCTATTTTAAGAAATGACGAACATATTCGTTCACTCATTTTCGAATACCAAAAATGTAGATATTTATCAACAATTATCATCCTATAACTCTTTGTAAACAACCACCAAATTATTCGTATTTAATTTTACATATACAGATATACCTTCTGTATATTTATGACCTAGTTGTACCTGTCCCTCGAGTACCCGACGAGTCAGCACAGCCCTATAATAACAACACCCTACCTCACTTTACCTATCCGACACGTACGTTTTCATACCCTGAACAAGTATATAATCCCTCGATTCAGTTGTATAATTGTTCAGTTCAGTTCAGTTCAGTTCTCCAACAGCTACTTCTAAGTACCTGGAACGTCTCTTGTAGAAGTCTCTAGTGAACAGATAGTCTTGCTTGTTGAATTGTGATCTAATATGTATTAATTGATGTGAGGTATGAAGAACGAGGATCGAAAGAACTTGAGACTTTAGACTTTTAAGAAGTTTATTCCGCAACTAAAATATATTTTACAAACGAAAAAGTAAATGGCGAAGCAACAGCGATATGCGATCGAAAGTAGAAAAGTAGAAGGGGAAACACTTCGTGACTAGACTGTACGTTATGACATATATATATAGAATGATATGATGATGATGATGAAGAATGAGATGAGGTGGGATTTCGTATCAACACCCCCCTGAAATTTTACCGAATAATTTCTTCATCGTGTTTCCTGAAATCGAATCAATAATTATTTTTTTTTTTTTTTTTTTTTTTTAAATATTAAATACAAAAAAAATACAAGTACAAAAATATATGCATAAAAAAATTTTAAGAGAAAAAAAAATTAATTTGTTTGTTTGTTATTTCTGGTAACTTTGGTTCCTGAAAAAAAAATTTATTGCGCTGTGCTTCAAAAAATTGTTAAAAATAAATTAGTATAAAATAAATAAATATATAAAATATGGTAACATGCATGCAATAAATGAACACTATCGTGTATATAAATATTATATGGAATATGTATATAAAATTAAAAAATTAAAAAATGGTAACATGCGTAATTATTAAAGTGTATCGACTAATATTTATATTTCCGCTCGTATAATTCGAGTCGAGAAAAAAAAATTCAAAAATGAAAAAAAATATTCACGAACATATATACGAATGAATAAAAAAGGTAAAAGAAGGTGATAGAATAAATATGATAAAAGGTTTTTCCGTTTGCGGGTTCAATGAATTCGAGCGTACGTTGCGTATTTTATCTTAAAAGTAACATGAACAAGATTGCAGAATAATATTTGTTGCATCGTATATTATCTTTTCGTACGTTGTATTGTATTCGAAGTGGCGTTTAACATGTTTTAGATAAGGCAACGTTTTTCGGTTTATCATAATTTGCGGTCATGTAATGGGTTTTTATCTCTTGTGATGTTTATTGTTATAGGGTTTCCTTTCATACATGCGTGTGGGAATATTTCGTGTATTTTTCTCACGCTTGTTGGAAAGTGTATAGGGTTTTTATTATACGATTTGTAGGGTTTTTACTTGCTCGATTTTCTAAATTTTTTCTTTGTTGTAATATTCGAGAAACCTTCGATTTATTTTAAGCATGTATTTTCAAGTAAATCGTACTGTTGGCTATTCTTTTTGACAATAATTGAAGGTTAATATTTCAGCAAATATTTTCGTGTTACGACTTATTTTTG
This sequence comes from Ericerus pela, assembly GCA_011428145.1. Lineage (NCBI taxonomy): Eukaryota > Metazoa > Arthropoda > Insecta > Hemiptera > Coccidae > Ericerus > Ericerus pela. The sequence continues at coordinate 198,451 of WOFM01000205.1, read as the reverse complement.
GACATTTTACGACTTGTAATTGAAATGGGAGAAAATGAATTTATGGACTTATACTTATTTTGACTTGAATTTCGTATTTATGTGTATATATTCGTTTCATTTAATACTTTTACAATAATGTTTTCGAATTTTGATCTATCTAAAGATTTTGTTAGGATATCTGCCAATTGATTCTCTGATGTAACTGTTCTAAAAAATATAATTTTGTCTTCATACGCTTCCAAAATTGAATAACACTTGATCATCAGGGCTCGCGATTTTCTCTGACTTCCCCCGGAACATATTTTTTGTGTCGAAATATTGTCTTCCATAATATCGACCATTAGTTTCTCTCCAAAAATTTCAAAATTCATGTATTGCATTACCTTAATCGTATCAAGGGTATCAAAAACTGCAATTATTTCAGCCGCGGTACTCGATGAGGCGTGAATAGTCTGTTTACAACAATTCCACTCCACCAAGTCTCCGTAGGCGAATATCATAAAACCAGTTATTGATTTTCCTTTATTTAGATTATTTATTTCTATATTATTATCGTCAACCTGGGGTGCATAAGATGCATCAATATATGCTTGAATTCCATCCCCCTTCGATGTAAATTTTAAATTGTAATTTTTGGTTGTGTTAACGTATCTGAATATTCTTTTAACGTAATTTTTTAAAGTGTCGTTTGAATTATTCTGAAAGTGAGAAAAAAAGTTTACTGGAAACAATATGTCCGGCCTTGTCAGTCTCGCTAAATAAAGTAGTCCCCCTATCATGGATCTATATTCCGTGTCATCTCTACCATTTTGTATTTTATCAATTTTTAATCCCGTTTCCATGGGTGTATTTGTGTTTTTGAGTTCAGATATTCCGAATTTTTTCATCATTTTCTCTATATGTTTATACTGTGAAATTGTTATGGTGTTATTTTGTATATCTCTGACAATTTCTAAACCTACAAAAAATTTTGGATCATTCGTAATTGTGATTGTAAAATCTTTTTGAAGTTCTTCGTTTATTTTCGTAATGGCAGATTGTGAATTTGATGCTATTAATATATCGTCTACATAACTCAAAAAATATGTTTTTTCATTTTCATTTTTCATAATATATAAGCATCTATCACTCTTTGTTTTTTCAAATCCCATTTCTTTTACTTTCGTGTCTAATAAGTCGTACCACGATTTGCTTGAGGTTTTTAAACCATAGATTGATTTTTTTAATTCGAGCACTTGGTTTCTATTGATATTTATGCCTTCAGGTCTTTTAACAAAAATTGGTTTTATGATGGGCGAATTTAGGTAGGCTGTTTTTACATCATATTGTACCATTATAAGTTTTTCTTTGTTAACGATTGATAGTAATAATCTTATGGTACCTATGGATGCTACAGGTCCATGAGTTTCAGCAATGCCATATTCTGTTCTATCTTTAAAGCCACGTGCTACAAGTCTAGCTTTAGGTTTTGGATTTCCGAATTCATCAAACTTTATCGTAAAAATCCATCTGGTATCTATTAGTTTTTGGCGATCATAGTCTACTGTTTCCCACACTTTTAAATCATCAAGGGAATTAAATTCGTCATTTATTGCCTTTGTCCATTCTTCCCTGAAGGGGTTTGTTTCTATTTCCGTAAAAGTTTTTGGGACATTATCTTCTATATATGCTTTGTTGTATTTTACATTTACGTTTAAGATTACTGGGTTTATTATTCCTAAATCATACTCATAATCCATTGCCTTCATAATTATTGGTTTTTTATTTGTTAATAATGATTTTATATTTTGACTTTCATCCACCTTAACATCACACGAAATATACGACTTCGTGTTATAGGGATCTCCAAGACAATACCCTGTGTTCGTATAACCTATCATTATGTTTTTTTCCGCCCTGTGTGCCAATTTTGGGTCTATTTTTTCTTTTAATTTCGATTTTGCTTTTGTTGCATTCTGTTTTCTGACTTCAATGGGTATGTGCCTATAAGCTAATGCACCGAAAACTTTTAAATTTTTTAAATTTGGTTTTTTACCATAAAATAGCTCGTACGGTGTTTTAAATTCTTCATTAGCTTTGGTTGGGGATCTGTTAATCAAATAGGCTGCAGTAACAACAGCATAAGACCAATATTTGATGTCAAGGTTGGCATCAATTAACATGGCCCGTACTCTCCTCATTAACGTTTGATTTTGCCTTTCGGCAATACCATTTAATTCTGGAGAATATGGCACCACATAATCTATTGTTATGCCAACCTCATTGCAGTAATTTGTTATTTTATTATCCGTATATTCTTTTGCATTGTCGCATCTAATAGTTCCTATGGGGTATTCTGGAAATTTGTTTTTCATGGATACTATAATATTTTTGAATTCATTTGTCACCTGGCTTTTACTAGCTATAGGCATGACAAATGTATATTTCGAAAAGTGGTCTATGAATGTTAGGATGTATTTTTGATTGGCTATTGAAGGTGTAAACGGGCCCATGATGTCAGACGAGGTTATTTCGAGCTTCCTAGTGGGTTTAGTTCTTATCCCTGTGTGGCCCAGCTTTGAATTATTGGCTATACAACATATTTGACAGTTTACAAAATCTTCATCTCTAAAATTGATGTTTTCGGGTATCCCTATTGCTAAATTTTTTAATTTTTGTAGATATCTAGCATTTAAATGTCCCAACCTTCTATGTATTATTAATTTTTTATTAGTATTATTATTATTGATATGGGATTTATTATTATTATCATTATTATTTTTAGGATCTGTGAGTATTTCGTAATCTTCACCCCCCTGAGATGATTCAGTATTATTTTCTTCGACTATTTCCAGTTCTACTGTAAAGTCATCCCATTCATCATTTGTATCTTGGGTAACTGGGGCACATATTATATTTTTTTCAGTCTCTTCATTATTAATTTTTTTTTTATTTTCTACATTATAATATACGTAGAATATTCCCTCTTCTTTTCTTGCAGTTATTATAATTTCTGCAGTTTCAATGAAATAAATGTTGGCAATTTCTTTTTGTTGGTCAATGTTTATTATCCCAGTATTCGTTATTTTAATTGCCGAAATGATGTCTAAATTCAGGTCTGGTACATAATGGACGTCTTTTAATTCAATTAATGATTGGTTTTTGTTGGAATTTTCGACTCTGATCACCATTTTTCCTGTGTGTGTGGCATATAAAAATGTATTTCTACCTGCGCATTGTAATTTTATTGGTGTTATAAATTTTTTTATATTTGATAATTTGTTGAGATCGGAAGTTAAATGGACTTCTGCGGCTCCATCAAGAATTGCCCTATTATTTAATGTTTCGTAATCTCCATCATTATTATTTTTATCATTATTAATTAATTCGTTTAACAGCCACTCATTATTATTATTACATTTTTTCACCATGCAAGACATTTTCACTTGCTGCTCGGAACTATCTTTTTTATTATTATTAGATGGATTTAAGTTTGTCTTCGGTGGGTAATTTCCTTGACTATTATTATTAGTATTACCATTGCTATTATTACCTTGATTATTGTTATTCATACAATTTTGGGCTATGTGTCCGAATTGGTCACATTTATAGCATTTGGGATTATTATGGTTATTGTTTCTGTTATTCCCTCTGTAATTATTTCCTCTATAGTTAGAGTTTCCCCTGTAATTATTTCCTCTATAGTTACCACCGTTATTACTATTACCATTACCGTTCGTATTATTATTATAGCTTTGTTCTGATGAATTGCTATTATTATTATTACCATTTTGACCATTATTATTGAAACCGTTTCTGTTTCCATTTCTAAAATTATTATAATTACTAGGGTTTCTATAATTATTTCTTCCCCTATAGTTACTGTTAAATCTTCCTCTATAATTATACCTATTATTATTGCCTTTATTATTATTATTATTTCTATTCGTATTATTATTATGATTATTGCCATTATTATTATTTTTTAAAATTTGGTCCCTATATTTTTGGTCTGAGTCCTCCCTTAATATTCTCTTGAAACTATCTAAATTTTTTTCGTTAGGGGGTAAACTTTCATATTGTATTTTGGCAATTTGTTGTTCATAACACAATGCTAATTGTAAATTCTCTAATTCTTCATTCTCAGTGACCTCTTTACCACTGTCTCTTACATCGGTTACGAGTTCGTCCCATTTTTTTAAGAAGCCTTTCATGTTTCCGCCTGGTTGAAATCTAAATTCTAACCATTTTGCCTTAGCCATATTAGCCGTAACTGAGGTCTTGGTCCCATAAATATTATCTAATTTTTTGAGCATTAGAATTGCGGTGTTACAATCTCGTATTTGTTTCGTTATTTCATTGGACACTCTTTCTAAAACAAACGCTTTGGCATTATCCTGCATTTTGCAGTAATTTAGCATATCTTTATTTGGCCGAAAGTTTAGATCATCAATGTTTTCGATATATGATTGTAAGAATTCGCTTTCCCCAAAGATGTCATAATATCCCGCACCTCGGATGGCTGATATGATCATTCTTCGCCAATCCAAATAGTATTTGCCATTAAAAACTTTTCCGAGTGGGGCTTGGATGGGTTTAATTTTGTTCGGGGATGCCATTTTTTCTTTTATTTTTGTAAAACCTAATAAATTTTTTTCTCTATTACAAACAGCTATGTATTTTTTATTTTCGTTTGTTTCTTTTTCTAATTTTTCTATTAAATTTTCCTTTTCACAATTTTCCTTTATATCCAGTTTTTCTAAATTTATTTAATTAAAGAATCTGTTCATAAATTTTTCTTTCGATTTAGCAGAACTGTAAATTCTGTTCGAAAAATAATTTACTGAAGATTCTGAAATTACAATATATTTGAGGCTACTAATGTCTTCTATTCTCCCGGATATATCTATTACAAAGGACTCCAATATAATTTCACCTGTGAAATACTTAACGTGGGGTAAATTATAGATTTCTGTTTTTAGATCAATTACTCTCTCTCCCTCAAATTTTTTTACTAATTCTTCTAAATCTTCTTTTTTAATATTGTATTCACCAATTTTGGATTCAGACAAATTTATTATTTGGGACATGTACTTTTTTCTTTGTTATTTAATTTTGTGGCCTTACTTCAAATACAATTTACAAAGTACGAAAAAATAAATGATTTCAATAAATATTACCTTTACAATAGTTTCACTTTATGATTTCTGCTGTGGTTTATCGATGATTTATGTTTTCTTCGCTGTTGACCTTGGTACTTCCTGCTTTAATTTTAGTTGTGGGTTGTCCGAAAAAGTTGGGTCTTCGATGTTGGATCTCGGTTGAGTCCTCGATGACGGGAGCAGGTTTCCGTTGGCTGTTCTCTTGATCTCGTTGGCGGTCCCTCTGGTTTTAGCGTTCGTTGACTTCCAGTAATGGCCGTTATTTGAGTCCGGAACTTCAGCTATTCTTCAAATTTAAATTTTGATTTTTTCAAAATAAATTCAAATTCGAGATACTTTCTCGAAAAACACGATGACTTTTCGTGTATTATTTAATAAAAAACATAAAAAATTTTACGCACAGCAGTAAATCAAATTTCCAAAAAATAATTAATTCATTAATTTAAATTTTCTAAGTCTCTCCTCAAAGTTCTACCGTAGCGATGGCTACCATGATGTGAGGTATGAAGAACGAGGATCGAAAGAACTTGAGACTTTAGACTTTTAAGAAGTTTATTCCGCAACTAAAATATATTTTACAAACGAAAAAGTAAATGGCGAAGCAATAGCGATATGCGATCGAAAGTAGAAAAGTAGAAGGGGAAACACTTCGTGACTAGACTGTACGTTATGACATATATATATAGAATGATATGATGATGATGATGAAGAATGAGATGAGGTGGGATTTCGTATCAACATTAATATTAACGTAGAAATATGCACTGTGTTGTACAGAATATTATTTTATTAAATGTGTAAAATAACTCATGTGTTTGAAATATTATTGAGTCTCATAGTAATGTTAAGGTCCACAATAGTACGTGGATGATAAACGCGAAATTATTTTAGAAGTATTACTGCTTTTAAAGTACGTGATATTTCGTGTATGGTGTACTCCCGAAAGTGGTCTTAAATAGGTACTTTACCACCTCTTTTGGCCGTTACACTATATATTTTATCGAAACTTATTATGCATGTTATTTAATTATTTATTATATTCATTTAATTATTTTCGAAGCGCAGCAAACCAAAATTCATTTAAACCTATGTTACCACTATATTTATTTATTTTCTGAATATCATATTATCGTAATAATTTTTTTTTGTTGTATTGTTTATGTGAATTAAAAGTACGTTTGCTTTCAGCGATCGAGATGATGAAAAACTCGAAACAGAAAAATTTAAGGGGGGTGTTGTAACGGAAATCCCACCCCATCTCTTTCATCATCATCATCATCACTACGTTATATATATATATATATGTCATACGTTTCACTCTATTCACAAATTGCTTCCTCTTCTTTCAGTTACCTATAATGCTGTGCTTCGCCATTTCCTATTTTACTGTTGAAATATATTTTCAGTCTGCTGATAAATGTTGTAGTAAAATAAAGTCTCGAGTTCTTATTCGATCCTTGTTCTGCATGCCTCACATCAAAGATAAAACAAAGCAATTGCTACCATAATGAGGCGAGGTTGAAATGAAAGTGTTGTTTCAGCAACAGAGAGCAAACGTAAATTAAAAGAATAAAAATAACTGTTAGAATTTCAGCTATATATGATGGTCCTATCTCGTCTCCTCCTTGGTACACTCTACAGTTAATAATACGTACTATAATATTTCTGTGTGACCTCACATACTCATGTAAACTATGTATGTCAGGAACTCATGTTAAGATGAGTTCACTTCTGTTCTGTGTCTCGTATGTTGAACATACAAAATATGTTTAATTACTTTTCTATTGAATCCTCCAATAATAACATTGAATAGTTTTGGTATAGATTAAGATGTCGGCCAATCAGTGTTATTGCTGTATGAGATAATTAAATGTATGAGTTTATAAGCAATATGATCAAGAGAGTGAAGTCAGAGTGAGGAATTTGTTCCAACACAATGTAAAAGATGTCAAAAGCCTGTTTGATCAAATATTTGGATTGCAATAAGGTAAATTTTGTAAATCAAATAGTAAAACAAGATTACACCAACTTGTATTTATGCAAACCACTATTTTTGATGGAAAAAGTTTCATGTTATCATTTCTTGTTTAGGTCATTTGTAACAGTGTACCTTTTAGAATTGAAAGATCAAGTATTCGAACATTTCTTTGATATCAAAGCTCATATTAAGGATCTTTTTAGAAGTATAGGTGAAACATGTTGCAATAATGAAATTGAGTACATAAATATCAAGTTGAAAACACAATGTAAACTGCTAGAAATACAGTTACGTAGTACTATATCTTTCTATCCACAAATGACTGGAAGAAGAGCTGAACACCTTAATCGTATGTTAATTGAGAAGGTCTGCACGATGATGCTTCAGTTATGTTAATAATGTTTATTGGACCGAAGCCGTATCTTTAAAATCGAACATTTAATTACTGCAATAAAATACCGGCTAAAACTTTGTAAAATAACTACCCAGATCTTCATTCTTTATCTACGTAATTCACTTTTGACATTTACCTTGCGAGTTAGTTTCAAATTTTTGGAAGCCAAATTTCAAAAATATTTCTCCTTAAAGCTGTTACCCTCCTTCAATTACATTTTTCATTTTCAAACTACATTAAAAAGTACTACTATGCGGAAAAATAACCATTCACTCTTCTCGTACAAATTTTATAGACCTTTTAAAAATATGGAATCATAATTGACATAGAGATATCCTCCAAGATAAATATTTTTCAGAGTTGAGGTCAACAGGAGTATAATTGACATTGGGAGAAATCAGTTGGATGAGTGCTATTTTAATGCTTTGGAGACGGCATCCGTAAATACAGTAAACCATTGATTAACCCAATTCAATACAAAAATAGGGTAACAAATATATTTTCATGTAAGAACTACGGAAGTTCTTACTTCAATCAATGAGAACGTTTTCCACAGGCATTTCACAAATAATCGATACAAAAATTTTCTAGATTCAGAATTTACAGTAAATATGTGAAATCAGAACAATCCACTGAATGAAGTGGAACTTGAAATCACCGAGAAAAAAATTTGGTTACAACGCAAGATTAACGCCTTAAGAATTTTTATATCACAATGATCAATTTTCAGTTATTGACAATCAAGTAAAAACGAAATGACAAACGCAGTTAGAAAACAATAGAAATGATCAATTACAAAAAGAAAAAAATATAAATAAACAGATAAATAAATAAATAATTAAAATTAAATGAACATCGCGTTAAATTCAGAAATAAACAAAATAAGAAAAATCAAAAAAAAAAAAAAAAATGAATAGAAGAAAAAGGAAAAATCGGTAGTTTCATCTATTGCATACACGCATGAACACCTGGTTGAGCAAATTATGTTCACTTGTGATCCCCGCATCAATCTGACATAAGCAACTGAAACAATAAAACATCCATTAGATAAAGTGTTCCACACAATCCACATCGATACGTAAATGAAACCTTACTGAGGCAAGAAAACGCTCATCTATTTCGCATTTGGACGGCTATGTCACAACAATAAGGTTTAGAATACTTCAATGGAAGAATTCAAATATCCGCTTTCTGAGGGTGGAAACAAAAATATTAATACAGATGCTTGATACAGGTAATTGACTAATTATTGAGATAGCTTACTTCAAAAGATGGTAGTGGCGGTAAAGATGAGTTCAACGACGCAAAATATCTAACATCTCTATCCTTGTCTTTGCATAATCGTTTCAGTACTTGCGTCAGTACGTCGTAGTGAGGGCTGAATATATTACTAAAGAATGCTGTAAGAGATGAAAATATTAAGAAAGTGATTAACAATATTCCAAGCATTTTTCACATCTTGCGGAACACACGCTTTGTAAGAATTTCAGCAACCGGGAGAAAATGTAGGTAACAAAAACTGACTACTTTAAACAAACGAAAGTACATAATCCGTAAAGTGGAGGGCTTATTTGTGCGTGAATACGATTGGCGCGTCCTTCCCAGAATTAGTATCATCGAATATGTCTACATTACTTACGATATGTGATAACATCGCAGGATAAGGTTCGAGCCACTGCAATCCGCACGTTAGGAATGTTGTCCCAACTTAAATCTAGTAAATGTGGTAACACGTCTCTAGCAAACATATCATCCGGTAGCACCGGCGTCTTCATCAAACAGGAACATAAAAAAGCGAATGACTGACGTCGTGCCCACTGTGTGCTGTGGGCGAATTGTTCTGCCAGCTCGGCTAGAATGCCACGTAGTAAATTTATATCTGCTGATACGACGCGAATTAAATTCGTAATCTGACGACACAAAAATGAAAAAATAAAATCAGTAATCGAAAAACAACAACCGTTCGTAAACTTAGGTAAATAAACATATTCCATACCAAATTCAAAGCCTGTAGTCTAACAGCAGACACTCGATCCATTAACAAAGTAAAAGCTACAGGCGACACATATTTCCAGCAATCAGAGGGTGCGAAATAATCGATCATTTCGATCAGTTGTTCTGAAAGCTGTTTACGAAACCTCCAGTTCCAAGTGTAATCTGTCATCATGAATTCCATTAAATGAGGTAAAAACATACATCGGCCGTGCGGTTTCAGTAACTGAAAAAAGGAATTAGAAATACATTTAACAAATAATAGAAGACTTGATTAATGAACAAACTTAGATAAATAAAAAATTCAGAGATCCAATAATGAAGATCGCTTTCATTTTCTTACAAAACTACGTTGAATTTTTTGTAGTATCATCCGAATAAGATGATGAAATGCAAACAAAAAACAAGGATTCACTAAGTTTGCCCGAGATGACTAATTCTAATAAAGTTTCTGCCCTACTGCTTTCAGTGGTCGATCCAGGGGGAAATGGGGAAATTTCTCTCCAAACGCCAAAAAAAAATGAAATACGACCTCAGTATTGATAAAAACTGTTAAAAAAGTAGTTGAAGAGCAAAAAAACTACCCAAAAATTCTCATTTTCTCCCTTCAAAAAATGACTACCTGGATCCGCCACCGACGACTTCTAGTAAAAAGGATTTCAACAGAAATTATAAAAATACCAACGGCCATTGGTATTCAATGAGAAGCAATTTTTAATAACAAGGGAGGTTTATCAATCAAACATGTATAATCCGAGGCATTCAAACTACCTTTGTTTTATTTTGATTAAAAATTGGACGAATTTGGATGATACAAGCGAAAACATGGCCTCACAGGCAGGAGGGGCAAAGGGTATAAAAAGTACCCGACTCGGGCTCGGACACTTTCAGCGAGTCCAAATTTTGAATAAATAGCAATTTAAAGTTCATGTTTGAAGATGGCATCAGGGCCACTTCCTAAAATTAAAAATTAAAAACAAAAAAAAATTAATATATAGGTACTAAAATACAAACGAAACTTTTAAAACTTTTTTCGGTCGATCCGCTTGCGAATTTTTTTTTTTTTTCATTTCGTAGCCCCTTCCTGCGTATGGCACTGAAAAGGCCCGTCAATTTATTTCCCCTGCCCATAAATTTATCGGAGAACCTGTGGCAAAAATTCTAGCACAGTAAGCTTGATTATAAAACAAAGTTTGTTAATTTTATTCATTCTCCAGATAATAGAAGAGCACCTTCAAAATTTAATTTAGCATTTTTGCCGCATCGAACCAACGTAAATTTGAAATATAATCTCAAAGAACTGAACAAGTATTCGAAATACGTGAAAAAATTGGAGAAAACTATCGATACCTAATAACTGAATCTGACCAAATGTATCAATCTAACAATATTTAATTGATACAGTTTTACAGAAATACGTGAAAAACTGCCGACAGTTGTGTATATCTTTGACAAAAATATCGATCTATTCATGCATTATTGCTAAAGTTTTAACAGTTTTATAAGGTTGTTTTGAAAACTACTAGAGTAACAGTAATGAAATTTTTACCAGGTTTGCTCCTGTACGTGAACTAGGTATTATTTCCTACTAACACTTCACCCTTCCTCTTTCAGAATTTTTCTCGTTATATTGGAAAAACCGAATTAATGGTATTTTACTGACCTTGTTATCCCCGTTTTCAAAGGAAACTACTCAATAACCATGAAATTTTAACCAGACCTACTCCCACATGAAATCTGTTTCATCAGAATTTTAAATTTTCAACTCAATTGCTACAGCGGTTTTCACTGAATCCTGAAAAAATTATTTTTCCAATTTTTGGTCTTCCAACTTTCTCGGAGACTACAGAAACAAACTTCTTTCAGAACTGCTCTTAAATGAAGACAATTTCTTGTGAAAATTTCAGCCAGATTCGGGCACCTTTTTCACTTTGGGAGATCAATTTTGATACTCCGTTTATCGAAATTAACTGGGTGAGGAAGCGTGATGAAAATGAAACGGAAAAACAAAATACCGATGGAACCCCAATTGGAAAGATAAATTTCATTCAAGTTTAAACATAATTTCAAATTAGGTGAGATAGGCCAGATCCGCTTACTAGTTTTCGAATGGAAGCCATCTGAATTAGAAATTTGTAGACAATCGGGGAAGAGCTTAATTTTTTACAGACCAGGACAAAATTTGGCATGTACATTGACCGAGGTACACACCCGATGTACATGCCAAATTTGGTTCCGATCTGTACAGACATGCTCTGCCACTGTCGTCTACAAACTTCAATTTCATATAATCGTCATTTTTCAACTAATGGGCAGATTCGTACCATCTTCTAGTCCCGAGATATGGACCCACTATCCACATGCTAAATTTTACCTTGATCTGTAAAGAAATACGCCCTTACAATTTATTCAAAAATTTTGTTACGTCGTATCTTATAACGGGACTCTGAGGAACGCCTTGTAAACTTCAGATATGGATATAACGGAGTACCATTAAAAAAAATGTTATTCATACATAACTGCATAACTTCACATTAAAAGTAAATGCATTGTGCAAAGTTTCAAGGTTGTAAAAACGATATTTAAAAAAATTACAACAAAATTTTTGAGTAAGTACTCCAGCTTAGCTTTTTACATGGAAAAGAAAGTTATGAAGATGTTTTGTCTATCTTTAATACTGAAAGACCTACGGAGTCTTTTGTAAGTCAACAACTGTAACCTTTGCGAGACTTTTGAAAACCCTGATCGTAAGAGACTCTTTAGCTTCTTCGGTATTAAATAATGACAAAGAATGTATACAACCTTTATGCTCTCCTTAAAAAGATAAGCAGGAATATCTATTCAAAAATTTGGTTCCAGTAATTTTCTTTTTACCTACCTTAAAACTTCGCCAAGTGCATTTGTTTTCAAAATGAAGTTACGCAATTAAGAGGGCATAACTTTTTTTCTTAGTGATATGCGGTTTTATCGATGTATGAAGTTCCTACGGAATTTCGTTGGAGTTTTTGTATATGAAAGCCACTTATGTAACACTACCCTATTCACTTTAAGAATGACATGACATCACATGCAAGTTTTTGGCACAGGGGAAAGGAAAAAGCAATAATTCACAATTGTTCATGTGGTAGAGACAGTTATAAATTGTACAAGATAACGCTCAACTGTGCATTTTCCATGACTAGAAAAGGCTGTTTTAAAGACTTCTAGTGGAGCTATTCTCATATCACGTGATACATGAGCCAATAAAGAGCGCATGTGACTTGCACAGGGAAACAACAGCTCTACGAAACACTTTTCGGAACAGAACTGAACCCAACTTTATGCCACAAAGAATACAGCTATAGTCCGTCCAATGAAAGATGACCCCTGCGCCTTACAACGTTGTCAAATATTCAGATTTTCACGTATAGTAATTGTATAATTTCTTCGACTATGGACCAGTAAAAAACGATGATTTTTGGTTTGACATGCCAGTGCTAACTAAGCAATCATTGTGTATCTCGGATGATTTTATCGAATGTATGCTAAATTAGCAAACTCGAGAAAAACACTTCCAGTATTTGTGGGTTGCGTTTTGTTTCCGAGATTAACTCTCGTTGGATGGACCATGATGAAAACATGTCGTTTTTCAAGTAAATGTGATTTATAATCACACAACTATAGTGGAGATATATTAAGTTATGTGTATATGCGAGAACAAATAATTTTTTTTCTTCAATTATATCAATGCACCTGATTAATTGATAATTCCAAATTCCAACATATTTGTAGGTTTGCGTAAATTATTGCTGCTGGTTCTTGATAGTATGTGTATACTAAGTATACACAGGGTGTCTGAGGAAATTTTTAATATCAATATAACCAGTCACTACTGAAGTAAGAAAAAATGTTATGGACACATAATTGCATAACTTCATTAAGAAAGCAAATGCACCAGACAAAGTTTCAAGGTAAGTAAAAAAAAAAATTAAAAAAAAAAAATTACTGGAATCAAATTTTTGAGTAGATATTCTAGCTTTGATTTTAATGGAGAACAAAAAATATTATTTACATTCTCTGTCCATCTTTAATAATGAAGGAGCCACAGAGTATTTTATGACCAAGTTTTTCATAAGTCACACCCAGATTTTAATTTCTGACCTACTAAAGACTTTGTAGGTTATTTTGTATTAAAGATAAGTAAAAAATGTTCATAACTTATACTGTTCCCTATAAGTCAAGCTGGAAAAAATTTTGTTAATTTTTTTCCATGTTGCTTCTATCTTCCTTGAAACTGCTTCAAAAATTAAATTAATCAATTATGGGTACATAACATTTCTCAGTAGTACCTGATTACATCGATATTTGAAATTTCCAAGACGTTCTCAGAGATCACCCGTATGTGCAAACGTTAGTGTGGAGGGTGATTTTTGGATCGGAGGACCATAATCGAAAAACTATAGTGAAATTTTCCCCAAGTCGTGACCCGTCACTCTTCGCAATAGGTAAATTCTGCGAAATCTACCTAAAACCTCGATCACAAATTTCTAAGTCGAAAGTTACAATTACTGATATCACATAATTCTCATTTATGTATATTTAAGACATTCATAAAAGATCGAAGATCGAGATGGTTAATATTAAAATGGTGAAACTTGCTTTTACAAAACACGAAAGATGGTTAAGGGCAGTAACACGTATATCTTCCATATCGTTTATCAAAGAATTATAAATCGGTATCAAATCTTGTGTCGCCAATTCCGGTCCTAATATTCCAGCCACTTCATGAATACTACTAGCGACCATTTGTCGTAATTTTCTCTAAAATACAGACAATTTCAGGGTTAAAATCACAGAACTAACACTTAGTTTCCAACCAAATTGTTTACAAGTGTGTTCTTCACCTCTGAATCGAAAGCCAATTTCGAATAGGCGTTCTTCAATAATGACCAATTTTCAGCGCCGACGGTTAGGAGAACAGCAGGAAACGAGTAAGCACAATCCATTTTTATATCAACGGGTATAATCAGGGGCATGGTTACGAACGCCTCGAGAAGAGCTTGCGGTAACACATTCTGTTTAAGAGATGAAGACATCGATAAAGAACGACTGTTAGTATTCCATTTAAATTTGCCATCGTTTTTCCGTACACCATCTCGCCCCATCACATCGTCGTCGAAGTTTGCTGCTGAATGAAATATACAAAATGAAAATTCAATAATAAAGAAAAATCATAAAGGTACGCCAGTCAGAAAGGTAGATTTCGCCAAATAGACAGTTGCGGATTACGTTCATACTTCATTTTAAGAATTTCGTATCATGAAGACAACTTCAAATAGTCTAACTCGGAAAATAATAGACAAATTTGGCCCATCTTTGAACATGACCGGGAAATGGAACCAAGTATACACATGATTAATTTCATCCCGATCTGTGGAGAAATACCACCGCCAATTTAATGACCAATTTCGTTTTATTCTATTATAATATACCTACTATAATCATGTAAATACAGTAAATGTATGTATATAAATAAAAATCAGAAAAATTCGCAGAATTTTCAATTAGAAGGGAAAATGCAGGCAAAAGAAACTTGACGTCTACATTTCGCATATTTGTTGAATTTCAGTCAGAAATGTAAATTTTCGAGGTTTTCAGTCATTTGGCGAATTCAAGTTTTCCCCGAGAATCAATAAATTATGACCCAGTCAAAATCAATAAATTATCTGTTAGTATCTATATATAGCCCAGAATTAACATCAATTCCTCGGCAAATATGCAAAAGCTGGCAAATAAAACAAAATAACTAAATCGCCCTATAAGACTGAAATTATTCGATTAGTTACGTGAATAATTCAAGAAACTGACTCCACTGGCTTAAAGATATAGTGAAAGTTTAGGTGAGGAGGCTAATTTTTTTTGGAAAATGAAATTCATCTTAAATATGTCTTTAGATAACCAGGGAAGTTTACATTTATGATGAATTTTGCCATGGTATTTTCATAAAATTCGTCTCAATGGAAGACATCAACTTTGCCAAATCTTTCCCCTAGAAATTTTTGTAAAAAGTAGATTTATGTAATTAATCGCAACAAAATTATATTATATAAAAAAATAAGTGTGACGGTACACTTGTTTGAAGTGTAACTTCTATCTAAATTTCGCTTAATGAATCAATTGGAGTTGAATGGGCCAAGCTCTCGTAATCAAGGTGATGCTTGTCATGACCGTTTTTTTAGTTTACTACCGTACACAATGAAGTTTCACTTCAAAAACTTATTGAACAGAGATTCATTTGAGTAAGGGGACCATGGTCGAAAAAACTTCTAACAAAATTTCATCAAAGTCATGACAGTCACTCTCCGTAAAGCCGGGAATACACTTTTCGCTGTTTCGCATTTCATCCTTTTTCGCGAAGTGTGTTGGCATTTTTTCGCGAAAAAGGGTAAAAAAGATTTTTTCCTATTTCACCATTTTTGGGCGGAAATCAAAAGAAATTTCGGCGAAGTATTTTTTCACAAGGAGAAAACATGAAACAGGGTGAAAATGTGAAGTGTGTACAGCTTTTTCATGAAAAACAGCGAAGTGTATTCCCGGCTTAATAGGAATATTCTGTAGAATCTACCTGAAGAATATTGTACTCACGAAAAATAATTCCATTCCATGTTAAAGTTGCAGCCGAATTTGATTCAGTCGGCCTAAAACGGCGATCCTGCAAATATACATATTAAAATTCACTTGGACAAATTATGAACACACGACAGAAAAAAATTCATCAATTAATACGAAAAATAAGATCAGAATTTTGTTTACAATAATCATGGTATTCAGGTGAAACACGGACAAAATGGGTTCATCACTTCAAGAAATCTATTTTTACGGTTATCCGTATCTCTTTTTCAATGTAATTCATATCTCTAGTACACATGAACCAAGAAAAATAAAATCAGAACTTCACGATAATCATGGTATTCAGGTGAAACACGGACAAAAAGGGTTCATCACTTCAAGAAATCTATTTTTACGGTTATCCGTACCTCTTTTTCAATGTAATTCATATCTCTAGTACACATGAACCAAGAAAAATAAAATCAGAACTTCACGATAATCATGGTACTCAGGTAAAACACAGACAAAAAGGGTTTATCATTTCTCGAAATCATTCACAGCAAATCGTACTTATTTTTAATGCGATTCATTTCCGGTATATAAGAGCCATGGAAAGTAAAATTATAATTTTATGATAATTACCGACATTCAAGTAAAACACGGACAAAATAGGTTCATCACCTTTAGAAGTCTTTCAGAGTAATTTCTTACTTTCAGTGAGATGTTTTTCCAATATACATAAGCCACGTAAAATTAAGATCAGAACTTTGTTATGATAATCATGGTATTCAGTTGAAACACGGACAAAATAGGTTCATCACTTCTAGAGATTTTTTTTAAAATATTTGTTTTCTCTTTATAGCGAGATTCATGTTTGGTATGCATAACACCGATTCACTGAATCTTAGAGATACTAAAATTATAGATATTGAACGAATAAAAATGAAAAGTCGATGACATGAAGAAATAAATGCGCCTTCATTTTAACCATATAGTACTGGACCAGTAAAGAAAAATGCTTTCCGGTTAGACATGCCGGCGCTAAACAGGCAACCAGAGAGTACCATCTGACCAAAGTTTCTACTGAATAGACAAGTTATTTCACAAGAACGTCTAGCGACAATAAGTTTTTTCAGCAGATTACATATTATGACATCGTGATTTAGGTTCAGTTGGACTTTTCGTAGAAAGCTGAAATTTTGCAAAAACATAGACGTATGTTAGTCAAGATTCTATGAAAATTCAGCTGAAATCTTACATTTGGTTTTTGAAATATTACTGAAAATCTGTTCAGATTGAATGATTCAAATATTATATAAGAATTCAACCTAGTTTTGGAATTACAGCAACATCTTGAAAGCAAAAACGTACAATTTCAGCCAAATTTTCATCGAATCTTCAACTAACATACTTCAATGTCTCCCGACAATTTCAGGTTTCCAAAACGAATGGTTCTGTGAGAAAATTTGGATGAAATTGTACGTTGGGATTGTGAGATATCACTGAAATTCTGTTTGGATTCCGTGATTTAAATTTTCAGATATTTTTAGCTAACACATCAAAATGATTCATAAAAATTTTAGCTCAATCTTACGATTGTTCCTTGAGAATTGATCGAGTTCATATAATTTGAATCATTTAATTTGAAATAATTTCGACGATATCTTCATAACCATCAAACGTACTATTTTAATATTAAGCAAACATTTGGCAATATCTCTGCAAAATTTCAGTTTTCTAAAAGCAACGGTTCTCTCGCAATTGTTTTCGAAACTTCAATTGCAATGTAATTAATGCAGAATTAAAGAGAACACTCCATCCAATGTGCGATGCGGTGGTGATTTATGGAATAAATTCGAGAGATCTACTTTTTCATTCAGGGAGTGAAATGACGTACATTCAATAAGGACTTTGCTTTTAATGTACTTTGTTTTGTGTTTATGTACGCTATCCGTGTGAATTTAATGAATTTCTTCATCAGATATATTCTAAATTGGTGAATTCAAGAAAAACATTGAAAAAGTACGCTAGGATTGGCATTAAAAAGTACATTTTCCATAGGCTTTACTGGTCCATTATTGTATAGTCAAAGGCTTTCATCAAATAATTTCTAAGAAAATTAAAAAAATTCCATAAAATAACCACCTTCCTCCGAGGGAATTTTCCCGTTTTATTTAGACAAAATCAACTAACAAAAATAAAGGCGGTAGTATGCCTAATGGTATATCCGAAACTGTGCCTTTTGTTTTCAAACGAACAAACAGGAGTAAAAGAGGTAAAATTCATTCATATGAAAAAGGATAAAAACGGAAGTCAGAACTAGTATGAAATATTTCGTGAAGTTCTTCACTAATTTCAATGGTACAACAACCTATTGAATTCTTCACACACTAACTAATCATTGTTAACAAATCTGATTGTAACCGGTGTAACACTGATGTTCTGATATAATTGCCTTCTTCATACGACATAATAGTTCTTGTCATCAGCGTCGTAGCTTACGCAGGCAAAAAAGTAAGTAAAAAATTAATTACGGTCTTTTTCCGTTGCTGGATGCTGCGAACAGCAACCACCTTTGCGGAAGAAGGAATATCGTGCTCGTCGAAATCTGGTATTGGATCCCTCCAGTACTGAAACGAATTGAAATCATCAGATAGTTCGGAATAATTTTCGGCTGTCTTTTTATCGTTCGACCTGCACAAATATGAAAAGAAACAAACGTTATTTTCAAACCGATATGAAATTTATTCGACATCAGAAAACTGGAAAGACAACGCAGGGATAGTTAATAATCGCCCAACACAAACCAACCTCGTTTTGTTCGTATCAGCAGGCTTCTGCAGACATGACTGAACTAAATCGGGTTGATTTTCATAATTCACATTTAGAAATTCATTAGTATTACTTTTCTCCATATTGCACGCAGAGCTCAATTTTTCATCACAACTGGATGAATATTCGCCAAAAGCACAAGGGAAATCCAACCAGTCACTGCTTTTCAGACCACTTTCGTTTTCATTGTTTTTGAATTCGATGGTCGAAACGGTGGTCATACTGGTGGAGGTATTCGTACCCATATCGTTTTTGGTTGGAAATGTTAACATGTAAACCTCATTCTTGTGATCCGGTTCACATAGTTGATACACGGTGGGTCGCATATATAATCTACACAAATGAAATGAGCAATTACTATACAAATTAATATTGAAACATTTAGTCAGGATGTCCACCACTCGTGATCGCCTGATCGGTATAGCAAATCATTTACATACACTGAAAGAAAAACTTAACCTCAAAAATCGGGACGTTCACTTCAGAAAAGATGAAAAAATCCAAACTCAGAACTGACACTGATCATCATTAAATAAAACTAAGGACAAAAAAACAAAATCAGAATTAAAACTTCTCAACTCAATTAAACCTTTTAGAATACAATAGCTGAAACGAAATTTCGCATAAACCATTCCAGAGAAGGTACCAACATAGAGGCAAATGTTTGGAAAAACCATCAAGTGGAAGAGGCGTGAGACTGCGATTACAAAAAAAAAAAAAAAATTCAGTTCACAATAGAAAGTAAATAAGAGGAAGATACATTTATTGTTCCATTTGAGACTCGTTTTTGAATTTTCATTTATTAGAGCTGATTGTGACATAACAATCTTCAAGTAGAACTCGGAACTAACTTTAAACACAAAAGACCAAAAAATGAAATTTCTAGTAAGAATTTTTGAACTAAATATTACAACACATAGTTCATGAGTAGTAATTTCTCAGAACTTACATTGCTTGCGGAGCGAAAGAATTGGTTTATCGCATTCAAGCAGTGAATATTTGGAGGGCCTAATTCAACTATTTTAAGCTCTAGGCAGCCATGAGATGCCGAGTAAAGATAGATGAATTCATTTAATAAATACTTATAGTTATCACTATAATAAACGTACAAACCCCGTTATTTCGCCAATTATTCCCTTATATTGCATGCGCCACTATCTACACAGCCATTAAAAAAAAGAAAAAGTTCGTTGTCTCCTCTGAAACAACAAATATTACAGTGTTACTAGAAAAAATCCAAAGCTGGAACAAGCCAAAGTGCTGCTTCAGGGCTTGTACAAATATAAGGACCAAATAATCCGCCTTTAAAATCTAATGTACATGTATGATAAAACGGAGTCGGAAAACATGTAGATTTTATGAATTTAACACGATCAAAAACCTGCAATACTCGAATCACTTCAGGTTGTCCAGGGTTGCCCTTTCAACATTTTAATGATCTCACTGGTATGTCACATGGTCGGGGGTGGGTACAGATAATTTTAATTTGTCCGAAAAAACGAATTACAGATAATTTCCGGATAAAGTTATCCGTTATTCGAATAATAATAATTTAAGTTATTCGTTACTCGAATGACCAATTACAGAAAACGATATTTTGCTTCCTAAATCATGAATTATCGATTATCAGTTATCATCAATTTATCAATGTCATTTTGTCAACATCAAGTATGTCTACATATCTACAATTTACGAAGTAAGATGTAATACAAGAATAATAAAATATAATATGTAAATGTTCAAATTTGTAATAAGGTCAGGTCAAAGAACTTTTTTTTATTCATATTAAGGTACACTAGTCTAGTATAGCGCACTAATACGGTAATGCAGTGTAGGCTACTCAAGTTTTTTTTCTGTAAATTTTTTCAGCTAAAATAAATAAAATACATTATTTAATAAAATTTGAATAAAAATCATTTATTTTTCTACATTTTATTCTGAACTCGGTAATTATTCAGCTCTAATTCTCTAAAAATAACTGTATCCACTTTAAAACTATTACTTAAAAAATCAACACCAATCTTATAAATTATCGAAAATCATCCAAAAATTACTAGGTTTTTTAAGGGAAAAAATTCTCCTTTATTCAATTATAAATACCAATTTAACTTTATTTAAAAACAAGCAATAGCTACTTATTCGACTCAAGTGAAATATTAAAAGAGGCTTCAAAGAATAAAATAATCGAAATAACAAGAAATTTGAGCCCTTAGAAGTCAAGAGAACCGAAAGAGAACACGAAACTATACCTCAATTTGAGTTTCTGAACGGTATTATTAGTTGTTTACAGAGTTAAGCACATTGATAACATCGAATTATATCACTGTCTCAGATTCTAAGGACTTGAATTTCTGGTTCTTTGGCTTATTAGATTCATTGAAGCTTCCTCTATAATTTCATTCATGTCGAACAAGTTTCTTGTTTTAAGACAATTAAGATCAAAAATTCTTTTAATTCCATGCTTTTCTTGAATATTTAGCCACACATTGAGATTACAGATGAGAACTTTATGTTGGATGTTAAAATGTTCCTTGTGAAAACGTTCATTACTTTGACCAAGATTTTCAGGCGATGGTGGCGTTGTTCGAGACAAAAATAGTTGGGAGTATATTTTTAGGTAGAATTAGTAGGAAAATAAACTTTTATAAAAACTTTTTTTACTTACAAGCTACTGTTCTTAATATACTCATAAAAAATCATTTCTTTGGAAGATTTACAATCTCTAGAAAATTTAGCACAACGGGTGGGGTTGAGATTTTCAACATGTTTTTCGTAAGATCATTACCAACAATTTAAAACAAAATTATGTTCATCAAAAAAGTTTTTTAAATTTCACTTGCCTAGACTACAATCAGTTTTTTCCTGCATTTAAAGGCCTAAAATACAAGTCTTCTTCAAAAAAAAACTTCCTCGTCTCACGTTATTTTTTTAATCAAGAAAAAGAAGTACTGTGACTCAAACAGTAGGTAGATAAAATCATTCATCATTCTTCATTATGCGCAAAAAATCATTCCCTGCCTAATCATACATGATTGGGTTTGCTTTTCGAACGTTGTAACAGTTCTTTATTCAATTTTGATCGTTAATAACTGATAACTACAATATTCTTTTGAATGTTTTGTTCTTACTATAAACCTTCTATGAAAGAATATGCGTTTTTTCAATACTATATTTAAAATCATCCAAGCTCAAGTTCATACATGACACAGAACCCAAAAATCATTAACTTCGTTTTATATGCAGAGCATGCGTGATACAGAGTGCCGAAAATTCTTCAACTTCGCTGTATACGGAAGATAACATAGCTGTACCAAGGAATTATTCAGTGGAAGTAGGGGAAAAAAGGTCCTATATTCGCTATCAAAATTTTCAACAACGTAAAATACTGGAGGACATCCTGTTGACTCTATCTTCTTAAGATTTAAAACAAAATTATATGTACTAACTTGAAGGTCGAACCTTCGTTATGAATCAGAAGTGTTTCGCCATTCTGACTGCTGCCTAGAGCCGTTAATGTCGGCAGGGCAAAAGTCGTGATGAAAGGTCCAAGTTGTTGAAAAGCGCTGGATGTAACACCAAAGTCTTGATCATAGAGTAGATCGAGAAAAGCTCGACATAAAACGGTTTTACGCGACTCCATAAGGCACAGACACGATAATATGACCGCTGTTCGAGCACATGCTTTCCTCACGCACCAGCGTTCGTCTTGACTAAGTTTAATAAATAACGGTATCTGAAGAAATGAAGGGCGAACGTTAATCCCTGTAGTGAAATAATCGCGATAAAAAATCAGGTTATTAATGCACAAGAAAAACACATGTGAAAAGTGAAAGGAAAACAAATGTACGGCGATTTTTTTTCAGATGAATGCGATGGAGATACAAGCATCCGTGAACAAGAGCCGCGGCGTTGATGTTAGCCCTCGAGAAAGCGATCAAGTCAAAATATGGCAATTGACTCGTCGTCAAGCAAGCAAGGGCTGTGATAAGTGGTCGAATGTTCAATAGGTCAATAAGAACAAGGTTATGGTGATTACTTACGATAATATTTTCGGTTATCATGGAATTGACGTAAAATGCAAGATCGGTTAGGTAGTAAACACAGCCTCTGCGTACTTTATAATATTGATGTGAACACAGTTCGGATATCTTGGGTAGAAGTAGTTTTTCAGTCGTTGCTTCGTCCACAACCGATGACATTCTGGCAATGAACTGTTTTTAATGAGAATGCAAACAAATTTTACGTCACTATGAAATTTTAGACCAAACAATCTCTCAGGAAATGACACGAAATTAGGTAATAAATTAAAGATGATGAGCCGTAAAATCGTGAAAGTGATAACAATAAAAACATAATATATAATATACAAAAATTTATTCTCATACAAAAGGTAAATTAAAACAACAATTTCGCTCAACATCAACTTTAATGGTCAGAAAGCAGGTGTTTAATCAATTTTCCTGAGGCTATAACTGACCCTCATCGTCGAATCAAATCGATAACAAATTTAACATATTAAATTTCTAATTTTTCATAACAAACAAAAATCATAGTGAAGAGAAACTATAAAAGCGAGCATCAAAACTTTATTTATGATAATTATCGCATGTAAAACAGGAGCGATCGACGCAAATTAAATGTACACATTACCACTGATCGCTCATAGAGGAAAAGAAAATTTCAAAATCTGTACACCGTATACTATGCAGGCATGAATTAAGAAAATAGTTCACAATTTTTTCATTCCACAATTTACAATAATAAAAATGATTTAATGAGCCGACCAGTTCACAAATTTGGCAGGAAATAGAATTGAAAATATAATTAAAAAACAAAGGTGGAAAAATAGAAAAAGCAAAATAAAAAAAATAAACCCTATATGTCAACGAAAAATGCGTGGAGTTACCTTCGGTTGGCACGATCAATCTGCGCAGCTAGTTCACGCTCATCAAAGCTGGCTGTGATATGAAAAGTATCAGAATTACACACCACAATCACTCTGACGAGCGCGACCATAGCTCTCAAATACTGACTTTCTGTTTATTCTCAAATATTATCACTTCAATGACTTTTATTTCGCGAAGATTTTATAAATGCTTCATTTTAGCGAAGAGGTAATGAAAAAAATTAGTTATGCATAGCATAGCATTACCGAAGGGCCACGATTTTTTTTTCTTTTTTTTTGGAAAAACAAAAACCTTCCTAACCATTCGCCAATGTTGGCTGTGATATGTCCATCAAAGAAAAGCATTTCACAGACAACTTGACGGATGGATAAGGAAACGTGTATAAGAAGTGAAGAAGCACTTCCATAAAACGCCATCATCAAATCCTATCAATGCCAAGCGATGAGCCGTTCTTATAGACTCAAAACTTTTAGTAGTAGACATTTGCACTTGTGTACACTGAAATAGCACGATGTAAGTACCTTGTTGGAACGTTAATTGATATCATACATATTGGCAATCATTACGAAAAAAAGTCAAATACACATCACAATAACAAGTAAAAATCGAAGATCGTTCACGATATTTAAATCTAATGGCAAAGAGCTCCGTCAACCACGATAGAGAAAACCGCACTTGCATTTCTTCAATTTTTCATTTTTGTTTGCACGAGGACCATTCAATTTATTTCGAATTTGAAGTCGAAGATAAAGGTAAATAAAATTTCACCGAAGACAATTTGAAGAAACAATTACAATGAAAGAGAATTTGAACAAAAAATGCTCGAGTTTCCGTCAATATCTGCGATAATTGCACACCCTCATCGATGTAAAAACAGAAAAAAAATATGGTATACAGTATCGATATCAACGAGCATATAAATTAATACCAGATGCTCAATTCTGTCATTATTAGTGAAGTCGCCATCCCCACTTCATTAATCTTGTACGTTCCATCAGAAATGCGCAGGAAATATGCTTCTTCACTTAAATTTTTGATTAAAATTCTTTTACATTGTGAGATAGCCATTTTTTCGACATAAATTAAATTTTAGAGGTTTTGAGGAATAGAATGAACCAAAGAACAAGAATTTTGAGCCCTTAGAACCCGAGAAAATTAGAGGTGAAGATGAATTTGTGGGTTTATGAAGTGGAAATTAAGGTTCAATAAGAGCATAAATTCTCGTTCAAAATTATAAAGTCTCATATCCTGACACAAATTCAAGTCTAAGTTAGCCTGAAGTATTTTCAAAGCATCAATATACCAAGTGAGGTGACATGAAGCGTATTTTCATTTAGAAGTAATCCGAAGAATACCCTATATGCATTCGCTCGTAGCAATTCTCTTTTAATATACAGGCTACCGTCCACATTGCAATACTTCGAATTTAGCCACTATGAAGCTTTTCTCTCATTTTTCGCCAATCTACAATTACAAAATACCTAATCTACATAAGTATTTATTAAGAGTAAATAATGGTAGAGTCGGAACAGGACTACGAACACTGAGAACACTGACCATGAAGAGTTTAATTGTATCTTATTTTTGCATAAATACTTTCATAAATGAAGTTGTTTTGAAACACAGGTAACTAAATTGTGGGGTCAACTATTGAATTTTTCAATTTACATTGCCATTGGGATATTCCACTACGAAATAATACTGATTTCTATGCGTAGAAAAATTTTTCCGCACAACCATCTTAAAGCATTCCACTTCACTCATAATTGTTTAGATTTCGCGTGAGCAGTGTTGGGGATGATATAATCAACATTTCATAGACTTTCTAGGGCACTGAACTTGACAATTTAATGAATTGCTTGCTTATTCATAATAAGGAGTATTCACGCATTTATTTATGAATTAAAATTCTGAAATTACATGTTTTCTTCTATTTTAAATTCAACAGGTACGTATATATTTCACGTCAGTGACCACTTTTCTATATTTTACATTATTAGTCAAACGAAAACTTATATTACCACTTCGGCAACACGAAAATTTGACTTCATTCAGAATTTTCGCGGCTTCTAAGGGCTCAAACTTCTTGTTTTTGAGCTTATTTTATTCCTTAAAACCTCCTCTCAAATTTAATTTATTTCGAAAAAGAAGCTGTCTCATTGAATAACACCATTATGGCCAAAAATTCGGATAAAACGCGTGTTCCTACACTTTCCTAATTATACGTATGGGTAGCTGGCCTCACTGAACGTGGTGTAAAACGCAGCATATTGTGCCTCTAGTAATAATTCATATACTCGTTGATCGATGTTATAAAATAAATTTATTAGCTATTTTTTTATGTTGATAAGAGATAAAAATGCAATTTATATAATTTAAACATTATTCTTAGAATAAGATTTTTCGATAAGCTGTTGAGACAGAAAATTTGGAAATACATAAATGTTCCTATAATTCGATCAAAACAAGACACCGTTGATGTATTCGTGTTAAATAAAATGTTCATAATATGATAGGATATTCTACGGTTTGTCATTTAAATAATAGTCTGAATGCACGCGCAACGGAAGTGACGTCATCTCGAATATAGCTTGTAGAAATTACTATCATTCATTGAATTACAATTATTCATTGATTATAATTTGATAACGATTATATATTGAACATAAATTACAAGGTACACGATTCGACTGTCGAAATAAAATTAAAAACGAGGGGAAAACACCACACGTAATACTCGATTAAACGTTTCATCTGATGAAGTGAGGTTGACCCTCACAACGCACATGCGTGTAAACTCACTCAATTCATTAAAGTGGCTGTGATATAACAAATAAAACAGCATTTCACAACAACTTTAACGGAATAAATGAATTTTGGGGCCTCCGAGGTACAGATGGTAAATTCAACAAAACACGGCAACTAATACATTTTTCGCCATTAAATAGGCTGATGCTCATCAAAGCTGGCTGTGATAAATCAAAGAAATCCTTTACGACAAGCCAGTTTTGATGACACCAACCTACCTTCGCAATTTTACAGAACAAAAAAACACTTAAAATAAAAACTATAACAGCATTCGCACGAACACAGCACGATGAAGATGAGAAAATAGAACATTCGATGACTGATCAATAGAATCACATGAAAGACAAGATAGTGAGACGAATCAACATCAGTAAACATCTCACTACCCATGTCTTTCACGCGATCCGATAAAAATGTCAGCTAATTTCGGCGCGTAGTGTCGCCTAATCTGTATTCTTCTCTTTTAACAAAGAGAAAACGTTATCGACGAAACGCGGAAATCAAATTTATTTTGTATACCGTGGAATAAACATTCAAACACTGTGAAATTAAAATAAGCTAATGTTAACAAATACGAACAGAGAACTCGATATTAACGATAATGTTAACAACACTTAGCCTATGTTTGTAGAGCAGAAGAATACTTTGATAATAAAAATTTTATAATTGTGAAACGTTATTAACGTTTCAGCTCGGATTTAATTCAATAATACCTAAAAGAACCTTAAAGAACTCAATGATTAAAAAAAAGGAGAAAAAAGAAGGAAAAGATGCAATACTTACATTACCCGCGGAAATAAAACTAGAATAATTAAATGACACAGATACGAAGTCTTCGAAAATGGAGCAAATTATATTTTCAATCATTTCTTGGTCGACCAATTTCTCATTTATCAACTGTTTTAGAGCATTATAGCCTTCTTTCCGCACATTTAATGCTTCATTTCGGATCTAGAACAATCAAAAACACATGACTGAAAATGACATTACTGAAAAATTAACCTATTCCAACTTGGTTAACCATATTCATATATACTAGAAACTTCAATATAACAAATCCTTAGAGTACCAAAATAATTTCGTTCCATTCATTTAGACAGGCCCACATAGAAATATCCAGGGACCGAACTAGGTACCGATTTTATTGAGGAAATTCGTTGTATCTACGTTCGTTAATTAATTTGGGCCAGACACAGGAATGAAGATGAGTCAAGAGGTTGAGAGACGGGACAAAAAATTTTACTTTCCAAAAATCAATCTATCACAGTTTATAATTTCATCCATCGAATAAATTAACAAGTCGGGTTTATAAGAATAAAAAAAAATTCAATATTCAACGAAATTTTCATATTTTCAGCTAGTGTATTACCAAAATTAATCATTCTGTTCAATTTTTCCATCAATACAGCAGCAAAATCAATCAATATCGAGACATCAATTTGGGTCTTGGAAGAACTTTCAAGGAGTCTTGTACTCATATACATACCGTACACTACACAAGGAAAATTTTTGATAAAATATTCAAATCAATTGAAAATTTTAATGTTTGAAACTATAAACATGCTCTTATTTTCTTAAATTTTGAAAGAATTAATCTTATTTTTCCCTCCAAGGATAACTTTGTATAGATTCGCTGACAAGTATCAAAATAATAGGGTATTCAAGAGCGAATTTGTTACTTAACATTAGCAAAACTCAATTGTTGAAATAATGTTTTTTAGTGACCAAACAAGTTTTGTCGGGAAAATAAAAAGTCGAAAAAATGCTCAAAAAATGAACATGGTACTAACAAATATGAAATGTTAAAAAGGAAGAGAAAGTGGCGGGAAAGCAGAAAAACAAACAAATTTTGGTAAAAGGAATGTAATCGTGATGCCTGATGCGTGGTTGAAAACTATACAGAGAAATTCTCATATCATAAATGTCTTCAATAAAATAATATAGAAGACTAATTTAATTTAAATACCTCCCGCGCGCATCAACTCGGGTATGTGTATTTATAAAGGGACAAATTTTGTAATGGCTGCCATTCAAAAATTAGTAAATACATTCTTCTCAAATTCAATACCAAACTAGTCCTAATAGTATCTAACTACCATAAAAATTTCAAGCAAAAATCTGTCAATTTATAGGAGTTATCGTTATGACGACATGGTCGGTTTGCAGAACTTTGAGAGCCTCTCCTTTCAAAATTACTAGATGAATTAAGAAAATCTCAAAACGAATGCGTAACTCACAGAAGTCTTCAACAATATTCCAAGTTTTATCGTCGAAGGTCAAAAGGCGAAGGCTCCACAGACTCCCTAAGAATTGCCGAATTGAGTAAAAAGTAGAAATATACAGGATGTTGGCAGAGTGTACTTCAAAACTCTTGGTGGAGGTACGGTAGGTTAAGTACATAGCGTAAGAATAACTGCATACCCAGCTGCTGATTATAGAAAAGTTAAAAATGGGGAGATGAGATTTCTTCTAGAAAGGCGGTTTTTTATGTTTTTCCTACTGAAATGACTCGAAACAAAAGGAAGATACAAAGAAAAAGTACGAAGATTTTTTTTTAAAGAATACATTTACTCTAATGAAAAATACTTGGAATGGTACATTAGAAACTAAGAATTTGGAAACAATGCTGTAGCTTGGTATGCAACTACTCAAACACGTCGTATGTATTTAACTTACTCTATCGCTATTAGTAAATTTGATCTCTATTCTGCCAACATTTTCATAAATCTGTTTTGGGCAACCAAACTAACTATAAACCAGAGGCGTTCCAAAACTCTTTATTTGAGGGATGTCAGTTAAAAAAAAAAAAAAAAAGCGCGAGTTCCAATGGGGCCTCATGAAGGATCAATGTGCAAACAGAAAATCTTTAGGGGGTAGACACCCCATACACTCCTGTTCAAAACGACCCTGCTACAGATCTGCAGAAAAATTTGTTATCACCTTCAGATTTTTTTCCTGCAAATCTATAAAATCTCAAGTGATAAGGATATTTTGATGTTTAGAAATATGAATGTGTTACTAATTTTCATTATCAATCAAATTTGTAAGTAGCTAACGTCAAGAGCAAATACTGAAACTTGGGTACTTGGATAAATGAATTCAGATTTCATAAAATACTCGAGTGTTTACCACGAGAAAGAAAAGGTTCAATATATTTCCAATTGGAGAATGACCTCTGCAGATCGCTGTTTGGCTGTCCATATAGTTAATAATTCTTATAATTTGATCCCATGAATTTGCACACAATCAGTGTCATCGAAAGGAACTGAGAGACAATTGTGGGTTGTGAAAGTCTGTAATTTTTCTAAGACATCAATATACGTTAGTCAAAAATTTAGTGAAAATTTCGCTGCAATCGAACATTCAGTTTTTGAGATATCTCATAAATTCCACAATTTGACTGAATATACATAATTTGAATCATACATTTCGAACAGAATTTCAGCGTTACTTTGGAGTCTCCTCATCATTGTTGCCAACTAACACTGAATAACAGAGCCAATGCTTCCTGTTTTTAGTCAACACTTTTCCCCTTAGAAATTAATTTTGCATAATAAACGGACAAAAGAATGAAAGAAATCCATATTTTATTTTATTTAAAAAAACAACCCAATACACATAACCTTGCTCTATATGAATAATACGTACATACTTTTTTCATATTCAAAGAAAA
This sequence comes from Ericerus pela, assembly GCA_011428145.1. Classification (NCBI taxonomy): domain Eukaryota; kingdom Metazoa; phylum Arthropoda; class Insecta; order Hemiptera; family Coccidae; genus Ericerus; species Ericerus pela. The sequence continues at coordinate 168,156 of WOFM01000205.1, read as the reverse complement.
AAACACATTTGGTTCTTAATAATTTTTTCTCTATATAATAATGTTTTCTTCAAGTGTGATCATTTTTATACGCTTTTATTCTATTCACTCAATTTGTTGAAGTACACCTGATGACCAACTTCAGCGCTACTTTCACATGTTGCGACAAACGCACACATACACTTATATCAGTTTTTGTCAGTTGTTTTTTTCTTTCTTTCGCTAGTATCTCTGTATTGTTATTATACACTTTTATTCTACTCACTAATGCGATTTTAAAATATACCAATACTGCAGCCAACCTTCCGCAACAAAATAATGTTTATTTCGCATGAAACTTAGTTAACAAAAAAAAACAAAACAAAAACATATTTTTTTAAAATTTGTTTTTAACCTAATTTATTCAAGTAATTGTTGTCAGTGTTTAAATGAAGTGAAAGCAAGTTAATTACATTATTTTTTGAGATTGAATGTATCAAAATTTATCCATGCCATTCCATGCAAACTCAATTCAACTTGGGAATGGGAGGTAGTTACAATCCTCCACCACTTTTTCCCAGTATCCGTTTCACACTTTTATTTGATGCCGTTTTTGGATACTACAAACAAAATAAAAGAAAATTATTTAATTTTCCCAAGATATTCCGAAAGTTTGAAAAGGGTGAAAGAAAATTCTTGAATCTCTTCGGACTTTTTCTTCCTTTGTGAATTGTGGAGAAACCTTCCAGACTCCTCACCCACTTAAATCAATACGAAATTATAAAACCTCAGAAAATAAATGTGATTTAGTATACAATGAAAAATGAGCTTAAGTTGAAATCAGCATCCCAAAAAACATACACCACGTCGTATCACATAATACAATATATGAATTAAAAATTTTACCCCTTTTGAAGCCCCTCAGTATTCAGGAATGGATGAGCGAAAAAATGAACGCCAATTTCAAATCAGGATCCCAAATATGAAAACTCTAGTTACCACGGTCTCTGGAATCTATACTCTGCTCACATTAAGAAGTGTGTGATGTTTATAAACTATACCCACACTTATCTACCTGAAATACGAAGTTTGTTTACTCCAAAAAATCATGCTGATTATTGTATAATAATGTGCATTGATACTTTTTCTTTTCTTACCAACCTTTGCATCTATTGGTGATTCAGACACTACATACTTTCTAGCATGAACAGAATATAGTTATAAGTTAGATTAAAAACGATTTTTAAAAAGCACGCTTTTATAATTTGAAAAAGGAAATAACGGCGAAAGAGAAAATAAAATTACTCACTTTTTTTATCTCGAGACAGAAACAAACAAAAATTTAAAAAACAACTGATAAAAACGGATACAAGTGTATGTGTGCATGTGTCGCAACACGTGAAAGCAGCGTTGAAGTTGGTCATCCTGTGTACTTCAACAAATTTATTGAGTAGAATAAAAGCGTATAAAAATAGGTAAAATAAAGCAGTAGAACCACTATCTCATTAGCAAAACTCTCCGATTAAACTGGGATCTAAAGTTAAGAGTAGTCGCCCTCTGGTGGCCCATTTGTGAAACAAATTGATTTTAGGATTACGTACTGTTTTTTTAGCATTGAAAACATATATGATATCAAAGCCTCCTAAAGCAATTGCATGAAAACCATAAGAGGTAAAAACCTGAAATTTTTAGGAGACATCTACATAAGTTATCTGCAGATTCCCTGAAATTTTTTCTGAAATTGTACGTCTACTTCTCGAGGTATTTCTGAAATTTTGTTCAAATCCTGTGATTTTAATTATAAAAATTCAATCAAGTTGAGGAATACGAACATAAATTTGGCGATATCTCGAGAAATAAATGTACAATTTCACCCTTAACTGCAGGGAATCTTCATATAACTTATGTAGATGTCTCCTAAAAACTTTAGCTTTCTACCACTAATAGTTTTTGTGTCATTGCTTTCGATAATTTTGTTTTTATATATTTTCAATGTTAAAAAACTGCATTTTCCAAAACCAACAGCACTAGTGGCGCAGTCTAGCAGAGACTTTACATCGTAATAATACTGGCCCAGTAAAGCTCCATAAGGCCAATGTACTTTTTAATATCTAAACATGCTGGCATAAAAGTAGGCAACCCTAGAGTATCTTCTACATATTTTTAACATTTTATTTTTCACCAATTTAGAATACATTTGATAGACATATATTAAATTCACAAGGATAGCATCCATAAACAAAGTACAAAGTACGTCAAAAGATACTCAAGGGTTAACAATTTGGTGCTAGCATGTAGTCCAGTACTATATATAGTCTAGTCAAATCTTACAAAATAAATTAAAGTTAGCAAATAAACTTGAATTATAAAGGGGGGTTGTTGGGTGGGTACCTTCGATTAATATACTAAAAATTGCACCCTATTTCTTAATGAAGATCTCATTGTTCTATCTGAACAAAAGAGCGTCTTATTCAAAAAGAAAAGCAAAACCAAGCATCTTAAAGAGCGGTTTTGCCATGTACTTGTATAGGAAATGTCCATGAATCAAAAGAATTTTATGCCGGAAAGCATCTTCAACAAGTTTTACTTCATACAGTTATATACAGTGTTCAAAAATCTTCAACCAAAAGAATCTTGTAAGATTTGTCGAGAGAAGCAAAAACGTACTAATCAAAATTGGTTTAGAAACTGGTTGTTTCAGATACAGGCTCTCATATGCACATATCAAGTCAGCTGCATATTTTTTCCTTTGAAGGAGAAATTAATAAGTTCATATATTGCATGTGTGGTATTGTGTATTATGAACACATAATACAAAGGTCGTGCATCTGAATCCAGATAGCAGACCAATTTTTTTCAGAATCTACACCTAATTTTTACAGTTTACTGAAGTGCCAAGTTGAAGAGAATGGCTGAATCAACTTTCATGATTGAGGTGTCTAAAGAAAGGTCTTACGCTAAATAGATGTGCAATCTGAAGAGAAAAAGACTATAGCCCCTAGGTGAGAAATTTTTCAAATTTAAAATTTTTCCTCCGATAAACATATTTTCTTTAATGATACTAGAAAGTTCACACAATTTCATATCTGTTTCACCCAATTCTTGAGATATGAAGAACTAAAAAGCTACAAAAATACAAGTGTAGGTATATTATAGCTGCATACAAAGAATTATCAAAAATAATTGGTTTGAAAATTAAATTAAGGAGAAAGAAGAAAACAGTGTGGAAGAGTGGGCGAGGGAAAAAAGCCATTTTATGAAAAGGAATTTTCTTCGAATTTCAGATAAATGTAATTCGGAAAGTACTGTAGATAGGGACTTAGACACCTACTGTTCACTAACGTAAGTATCAGTTTAAAACTTGCAGTTCTCAGCTATATTTTTCAATGAAACTTAATTTTTTCACAGCATTAGTATGTATAGTTTGTAACAAAGAACCTACGTTTCTGATTATTCTCAGCTGAACCATTTGTTTTTACAGTTTCACTGCTGTTTAGAAATAGACCCTAAAAAGCAACTATGAATACCATCCCAAATCAAAAAAAAACTTTTTTTATGAAGTTGATGAGAACAATAAAATCCCATCAATAAAAATCAAATTTAAAGAATTCTAATTTCCTAATTTGATTTAGCTTTGAAAAATTTGAAACTTCAAGAGCCTGTATTTAAAAAAAAATCTATTTCCAAACCTATGCCAGTAAGAACTTTTTTGCTTCTTTCGATGACCCTACAAGACCCTTCCGATTAAAGAGATTTTTAGACATACTCTATGATTGATGATGGGGAAAATGTACGGATGATTTGAGTATTGTTTTTCATTTGACTACATGTTAGCAAAAGCAGTGGATTTGACGGGAAAGGTTATAGTGAGTCAATGAGAGAGGACTCACGTTGGAATTCAAAAAAAAAAACAAACCAATTTTAAAGATGAAGTTAGGATAAAACTTCAAGAAGGTGGGGTACTCTGGGGCTTGTCATTTTTCTCTCAAATGAAACAGTGGCTGACATTAAAAAGAATTTAAAAAAATAATTTTCACATCGAAGTAAATTGGCCAAGTAGAAATGATGGGACTAACCAACTTTCTCGAAACCATATTCCCCTGCGTAAAATGGAAAATAAATAAATAAAAACATAATTACACTCATATCACAATTCTTGTCTTCGTAGGCGATGGCTTTCAACAAAATGGGAAGAATTTCTGACTCGATTATGGACTTCAATGGCATCATCGGCGAATCGTATTCGGCACAAAAATTCGCCACTTTCGGCAATGTTGCTAACATCGTGCATCGCACAATTGTTTCTGGAGAAACACAGGAAATGAAAGTACCCTTTTTTTACAATCGAAGACGATAGAAACAAATTTTCGAGGCGAAATCGTCAACAAATACCTTTATCTTCGGCTAAATTCTGAATATGCACGAAAACTTCTTCGATGGCATCTTGTTCGAAATGACCCTCGGCTGTAGAGACAGCCAAAAGTAATACTTCCAGAATTTGTTTCGCTGCAGATTGTCTGAAACACATAAAGAAAACTGAAGATGTCAGAGATATTTGTATGGAAATCGGAGTAAAAAGAACTAACAATCATAATAGTCAATATCATTCGGAACCCTACGACATAGAAATTAAGATTTTACGGGGATGCAAATGGATAGTATATTATTCCTAAATTTTGAAAATTCATTCAGATTTAACGGGAAAAATTATTAAATCTAGAATGACAGAAGAGAAAATAAATTTCAATATCACCTGGTGTAGCTCATGATACATTTTTTCAGAAATTAGTGCTGTCAAAATTTATTTGAAGAATCCAGTTCTCAGTTATGAAAATAAGAATCGGATCCAAAAGAATACATTCTATTAATTCTCAGAATCAGAACCGGATATTCTAATCGAGTCTGAGAACCAGGTATTAGAACTTAATACCCATTGTAAAAACCGATTTCATTTAATAAAAACCACTGAAAAAAAAAAACTTCTAACAAAAAATTTTGTTTTAAAAATGTCGTACTAGGTAAAGAAAAAAAACACAAAATATAGCAGTTATTTGGGGATAGTATCAAAAAATGATAGGATAATACGATACAACCCTTTCCCAAATAATAAAGGTAATCTGCTATCATCGCAAAATTTTTAATAGAATTCGAAGGTATGATACAATTCCAAGTAAAGCTTCACAAAATGGGAGCCGTATCATCGGTGCATAGTGTATACCATGGCAGAATGAGACAAGTGTGTACCGCCCTAAGGAGATTCAGGGGGAATAACGTGTTTTATCATTATTTGTCAATATTTTTCAAGCCCAGTAAGATACTGAACTAGTTTTTGTTTTAAAGTCATTTGACCAAGTATATTATTTTTTGGATTATGCAAAATTTCTCACCCTAGGAGTTCATCGAAAGCGTTTTCATGTATTTGTCAATTTCTCTTAGCCTCAATAAAATATTAAAGTACCCAGGATTTTTAAAAGGTTGCTTGGTTAGTTGTCTAAGGATAGGCTTACCATAATTATGAAATTACAAACCGGTTTCAAGTACGTATCTAGGTTTTTTTTAATGAAAATCTAATAATTAAAATTAATCTCAAGAAACAACTAAGGGGTGGGCGTGGGTATAGTACATTTAATAATGAACTTTGCGACAGCGTTGATTTTGTTCTATTTTAAAATTTTACCAATATTTTGTTGCTACTGGATTTTCAGTTCATGCTTCATAATAACTTACCCATTTAAAAAGAATTCTCTTTTTCTTTTCATCCATTTGGGGTGAAACTAGAAACCAAGACATGAAGCTCAACCAGATAGGACACCGGGAGTTCAAACGGGGTAATCCTGGTACAGCTTAGATGTATGTGATAAACCTATCTGAATATAGTTTTTTGGATTTTGTAAACTTCTACTTTCAAAGGGTTAACTAGTCAATTGGGTTTTTGCATATTTGTAAATATCTTTTAATATATTCCTGTCGTCAGAATTACTTACTAACTTTCCCTTTTCAAGTAAAGATCCTGACCGAAGTTAACATTCCTGAATTTTATTATGAAATGATTATTGAATATTGATCAGTTATTTTTCTTTTTTTTCTACAACATGGTCTTACCTTAATCTTTTCTTTCATCATCATTCTTTAAATGGTTGTGCGAATTGTCAGAACGTTTTTTATAAAGCTGTAGGTATAGATTGATATTTGGCCATCACTAATATGCAATGCAAATGAAGCAAAAACCTTGTTGTAAATGTGTAACTTTTTTTTCCTCTTTATTTCTTTCTTTCTTTCAAGAATGATCTATTTATGCATATGTACATGTAGCGTGGTTGCCTGCTCTCTACACCGCCATTTCTAACGGATTCGTTTTTCCCCACAGATATTTACACTGTATAATTATGTATAACCTAGATACCTAACTTGCCACGCTTTCAGTGAGTTGAGCATTCACCCTCACGGAGTGTTGAGATGTTGCGTTGATTGATCCCCTACCTGTTTACAAAAAAATTGCGTTAAATGAATTTCTTGTGTAGAAAAGGCTATTTTCAAATAAGTGCTGTATGTTTATTAATGCGTGTTCTGATGTCATATATGGTGTAGATGTTCTATCTGTCTTCATGGTTGAAACCAGGGTAGGGGGAAAAAATGAATTTTCTTGTAAATTTTAATAAGGTACTTTGTATTCAAAAATTAGATCAAGTTTGTGGAATAAATGGGTACACTTATTTGTATGAAGTGCTTACAACTTTTATTTACTTTGGTGTGTTGTGGTAAGGGGAAGCTAAAGTCCCTGAAAACAAACAAATTAGGTATCTAGGTTATGTATGGTGTAGATATCTGTGTTTCTCCATTATTTGACGCTCGTTGTTATTGCTCTGATAGTTACACATAGACATACTCATCCATTATTTTCTTTCTAATCATATTTTATATCAGTACTAGTTTTGCAGGAGGAGTCTATACCCCTCTGCACCCACTACAGTTACAAATCCTATTTGACCAAAATCATATACCTACTTGAACGAGTTACACTGCTATCTCGTGATTAATTTGTTTTAGGTAAAATCTGATGGTGGAAATGAATTTTGTTATTAAAAAAATAAGAGGGGGGTCATTTTTGAAAATTTTTTTTCAGTTTTTTTATGGCCAATTTATGAAAAATTAATAGCGATAAAAAAATTAATTTTATGAGAGAAGTCGAGAGAATTTTCTTCTCTTTTCAATAGTACAAACCCCAACTTTATAGCTTAAATAGAACCTGAGAAATTGTGAAGTAGGAGAAGAGTAGCTTTTTTCAAAATTAAAAAGCCCTGAATGTTGCAAAAAACGTGGATAAATGTACAAAAAGTGGGACTCATTGGGGATGAAATTTTGCAAAATCGTATAAACCATTTTCCGACAACTGGTTGAATTACCTTTGTAAACAGAACTGGGCTAATATCTTATCGGGTTTAAATCGAATATTTGTTTATCCTGACAATTGACAATAATATAGGGTAAAAACCCTTGGAAAAAGAACATACGCGGAAAAATAGATGAAAATGATCGCTACTGGGATCCAAAGTCGAATTAGTCCGCCCTCTGGCCGTTTATAGTCAGAGAGATATGCTGATTTTGGGATAATGCGCTATTTAGAGCACTGAGAACATATTTTACAGTTAGTTATCAAAAAGGATTGCGCGAGAACCGTTGGTGTTAAAAATCTGGTTAAAATTGTACGTTTATTTCTTGAGATATCGCAGAAATTCTGTTCATACTGGCTGACTCAAATGATGTGAATTCAAGCAAGCTCTATAATATTTGCGATATATTTCAAGAACAGAAGCGTACGATTGAAGTAAATTCTCGAAATATA
>WOFM01000205.1:22855-157855 GCA_011428145.1 Ericerus pela | reverse complement strand
ATTGGATGATTGACCATTAGGAATTGTTTTTTAATATTTTCTAACAAAATACGTTCTTACTGCTGAAATTTCATCAAAATTTTACTGACTGATGCCAATGTGCTGATAAAACACATAGTCTTGATCTTTCCGATTGTGATTTAGTTATCTTGAAAATTGTGAAACCACCTACCACCTGAGAGAATGTAGTAGTAATATAAATATAGCGGAAATTGGCTACAACCTTCGATTGAATAGTATTGGACCAGTAAAGAAAGATAATTTCTGGTTAAACATGCCTGCGCTAAATAGGCCATCAGAGCATACATTTTGACCTACTTTGCTTGGTGTTTATGTACACTATCCTTGTGAATTTTAGGAATATCTTCATCAGATATATTCTAAATTGGTGAACTCGAGCAATATGTTGAAAATACGCAGAAGGTATGTAACAGTTGCCTACTTTTCCACCAAAATTTCTTGACATTAAAAAGTATATTGGTTTTAAGGAGCTTTACTGATCCAGTACTATATAGTCAAAGGCTACAACAAATTCCAAGGGACTGTGAAATTTATTGGTTGTAGCCTGTGGGTGGATACAACGAACAGATTGCTGTAACTAGGTTATAGTGGATATTCGGGCCTATAAAATAGTGTAAAATGATAATGGTTGCGAGTTGATTAGTAATAAATGTGAGGACATTAGTTTTTATACTCACTGGCCATTAAAATGCAATTGTATTGCGATTAAATATTACGCGGTAATTTTTGGAAGCACAAAAGTGATCAATGGAGGAATATTGCGATTGGATGGAAGAAGTGGCTTGTTATGTGAAACAAATTACAAAAGCACAAGCGAATTAATTAGGTGTAGCTGGTTTTTTGGCTTATTTTGACACCCAAATCTGTTTGTTACAGCCCGATTTTTTTTTAGCCAATTTCTTCAAGATAAAAGAATATGAGTACTGCCAGGACCATCCATTTTTTGTGCAGTAGCTAGTGTTTTTTATAGTAATTTGTACCATCATATATTAATGTGAGAACAAATTCAAATTTTCAGTTTGAAGGAGAAGAGATTTAATGCCCTTTGGTCAAGGGTGTAAGGCTAAGATACCATTCCATTGGGTAATATCAATAATGTAACAAAATTTGACCTCAAACATAATATTTTCTATTTAAGGTCAGACAGGTCCTACAAGCCGTAGAGCACAAATCTATTGTTTAAAAAATTAGCATAATGAAGGTTCATGACACGTATTTCGATTAAAATGCAAAAAAAAGAAAGAAATGCATTACTCATAGGTCACTCAGTCACAGAACAATTTATAATGGAAGAAGGCAATTTCAAGTGTTGTAAGCCTCGAGAATTAAATATAATAGAGGACACAGCATGTGAAAAGAAAAATGGCATTGTTTTCACAACCAAAACGATGTGTTGCACGAAAAGGTCCCTTTTAGTGAAAAATCAAATTTTACTAGCGAACAAAAAGCATTTTATCTGTGATATTCATTGAAATTACAAGTATTACAAAAATGAGGAAAACCTATTTCCCCCTACAAAGTGTGAAGAGTTTGGAAATTCGTTTGGAATTGAAAATTTGGAGGTTATGAGCACCATATTCGAGTAATTTCTAAACACATTTTGTTTCATAAATTTAAATTTGTAGGCCATTAATGTTTTTGTTTGACCTCTTGATTATTTTTTTTTTTCACCTCATTGCGTTTATTGAGGGCATCATACTCTCCATATTTTCAATGAGCTTCTCACAGGTAGATACTAAAAATTCGTATCGCTTATTCGCCCATTGATAAGAAATGATCGAAAAATGATAAGAGAATGGGGCATGCGGTAATGAAAAGAAATTCAAAACGAGACAGACTCAAAATTTCGGAATACTGATCAAACTAAAACCATATTACCACTATCAACTTCGAAAAAAGAAACAAAATCAAATTTAATTACGCTTCACGCTTAAATTCAAACCCGAGCACCAACATTTATGTTTCGACCGAGTAAATTATTCACACTTTCCGTACCTTACACTTGAATCAATGAGGTACAATTAAATCGAAATTGGACACTGCTAACCATCCGGAACAAAAATTGAAAAGCAACCAGGTAAGCAAAATGAAGGCATCAACTTGTGCGCAATTATAATTATTGAATGTATTTTGTATAACTTTATTTAAATGAACTACGTAGGCTACTGTTACAATTGAAGAATTCGACTGGACAGATAGGATGAGTATACAGAAACAACATAGTCGAAATTTCAGTCAAGTGCGAAATGCGTGATGCTGCGACAAAAGAAAGCATCTTCAATTTTCAATATAGAAATAATGGTAGAAAACTATGTGATATTAAATAGGGCAGCAAATAGATATGTTTTTTTTTCTTCAAGTTTTGTACAGTAATTCCTTCTTTACCAATTATCCTTGTAACGACAGAACTAATAGGCATCAAACTTCTAACAAACTTGCACTTGCATAAGGGCAATCTATCGCGAAAATTTCAGCCTAATTGCTTCCTAAAAATTGGAGATTGCTAACCGACAAACAGGCTTTTATCCAGCGACTGGATACACATTGATGATCGATTACATTTTCTGCTATCAATGGTATCTCAACAGTAAAGGACTAAAAGGAGCGATGAGAGCCGTTCAGACCTTTTCTGATTAAATTTAATTCGGAAAACACATCGTGTGTCATTAACAGCATGCCCAGCGGACAAAAGGGATGACGAGGATAGTCAGAGGTGGATTATAAATTTGGTACGTATAGGCCGGATGAATTTTGCGCCGCAGCTCTTAATTCATAGTTTAATCAAATTCTACGAATACCAAAGTTAGTACCAAGCTTCAACTACATAGGCTGTTGGGTGGGTATCCTAGATCGACATATTAAACGTTGAACCGTCCCCACTTCTTCAATTTTTGGGAGAGGGGTGTTTGTCCCCAAAATCTGGTTTTTGGCATTTTTCTTCGCAAATTTTGATTTTGTGATAAAAATAGATCAGTAAAAAATGTCCTCAAAATGAAAAGTCGAGCCGTGTCTGGTGCCTCTGTCAGCCTTCACCCGCCACTGTACTTTCAATGCCTTTATTAGCTCACAGCTCTGCTTCGTTCCAGAGTTGTAATGACGAAAAAGTTGCGTCCCATTGCAAGACGGATAATTCTTACACCAACGGTACGGTACGGTACGCGTGTACCAAGCATTGGGCTTAAGGACCCTTGTGCGATGGTGCACCACCGTGCGAACTCGAGAACACTGCGACGAGTTCAGAATAAGATGGTTATTCACCCTGGTAAAGCAATGATCGCGTATGGAATATACGCACTGTTTTCAACCAGGTACAACTTGTGCAGCCCACTCTCGAGGAAACGGTTGCTGGCACAGCATATTCGAGCGAGTTGGTCCCGGAGGGAGGAATTAAATTTGCTGGCACGACATGAACCAGTGAAATCACACTTGTCACACAAGTTACCATAAAGCTTTCAGAATAAGAGCGGAGAAACCAAACAACCAAAGGTAACCAACTGAATTCTCGAGAAGGTCATATTTAACCGAGTTTTCGATCGAAAAGCGCCTAGAATGTGCCCGTCGAGCAGAAATGGGGAGAGACATCAACGACGCGTACATCTGCTCGTAGACATCGAACCGCGTTATTTTAATCCGAACCAAACGAACCACAAAAAGATGCAAAATTATCGTTCGCCGAGCTCATTAGTTTTTTCAGATATAAACGGTAAGAGATCGAGCGCAGAGATGTTTCGGTTTCTGCGCCGTTGTGCAACAATTTTCGGCCGCTGACCATGAATCACAAAAATAGGTTAAACGCGTAACTGACTCGTCTAGACTTTTACTCGCCCACCATACCGAATCGCATCACCACACAAACGCACAACCACACACGCTAAATAGCATTGTTTTGAGATCCGACGGTCGCAGCATTTCTGTTTCCGTCATTATACAAGTAACAAGCATAATATGGCATATACTCGAATGAATGCTAGCACAGAACTTGCAAGTCAGAAGTGATTAACGAAAAAAAATCTCACACGATAGGACAACAGATCCTTCTCAATATAACAACAATCTGTCTTCTTTCTGCAATTTCAGCCGATTTACTGAAAATTATGTTTTTCAATTTTTTTTTTCGTCGAAGTTTTCAAATAAAAAATCTCTATAAAACCGGCTACGCCGTAGTCGATCCACTTCGGAGACAATACAATACGAACCGATAGGAAATAAAGCCGATTCACACTTGGCTAGTTTTCATTCTAAAAGCCAGCTGCTATGTTAACTGGCGGAATGCCATTTGAGATACTAGAGGGATTCTTGGAAGACTATCCACCAAGCTGAAGTAAACTTAAATTGTTAAAATCACAAACTAACTTCAACAGTCAACAGAATAGTACCCCAAATAACTGGCTAGTAGTTACAAAACTAGCCAAATTCGAATTAGACTATAACAGCATTAGTACGTTTTTTCAAGTAGGTTCGTATAAAAATCAGCTCATTTATCCCGATGTCGTAGAATCACCTGCGATGGGGGTAGATACGTTTTTCGTTTCACAATTCAAAAGAAATTTTGGCACCAAAAACTTATATATATATATATATATATATACAAACTTCGACAAGGCGAGATGATGCTTTTAACAAGTCGAGATCCAAAATCGAATCTCGACTTGCCATGTGAGTATATATTGTTTTTTGAAGTCTGGGGAGGGGTGTGAGCGGTTATTTTCCCAATTTTTGGTCGGATCGCTCCTTGACTAATTATACAACATTTTATACCCCAAAAGTTCAGACAAAGAAAAGTAGGAGCGCTGCTGTTAATTTTATATAAAATGACAAAAGACGGAGTCGAGATTCTTAGATCTGGCAACATCATGCAACTCGACTTGTATGCATACAATAACGCTTGGGTATGAATTAGGTACCAGTTCTTTTATTCTCTGATATGTCCTCCCTTTTTCACTTTCTTTCTTTCTTTTTTCTTTCAACTTCGAATAATACGAGTAATTTTGCGCGATGGATATTAATTCAAAAACTTTGGTAAGTAGATTTTTGGGAAGAAAAAAAAAAACTACTTATTAAAACTGCCCGAGTATTCGGACCCAGGGGTAGCAGTGGGTAGGTTTTTCGTTTTATCAGTTCATGCCTCCGAGCTGTTAGAGGAGGTAATTTTTGATTTCAAATCAATCAAGGTTACAATTCCCACCCAATTATCATGAAATTTAGTGTGAATATTACATTTAATACGAACAACAGATATCTGTTAATTTTGTTTCCTATTGATCAATTTTTTCCCATATTATTGAAGCGAGCAATGCGAAACCAAAGGAAGCTTACTTATATACCCATTCACAGAACAACTTTTGTAATGACGTCATTTCTCACAGAAAGCCAAACCAAAAATTATAAAAATTCTAAAATAACTATTTGAAGTAGAGCCCGATGTCTTAATGAAGCCGGATTTTTTAAATTCGATGTATTAAACAAAACATTCTGTTCATCCACTGAGATTTGAATCATCGTCGCACGATCATTTTAAATATTAAAATATTTAAATTTTTTCAGTTCAAATTCCAAATTTGGATATTCAAGGGGTTAGGATATTCTTTTCTTAAAAATTGAGTGATATATCGTCCATTATATTTTTTGAGGCACTAAGTTAAATTTTTCAGTTCATTTTTTGATTAAATCACTCGTTGTAGCCTCCTGTCACCCCCAGAAATGGTTGGGATGATTTTGTCTTAAAAAATTATTGTTGGTTCAGTTTTGGATGGAACTACTTCCTTATTTTTAATGCAAAGCCATTGACTGCATTTATTGGATTTTTGTTGTAAATTCTAGTAATTAGGGAACTCACTGAGAGAGGCGTAGCTTCCCATGCCTTCCTGATATGCCTAGAATTTGTTCAAAAATGATGGAGTATGCCAGATAGCCATTTTGGAGTCTCATCATCATAATAATTATAATGGATATTAAAGATATCAGTAAATTCCGCTGGATAAGAAATGTCTAAAATCATAAAAATTTCTCAGAATTTTTTATTTTTAACAAAATGGAAAGTGAAGGTAGATGAATTCATTTCACAAACTTAGTTGTACTGATATAAGAACTAAATCTTCAGCCTTTAAAATCTCATTTATATGATGAAATGGACCAGAAATAAACAAATTTTCAAAATTTGATGTGACCAAAATCCTGCATTTCCAGAATCATCAAGAGTTTGTTCGGGGTTGCCCTTTGAATATTGTGTTTCTCTCATGAGTATGTAACACCATACATGGATCAAATGAAATATTATCTAACTTTATTGAAACAAGTACAAAAACTTGAAAACAACTTGAAAATCCATTTTTATTTTTACGTAATCCATCCAGATATACAAAATCCATTTCTAAACTTCGTTCCATACCATCATAGACAGTAATCACAGTAGAACACACAAACAGATAAGATTTAGGATAAAGGTTTTTGTATACCTGGAACTGCAACTAGATCAGTTTCATATTGTAAGAAAAAAAAGAAGGTAAGCACATTTATTCCAGATTAGTGTTTATAGTTTGAAGTCTAAAAACTTTAAACTAGGCAAGACTTCATTGTCGGTATTATACAAAATGGAAATTATAATGGTCTTTCATCATAAATCAATATAAAACTTCACCCTTACGTACTGAATGGACATGATACAGTTTGAGAGATACTTATTACATTTATTGAAATTTATTCCACATAATTGGACAAATTTATATAATTAGAGAATTATCATGTTGTAAAAACTTTTCAATTTGGTGAAATGGATCCAAAAATAATATTTAAAATTCTAAGATTTGTAAAATACAAGACCTACAAAGCTACTTTTAACAAAATTATCAGTCTCCAAATTTCATAGCACATACTGTGTGGAACTATTATGAAAAAAACGATCACAATAGTACTCAAATTGAAAACCAGAATCGTGACAAGTCTAATTTCTTCGTTTTGTCATCAGAATAAAATTATTCTCATAGATGAGAATAAAAAAAAGAAACGTTAATTTTGTTTCACACCAGCATAATTATACAAGACTTCTTAAATGAAGAGAAAGTGATAAATAATTGTGAAACATCTACATTTTTGAAGGCAGTTTCATAAACATGCACACACACGCACACACACACACACACACACACACACACACACACGCACACACGCACACACGCACACACAAACACATATATATATAGGCATGATTACAGAATTTTTCCAGGTACACGATTGGAAAGTATTCAATTTGATTATCACCAAGTATTATAAAACAAGAAAACCATGAATGTAGTGCAAAATAAAATCTAAAAAAACTACAGTCTATTACTAAAAATCAAGGTTAAAGTTCACACCTGAATTCTGGATGAAAATACCAGTGTTGTGGAGATTCTCATTTCATTCAAATAATTAGTTCAACATAATTAGTCAGATAAGTATAGTGAGAAAATTAAGATCTTCCATAATCTTCTCAATCAGGAGAAATGTATCCGGAAATTACAAATTACAAAAAATGAAACTTTTCTCAAATCCAGTTCTGTGAAAGTTCTTATCAAGTTTTTCATTCCTGGCCAAGGAACATCTGTATCCTAAATCCAATATTTATGTGTGTTCTACTGTGATTACTGTCTATGATAGTGCAGAACAAAGTTTAGAAATGGATTTTGTCCAATCTGGATGGATTACATAAAAGCAAAAATTGATTTTCAAATTGTTTTCAGGTTTTTGTACTTGTTTTAACGATGATGGATAATACTTCATTTATTCCGCGTAAGGTGTTACATACTCATGAGATAAACACAATATTTAAAGGGCAACCTTGGACAACCTCTGATGATTCTGGAAATGCAGGTTTTAGATCACATCAAATTTTGAAAATTTGCATATTTCTGGTCCGTTTCATCAAATAGATTTTAAAGGCTGAAGATTTAGTCCTTATGTTAATACAACTACATATGTGAAATGAATTCATCTACTTTCACTTTCCATTATATAGCTACTTAGAGGTTAATACAGTAAGAGAAAAATATATGGTTTCTAATTATACTTCCATCATAAAATTAACTTTTAAAAAATTAAATAAATATCACCTAATTTTTTCCTTAGATATGTTACAAATATTTCTATGAAAATAAGATTCAAGTTAAAATAAAAAATGAAATGGAAGAATACTGGTACATCAACCCAAATATCGCAAACCAGTTTTATAATCAGATTCTACCTTTCTACCCTAACATTATAGATTACAACATATAGATCGCATTAAATATGAAAAGTTGAGATCCATCTGTTTGGCAACATTTAAGGATCTCGACTTGTTCATAATGTTTAAAATTGGATCTCAACTTGTCAATAATACATAAAAATATTTCAAAAAAAAAAAAAAAAAAAAAAAAAAAAAAAAAAAAAAAATGGGGCCGATTATTGCTACGGAGGAGGATTGTAGTGTCGGAAGGAAGAGGGGACGAAACTACGATCCAATGAACGAAAGTACCATACGAACTAAATATAATGGGAGCCGAAAATTTTCGATACAGCGAATTTCATTTAGCAGGTTGTTTGTAACGAAATAAAAAATTTTAATTTCAATACGTTTCATTAATCCCCAAACTCAGTTAAAACGAATATTCAGAATAACATTTGAACCATTCGCAGTGTTTTAGTAGCATTACTTTCGCGTTACACTGAAGTGATCGCTCTGATGAATGAATCAAGTATATGCATTCGTGGGAATAGATGTGCCGAAATACAAACCAAAAACACACAACCAATAGAATTAATCAACTCCTACAGTTGCCTCGCAGCAGCCCCAAAATAATTATACTCGATGCAATGCATCCGTCTTGGATCGTTTTACACCACACAACAATTTCAACAAAATATGACTAACTTCCCAGGAACAATTCAACTGTAGAATGATCCCAGAATCGCACATAAACTGCATCGCCACGGACCCCACTGCAATTAAGAACCGACAGCACAGTCAAGAATAGACGACGAATGTAAAATATGCCTAAACATCACGAATACAAAATTACCAAATAGAAAATTATGAACATATATCATTATAAATGGACGTTCGCGACAAACAAATTAAATTTCGAGTGATCTGCGATGTGTAGAAAAAATACATCAATACCTACAACCAACGCAGGATGAAAAATGAGATATAAGATAGAAAATGCATCTACAAGATGCATATGAAACAAACACAGGTTATTTTATCTCTTAGCAAGTACAAATATTACGAAATGAAGAAAATATTATGCACGAAAACCACACACATCACGTCTGCTCCCAAGTAAACCTTGACCTGATCTGTGTTGCCAAATATGAAAAAACTAATCCACTATGATGTACGAAGAACAAAATGTTATTATGAAACATACCGGAGGATACCACGTTACTAGCAATACATTCTGTTAGTAGAAAATTTACCAAAAAATGTATATACGTATATTGCATTATATATGAGAATATCAAAAAATGCATCGCTCTATAGTCTAAAGCGAAGAATTTCTATAACACATACATAAAAGTTGATATTTTAAACAAAAAAGACAGCGAGATACACATTATTTTTGTTTCTGTTCACTTATTTACTAATTGGCAGACTCTTAAAAAATGACAGGTTTGTAGAATTTCGTAATCTTCGCAATAATAGAACTTGATATCACTTTAAATACGACTCGCTAAAATGGATGAGGTACTATTAATCGAAAACGTTAGATATAACCGATGCTTGGTTGAAAATAAAACAATAATTCTTCCTAAGAGAAATAATTTAATTGGTCTTATTGCGCATCCAACGCCGCATCGAAAAGAAGTTGCATAAAATGTAACGATATTCCCACATTTCGAACATACTTGAAAAAACATACGACACAAATAAAAAGAGATTTGCGGTTTTCATTACCATTATCGGGGTGGAAAATAGGAGCCACTAGAAGCAGCCATCAAACTCGGCAAAAGGAAAAAAAAAGACAAAAAAGGAAAAGAAAAAAATAATTTTTTCGTGCTTCAACAAAAATAAATTCACCACCACACCGACGCAGGGCGACGTTAAAATATCTGCAAGAAATTTGGCACAACTTCTGGCAAAGGGTGCGAAACCAAGTTTCACGGCGTGAAGCGTGGCACCGTCGAATTTTGCGTTTCTCGCAGCTTCTTGACCACACAACGGATGTGTTCAACAATCGATCGAATTTTAAAATGAACACAATAGCAACGCAAACAATAAACCAAACAGATTCTTGCAACCAACACGATAATACAAGTTCGTATTTTATTGCAACAAATAAGCAGAAGGCGCAGATAATATCGCTTCTTCGTGCGCCAACCGGAAAAAACCAGACAAATGCGAAGAAAATTTCACGATGAAAGCAACACGAAAATTCGGGAAAACTATCGTTAGCGTTTATCCATTGTAAGTGCTACACAAACAGTTCACGAGTAGCACGACGTACATAATTTTACTGTTCGTATTCCGTCAAATCTTCCGAGAACGAAATCACTAATGACGGGCGCAAAGAGAAAGTATTCAGAGGGCACAGAGCATCTTCATCTATGGCCAGACGACTGAGACAAATCTCCACTATTTTTGGATTCATCGCAGGGATTACGGTGTCTATAAATTGGCTGAAGAGTCAACCTGCGAGAAGACTAGTGAGAGTCCAACTGCACCGATGAATCCACCCAACAGATTCGAACGTTCGGAGAGGGGTTGCTACGGACGACTTAAACCCAGCACCGAACAAGTGAACTCTCTGAAGTCTACAGGCAATACGGACATTTATTCAATGGTTGGAGCCGCAACATTTTTCTTCAGTAATTGTTTTAATCACTGAGTTGTAACGCAACAAAGCAACAAAAACCTTAGAAATGCTGAATTCTAACGTCATAATGAACGAATAAAAACTAATTGTAAGAGCGAGAAAACCAAAGTATTTATCGGAGTAATTTCAGTTACTGGAGAAATGAATTTACGTTGAGTTCCCGATGTAAAATTAGTAACTACGTCAAATTACAATCTAATTTCAGTCAACTCGAAGTGACCACAGAGAGTCGCGAGTTTCATTGCATCAATCGAATTTCGGCGGATAGAATTCGAATTATGTCCAAATAATTCAACACGACGTTGCGCCGCGAATAAAAGGAGGAAAAAAGGGGAAAAGGAAAAAAAAAGGGAAAAAAAGAAAAGAAAAAACCAACAACAAAATGTTCCCTTTCACATTACACGAAAAGTTGCTACGGATGAAAATATCATCTGACGCATCGCGTGTTGGGAACTGTCGATTTGCCACTCGTGAAACCAAAGTTTCACGTCACGTCACACGTCAGCCCCTTCTCTACCGGTTGTTCGAAAGATGAACGACGTAACTTTTAAGATCGATTTCTCGGCTCAAAAAAACAAAAAATTTCCTGAAATAAACGTCTAGAATTTATTTTCTTTCATATTAATATCTCCACAAAGTGGAGAGGAGGATCAAAATTCTCCTCCATTACAAAAAAAATTGACAAAAATAAACGAAATTCAGTTCAATGGAGTAACTGTCGATGTCATTCATTTCCAAGCTTCAAAGTTGCACTTCCATATTTGGAGGAGGCAGAAGAAGAAGAAGAAGAAGGTGGTTGTCACTTTACAAACTTATCTTTCGACCCAGAGTTCTATCGTATGAGTCCTACTTGGGACGTAGCTAAGGGTTATGGGGAAGTCTTTCCCAAAATATTTTCAGAGTTGGAAAAATTGACCAGTTGCGTTTGTATGATTGGAAAATCGTGGAATTAGATGAACCTTTCTTTTAGGTAACTTTTCCTGTTCCCCCACTTAAAAAGGCTTTCGCTACGTCCCTGAGTCCTGCCATTATATTTGGGAGAAAAAAAATGCACGGAAAGAGCAAATATCAAGTTCTCGTCAAACTCGATGGTTTAAAAATAAGAACGGGGGCTGAATATTCAAGTTTAATTCAAATTGTTCTCCAGGGTTACGACTGGATAAATCGTGGATCCAAGGTTGAGTACATGTTGACGAATCTAAAAGGGCCTAGGAGAAGAAGGGAAAGAAGGATAAAAAGAAATGGTCATTTGAAAAATATCTTGCACTTTTTGGACAAAAAAAAAAAAAAAAATAATAATAATAATCTAGCCCAGCAAGTCTCGCTAAAAAAAGTAGGTTTTCTAGAGAAAGAATTATGAATTTTGATGGTCACATTAATTGTCTTCAAGTTGATATGCGTTAATTCTATGTTATGATTGTATAAAATGCGTTAGCCTAATGTGAAATATAAAAGCATTTTTTCTAGAAAAAATGAAAATAAATTGAGATGATAAAAGTATGGTTCCATCATCATATAATTTACAATAAAACCAATGAAATATAATAAAGTTTATGAAATGAAAAAAAGAAAACATCAGCAAGTAGTTAATTTTTGTAATAAGAAAATTTCACGCAAATTATAAAAAAGAGGGAAAATAGCGGTACCGAAAGTACCGTCCGGCCGATCCATACCATAATTAGCAGTATGCTACAGTAAATTATAATAAATATTTGTTTCAAATTTCGTACATATTGTTCCAAAATTGCGTATTTGATGACCAATATATATATAAATAAATAAAAAAGCGTTACCGGAAACACCGTCCGGGCGATCCACGCCAAAATTGGTAGCGTACTACAATAAGTAATTATAAATAATTGCTTTACATTTCGTGGCTATTGTTGCAAAATTGAGCATTTTATAGCCAAAATAAAAACAAAAATGATTGTATCGGAAGAACTATCCAGCCGATCCGCACCAAAATCAATAGATCTGGTCCATGGCTTAATATAAATGTACGAACCAAATTTCGTGATTATCTTATTAAAATTGTTACCTGTAACGTGGGAACAAGAAATGGACTTATATCTATTTATCTATCTAATCTATCTATCCATCTATCTATCTATCTATATTATGAATTTGAGTTATTGCATGGTGCCAAAATTTTCATGAGATCATGAAACGAAAAACGTACCTACCCCTCCAACCTTGGGAGCTAATACCGCAACAAACGTAATAAGTAGATTTTCCAAATAAAACCTACTTAAAAATGAATAGCAAGTAACAATACGGTACTTCGTTTATTTTTTTTAATTGAAGCCACCGAGAAGCTTTCGAGTACCTACTCACAAAAAATTTTTACGATGACGCCATTTCTCATAGATAGACGAACTAAGAATTATCAAAATTCTCAAAAAAATATTTCAAGTTGATCCCGAAGTCGTGACGACGCCCGATTTTTTACATTCCGTCTATTAGAAGAAAAAAAAATTCTTTTCCCCTACCGGATTTGTACTACCGTCGTCGCGCGATTGTTTAAGATATTCCGAAATTTTAACTTTTTCGGTACAGATTCCGAATTTCGACAGGCGAGGGATTGGGATATTATTTTCTTAAAAATTGAGTGATACGTCCAATACATTTTTTGCGACGCTGAATGAAAACTAAATTTTCGGTTCATTTCCGGATTGAACCACTCACTGTCGGTCTCTGTGGACTCCCCCCCTCCAAAGAGGCTGGAATGATATTGCCACGAAAAATCGAATGATACATTGTCAATACTGTTTTTTGAGACGCAGAGTTCTAATTTTCAGTTCATCTTTAGATGAAACTGCTCATCGGGCCTCCTACAACCCAAAACAGATTGATTAAAAAATGTTAACCGTTCAATTGGTAGTTATGTCCTCGGATTTGTCTATTAAAGACCAAATTTTCACTTCTAACATGAGTGATATGGCCCGAGTATAGGGCTAGTAACCAAAACATTTACGGGGTTATTGGTTGCTGTGAACCAATAACAATCTATATTGGGGTTCTGGTTAATGGTTCTTGGTTAAAAATGTAATTATTCGGTTATTAGTTATTGTTCTGGTTAACCAAAACAACTTTTCTGGTTATTGGTTGTGGTTACTGGTTGTTGTTTAAGACAAAATTTGGGGTGGTAAAATAGACGAAAAAAATTTTCTCCAGGTCAAATTATCTATAATTAATCATTATCCAGGAAATGATTCGTAATTTTTGAGAAAAAAAAATCAATAACATTAATATTTTATGAAAACCAATAAAAACCGATTCTTTCTGGTTATGGTTACAAGCCCTACTCGAGTACACTTTTTTTCGAGGGATAGCAGATTTTCGATTTCATTCACTCCTCCTTTGAAAGGCTGTAAATCGATGAGAAATTATACCGCGGAATTTAGTGGGAGAAAATTTTTTGTTATTTTAATCGCATAAATCGATATTAGAAACTATTGCGATTAACTTCCCGACACCCTGTACATCGAATTTGAATAACTAAGTAACGATGTTGGGACTGAGCAACTGTCGCCGAATTAACACCATGGTCTGAATTTCACCAAGGAGATGAAGTTTTCGCGAAAAAGGTTTTCAACACGAGGAAGGGGCTATTTGGGCGAAGAAAAATCAAAGAAACCAAAGGGGGGGTCAAGGAGAGGGAAGGTCACAGTCCAGTCGTTCACCGTACCATAACCATGGGCGCGAAACACAACCGACGGCCGACGATGAGAAAAATTCGAGTTTCAAACTTGGTATCTCTTTTCGATGGCGAAAATGAAAGCAATAAATTTATCATCGGTGATGTGTGAAGGGGCGAACACGCAAACAACGAGGCATTCTTTTGCGTTGGGAGACGAAAGGTACAACGCGCCACCATTAAAAAATGAAACTCTCCATGTTTCGAATAACACCGAATGTAGGGTTCGCGTGTAGTGCGTTACGAATTTACGAGTGACGACATAATATTCGCGACACCGGCAAACAGAATCGCCGATGTTTTTCACGGGCGGGCGTACGAAAATTTTTCCACGAAATTCGAGTCTGGTTTGAGCCACGAGCGCCGGAGTGAACATAACGCAGAAAAGGTCAAAAACCTGCGAGACGAATTCGTGTGCGCTTTCTTCTTCGGTGGGGCCACTGTGTGGGCAAAAACAGGGCAAATGCCAAAAACTGAAAATGAGAATTTCGATCGACGCCGAAAGATAGCGGGGCGTTGCCCAACGAAAATAGTCGCAGAAAAATACCGCAAATCGCGAACAGACGTTCGGCATATCGATTTCGAACGAAATATAACGGGAAATGGCAGCTGAGACATTCGCAATAAACAACGCCGACAACATCAATCTCTCAATTATTACGGAATCCAAACCGATTCGATAAGAATTCACGGGAAAACGAAATAAACGAATAATCTTTGGGAGCTACAACGTATTACGTCGAAATACGCCACGTCCAAAATGAAATGAGCAATGCCACTTTCTGAAATTTTCTACATTTTTCATCATTTTAACTGCTCGCCGAACATTACCAAATCGAAGAGCCTGTTTTTGTTTTGTTTTGTTTTTTGGGTGGGGGGGGGGGTGGGGGTCGCGCGAAAAATACGGAAAACTGATTCCATTTGCTATTCGCTATCAAACAGTTCTTCTCTACGCTACGCATCTTCTCTATCTTTTCTCTATTATAATGTGGAAAATTGAAGTTTCTTTTTTTGTCGCAGCATCACGCCTCTCCCTCGGGACAAATTTGCACAAAATTTCAATCTCCTGTAGATTCCTATTCTAGGATGGTTTCTGCCGGGTTTCGTTTTGGAAGCTCTATTCTAAAGCCCTGAAATTCATCGAGGTAATGAACATAATATTTTATTTAATCGTTCCGTAGTTTCAGTTCAGAAACTGTTCTTTTTCAAAATTAGTTATATCAATTCTACCCTCCAATGGTTTTTGTGTCGTATCTGCACGCCCTTAATTTACATTATTCATCTCCTTTCTCGTATTCTTCGATATTTCTTTTCTTTGTAAATGCCTAACACAATAGATGTCTTTGAGCGCGCACATCGTCGACCGTTAATATAGGAAAATTTTCACAATGTTTTAAAACATACTACAAACAATGACGTGGAATCAAATATTTTCGATGCCTACAAGTTTTCAAAATAAAAACCATCACAATTTAAATTCAAGTCGCTGAGAAACCCGCGTACTTTACTCAATATTGAGAATTAATCACAATCATCCGTAGAAGAATAATGTTCGCATAATTTTATATGATGAAAGATAACTCGTTGTTCTCATTAGAAACATTTAAGGCTATAGCTTTATGCGAAATACATATTATTTCGTTGCGTAAGGTTGGCTGCAATATTGGTATATTGTAAAATCGCAGTAGCGAGTAGCGTAAAAGCTTATAAAAAGGACGAAGACTGTAACGTGATAAACGAGAAAAGGGAAATTATGTTAATACTAATTTAAGTTGCCTTATGTTATGAAAAGAAAAACACCCATCCCCACCAAGTCGTTTTAAGAGATCGAAATTACCAAGTAGACTTTCACAGAAAACTTACGTAAGAATTAAACGAACAGATCAGATTTTTTTTTATTTTATTTACTAAAAGGGAAATTTCGGTTTCCCAAGACTCAAAAATGAGTAAAAAAAAAACAAAAAAACAAAAAAACAAAAAAAACAAAAAACTTACATTTTAAATGTAATGAAAACAAGAAGATTTTCTCTTACGTGAAGGTATCGAAACTTTAGGCTATAAAGACGTATGCGAGGGAGACTAACCCCCAATTGAAAATAAGCCTACTCGGTAAAATGAAAAGGTAATTTGGATAAGCGTCTCGGGTTTTTATTTTCAATTAGCTTCGAGTTTCAATATCTATACGCAAGAGAAAACATTAGTTTTCTTCTTTCTGATAATAAATTATGAGAAAAAATAACAATCCACCTCTTCTCCACGTGAATTTAAATGGCGCGATTGTAAGTTATTCCAAAAAATAGCTCTACTATAGTTCAGACTTTTCGCACTTACAACAAATAACAATTAAAAAAGAACTTTTTAAAAGATAAGCTTTCATTCTTTGCTGGTATTGGGAACACTGTAAAACAGTCGCGGTACTGAGCTACTGCGGTAGTGATTATAAAAAGTAATGATGACAAGAGGTGCTGAACACAATTATACGAATTAGCCGCAGCGAGTGCAATAAAAGATTATAATTTTATACCCCAATATGGGGTGTTGTTCACATCAGCTATATTCCATACAGCAAAAAGTGCGGCACTAAAACTTCGTTGTGACTGCTCAACTTTTTTTCGCAAAAGGCGAGGATTATGGGTTCTGAGAAAGAGTTGAAGTTATTCTACGAAATATGATGATAAACATATGGATGTTAACAACGTATCGCGAACTTTAGCGGTTCGGTTTTATAATAATGAAAATTTCATTAATTCTTGAACCTTAAAAAAAATATATACGTAGTTGAAATTATATTCATCATCGATATGAATTCTCACATTCACAAGCCGTCACCGGAACCGAATTTCGAATTTCAGACACCTTGGGAGTGAAAGTTGGAAGGACAGAGCTGAAAATTGCGCTAAAATCGTACGACTGGTTGTCCAGATATTGCTGAATATGACTGAAATGATAAGGATTCAATCTATTGGCGGGCTTTCAAGCATTTCGACGATATTGTCATTACCAAATTTACGATTTCAAGAAAATCTCATAAAAATTTCATATTTCTGTACCAAAAGGTTCTCTCACAATTACGTTCGATAATTTTCATTCTATCTGATTTCAACGAAAATAAATGGGAACAAGTAGTTGAGGGTAGGCTTCACAGCTCACAGAACTGAAACCGCACTTCAACTTTCTGTGCAGCACTTTTTAGCCGGGTTCGTACGTAATTAATAATGTTTATTCAGATTCGGGTGAAATAAAATCAATTCGAAGATAATAAACACCTGGAATTCTGCGGTACTTTTGTACCAACAGCGCCTCATTAACATATGGGCGAAATGGGCTTTAGCTCAGGGCGACAAATTTTAAAAAGAAATTAAGAAAAAAATTTGCACGGTTTTGATTTTTTTTGTATAATTAATGAAAATTACCACCTTTTTGGTTAGATTTTGTAAACCCTCCCCCCTTCCTTCAGAAAAGTTGATTTTCAAATTTAGGTAAAGCGCGATGAGATTAATAGTCTGAGGGCGAAAAAAGCTTAATGTGGCCCCGTGTACCAACTTTTTCAATAACGAATCCATTTTATTAATGTACCGTAAAATGGGGTGACATTGAATGGTTTTTGGTATGTTTTGTGCTGTATCTTTTTTCAGAATTGAGATTTTAAAAAAGTAAAAGATATGGCCCAGAGCTTTTTTGAATGTCTATAATGACCCCTTGGAATGAAAATTTTGTCATCAATATACCCCCCCACAGATCCAAAAAAGTACCCATTCAAAATCACCCCTTGGTTTGGGGGGACTTTAAATACTTTTTTGTTTATAGGTTTAGCCCACTACTTCCAACGCAAATCGATTCGAGGTGACTTTGAATAACTACACACCAAATTTCATGCAAATTGGAAAATAATTTCGAGAATTATAGATTAAAAATATGCAAAAAACAGATAAATTTTATTAATTCAAGACATTTTACCACCAATTTTGTTATATACAAGTATCGCAAACCTCCCCCGGTGCACATAACTCATGCATCTAATCTATGCAAACTAAGCACTGGATCAAGACTTTCTTCAATTTGCTGTTGTCTTCCTCTTCTCCACACAAGACAACAGTACACTTTATCTTCTGGAACATTTGTGTGCTTTTTTTTTGGCCTTAGCTGCTACAACTTTTTGCTTCTTCACACTGACAACCGGTTTTTTATTTTTGGATGCAGGAGGTCTTCCTCTTTTTTTGGGCAGTATAATTTGTTTGGAACTACTAGTTCTTGGAACTGGCTGCGGCATTTCTTCAATAGCTAGTGACTCGGGTGTTTCATGAGATGCTATATCTGGTGATATTTCAGTACCAGTAGCCTCATCTTCAGTTATTACGGGTTCAGGATTTTCTTGGCTGGTCATTTGTATGTTTGTGGCATATTTTCAAACTAGAAAGTGATAAAAAAAATGTTTCTACCTATAGAATTTTTTGTTCAAAGTCACCCCTTTTGGGAAAACAAGTATAACTTCGATACAAATCAAGTTAGCGATAAGGTTCCAAAAGTTTTATACTTACAAACAAATTCCGCGATAAAACATATAAATAGAATTCCCCAATCAATTCATCAGAATATTTGGCACTGAAGTTCGTTTCATTAATTTTTTCTTCAAAAATTTGCTTGAAATCTGACGATCCATAATTTGATAATGACAAACAAACGAACAAAACACTTAGAGTATATGAGCTGATACCTAGACTATGCACTCATGAAAGAAAATTGTGATTTTAGTTAATATTACCGCCGCTAGAGAGCATTGAATACCAACGGGAAAAAATTCAAAGTCACCCCAGAGATTTAATGTCACCCCATTTTACGGTAAGACATTAATTAATACGGTGGAAACTTCTCAATAGGGACATATTGGGTGGTACACTTTTTGTCCCTAGGAAGCGGTTCGCCGGTGTCCAAATTAATAATGATGTTGAGAGTTCAAATAGGAGGGGGGGGGAAGTGAAGAATATCAGTATTGGACTTCAGTACAGTCACATTAAAAACGTTAAATTATTGAAAACTTATACTATACGTACCTACGTATATTTATGACAAAAAAATAAAAAAAAAAAAAAAAAATAACGGGAGGTTTTGGTTATAAGATGATGGGAGATACTTTTTCATAATCTAGAGTAAAACTAATAGGCTCAAGACAACATGAAATTATGGAAGAAAGGAAGAATAATTGCAAAGACCAACATATATTATCACTAATGAACTGAACTAAGATTATCATCACTTTCAATAACAGTTTAAGGGCAATTTCTCCTTGTCTATGGACTTCTTTTGACCCAATAAACAGATATGATGGTGTTTTCAATAAGTGGTCTTATTTCATACAGTTTTATATAATTTGTTTTGGGACTTTCCTGATACGTCCCAGATAGGTGGTTGTCCCTTTTATCTGGTATCCCTAATAAACGGTTTCCACTGTGTTTAAGATGTGGTGTGATCACTGAATAAACTGATGATTTTAATTCAATTAGAAGAGTTGATTTACAATGTTTCATGCTGATGAACACTATTCTCCATTCAGGCTAAAAAGTGCGTGATGTCAGGATCACATTTGGATGTGATGGTTTGTTGGGGGAGAAGAAAATATATAAATTCAGTGTTATACAATAAGACAAGTATCTCACACCAACTTTGCCAAAATATCATTACTATTTGTTATATTATATACTTTACAGTTATGGGTTAAAGGGTGTTGTAAACTGAAGATTCAGTAAGTTGTTCGTGGCATAATGGGTCAACGCGTGGCTTAGTGGCTCGATATACAGTGTTCAAACCCTTGCACCAAGTGCATTTTTTTATAGTATTTTTTGGGGAAATAATTGTTAAATTTTGGTATCTTTACATATACCTTTGATGATAGATGTAAACATTCAATATTACAAAAAAAAAAAAAAAAAAAGTCTGATTACAGACAATATAAGAACATAACAAATAACTCAATGATATTTTGGCAAAGCTGATGGGAGATACTTGTCAATAATCATCAATTTGAAGATATTTTGTGGAGTAAATAAACATCGTGCTTCGAGCAGACCAATGTGAATATGGTTTATGACGTCGTGTACTTCTTACCGTGAACCGAATATAACTGAGGAGTGTAAAAACACTCAAAGAAGACAACGGATACAGCAGACATAAATGAACAATGCTTATAATTTTAACGAACTGATCTGACGAATCTATTCAAATAGCACGTTAATTTGAAGTAGTATTTCACTGTTCAGAGAAGAAAACAAAAAACCCTGCTTAATATATGAATCACAAAACTATCTCTCGAATTCATTTTATGGGATTCCTTATACGCTCATCGACAATGAGAGTACAAATTCAAACACTCATACACAGAACTAATTAATACACAGTCCAACGATGATTGGAATCTCAGGTTTTCAGCACGAAAATGATGAGGTACTAAAGTAACAAAGATGAACGAATTAATTCGAACTGACTTAATGTTGCGGGTTTAATCTATTTGACAAACATCCATAAAACTAATTCTCATTCCTCATTTTTCAACCATCAAGTTTCGAATATAATACTTTACATTGTAGAAACACACTCGAGTTAGTAAAATGTTGATTCGATCGAACTTGGAAATAATGATAGATCGTGTGTTTTCTAAATTAACGACAATAATGTTGTTTCCTTTCGATAATTAGGAGATAATATTGTGAGACTTCAAATTCGATTCCTATTCGTCACTAATTTTTTTCAGCTAAAAAACTCCGGCTGATATCTTTACTCTGGATCCGGTGGAGTTAGTTGATTCCATAAAGAAAAATCATTTTTGGAAATTCAACGAAAAAATTTTCATAAACGTCACAAGTTACCAAATTTTAATACACGATTCATTAATAAACAGAAAATTAAAAATGCAAAGTATAATGCAGGCATTCCATTGTACCTACCCCAACAAGCGTTCAAACGATTATAATCCACGACAAATTAAAAAATATCGCTCAAAAATTGACGTTTCAAAAACAGCAGAACACTGTCACGTGACACGTAACGGCAAATAATACTTCTCAAAAAAGCCAAATTTCGTGGGAGCATTCATTTGCTCAATGGTAAGGGGGGGGGGGTGGTTTTCGAGGAAATTGGTATTTAAACTTTCAACATTGCAAATATGAATGAGCGCCGCGCCGCATAGAAACAATTACCTAGCCTCTACGAATCAAAAATATGGTTTCAAACCAAACCGGAGAAAGAAAACGAATTGGATTCGGTGACTTAAAAACCGAAAATCGCGGTGGAAGTAAAACTTCTTACATCGCTAAACGATGTTGTAATAAGGTTTTTGCTTCGTTTATTAGCGAGTGATACGTATTTATACCGATCAATAAAATTAATCTGAACTTCCAAGGTCGTATCATTGGTATCATTTTATGAACACTGTCAAGGATTAAAATCCGTCATATATACACTGTTTTAGGCTGAGGAGGGAATGAAGTCAGAATCACCTATAGACGCGGCGGTCAGTTTGGTAGGGAGGAAAAGGTATCCCCATGTAAATTGTTACACAATGATATGCATCATTTTAAGGAGTAAATAGAGATCATTTTTCGAATTCGAGTAGACAAATTGGATACTGGTTGATGACGTCACACATTTCTTTGCGCTAATAGAGAATACAAGTCAAACACAAAAAAAATATATATATACTTGAACTTCAAAATATTAATTCTACGAATCGCCAAAAAGCACTGTCGTTGACTACACTTCAAAGTCTTTATCGAATATACAAGACGTCATTTCACTCTCTGAAAAAGTAGATCCATCGAATTTAGTTCCATAAATCGCCACTGCAGCGCACATTCAATAGAATATTCCCTTCAATTCTATACTAATTACATTTCAATTGAAATTTTGAAAACAACTGCGAGAAAACCGTTGCTTTTAGAAAACTGAAATTTTGAAGACACTGCTACATGTTAGCTCAAAATTCTGTGAAAATTTGATCACAATTTTACATTTGATTCTGAAGATATCGCTGATATCATGTCAGATTACTTGCTTCAAGTTGTACGAACTCAATCAATTCTCAAGGACCAAACGTAGGATTGAGCGAAAATTTTAATGTATCAGTTCGAGAATCTATGAAAATTTGGATGAAATCGTAGGTTGGGTTTGGGAGTTATGTCGCGGAAATTCTTCAGCTAGATCAGAATCTCAGAATTCAAACAGAATTTTAGCGACATCTAAACCCAATGTACCATTTCATCCGAATTTTCACCGATTCTCAAGCAAACAAACCAAAATGATTCTTCAAAATTTCAGCTCAATCTTACGTTTGGTTCTTGAGAATTGATCGAGTTCATATAATCTGAATAATTTAATCTGACACAATTTCAGTTATATCTTCATAACCAAACATACAATTTCTATCAAATTTTTATAGAATCTTGACCTAACATATGACAATATCTAAGTAAATTTTGGCTCTCCAAAAGCAGCAATTCTCTCGCAATAGTTATTGATAACTTTGATTGCAATGAAATTAAATGGAAATTCTGGGAATACTAATCTCATAGGGCATTGTGGTGACGAAATGTGGAAGTAATTAGGATGGTACCAAAATTCAAAAATTTTAGTGATAAAAGAAGGAGTAAAATGACTTGTATATTCAATAAGGACACTTTGCTACACTCGTATTTATTTTCTTCCCATTGTACTTCCATACAATCAGAGATATCGAAAGCAACTGGGAGAGAACTGCTTATTGTAAAAAGCGAGGAGATATCGGCATATGTTAGCTAAGATTCAGTGAAAATTGGGCTGAAATTATATGTTTGGTGTTCGACAATTCGGTTGATACTACTTTCAAATAATTATTTTTTATTCACTTTTTTCTTTCTGATTAAGGCCGAGAACAAAGAGACTTTTATGTTGGAGATGTGGGTAGGTGGAGGAGTCCTGCGCGTGCAAATCTTATATTTATTTCCCGACAGATTACGAACATGGACGAACATGCCCGAATAAACTTTGATATACTGAAGTTAGTAGATCGTGTTAGGACGTAAGAAAACCAATTAAAATTTATAATAAGGTTTTTAGCGCATCATGCAAAAATCCTAAAAATTAAAATTAGGAATAAAAATTACTCCTCGTCGAGTTTGAACGAACTTTCGTCGGTACCCATTTTAGATTAAAGCCTAACGTACCGATGTGCGGAAACCTTAAAAGAACTAAATTAGGAAGTAAGATGGTGATTAATTGACGAGCAGCGAAAACTCGCTGAAGTGTTTCCGCAAAACAAAGCGAGCGGTCTAAGAAACAAACCAGAAATAACCAAAACCCTACCTTGGAAACTAGCAAGCATCGCGTGAAATGTAAAACATAAAAATTTCTGTGAAATAGAATGAACTAATGAAGGTTATACTGGATATCATGTAAACAAATTAAAGCAGGAAGTTGGTAACTTAAGTAAGAATAAAAATCCGCAGTTCTAAAAAAAACAAGGGTAGAGTGGATTTAAAAAAAAAAAAAAAAAAAAAAACTTAAAAAGGAACGTTTTTACACATACAAACTACACGATTTGCGACTAGGAGAAAGACCGCGACCAACTCATTAAAAGCAGGATCATTAATATGTTTGTCAATGTAATTACTTTCAGATGTAAATGATAGAAAAATATTCATCGAGTGTCCAGAACGTACAATTTCACGTATTTAAAATTTTGCGCGCATATTCTCTCACAAAAAAAAAGAAGGAAAAATTCTACCACCTTAATGAAACTTTAAGATATACAATAAATAAATAAAATGTTCAAGTCTAAATAACACGGAGAAGAGATGGAAGTCTGAATAAAAAGAAACAGTAATTTACGTAGGAAAATCTCTTTTGTTCGAATTTAATATAGTGACACAAAATTTCATAATGTATCACCAAAACATGTCGAAAAACATTCATTTTCAATAAGGAATGTCTTAAAAAAGGTAGTTATTTCAAAATATGCAAAAACGGGCGAAACAAAATTGTAATTTTTGGAATCAGGAGACCACGAATTGCAGAAGTATTCGATAAAAATCCCTCTTAAAAGTTATATAAAATAACGGTATCTTTACTTAAAAATCCCTGCCATATTCGTTATCAAACTCTTCTTTTGAAGAGATGGAAAAAAAAAGGATGAAACTGTAGTTTAGGTGCTGAAGTTCAATTTTGTAGGAATGTGGTATATACACATTGCCGTCGATATTCACGAATGACATACCAAAATTCAATTGTTGGAAACAATTAAAAAAAAAAAAAACCTCACGTCCTCATTCAACTACCCATTACAAAAATAGCTAATTTACCAATAAATTGTGCAAACTTTGAACCTCAATAACTCTCGTTGTAATTATTTGGGACACTGGAAATTTGGTATATCAACTATTGACATTAGGTACAATGTACATACCAAATTTTGGCACAATCGGTGAAGAATAACACCTAAACAGCATCGGTACCAAAAAGGGAAATCAGAACTAAAATAAACGATAATTTCACTGTTAGCTCAATTTGGCCACATCACACAGCTAAAATGAAACAAAACAAGCCAATATTACTATAATTTACCTCTCAACTTCACAATTATTCATTAATTTATAATCGCTTCGTAAATCGTACCATTCATTTTCGCAAAAAATCGGGAATATCTTGGAGATAGTTAAATAATAAAAGTAAAATCCGCACGTTTGGCAACCTAAAGAGCATTTCACATTTACGGGGCGAACGGATGAGGATTGAAGATTTGAAAGCAAAGAAGAAATAAAGAATGTGAAATTGTGAAATGAAAAAAATGGTGAAAATTAAGACTGAAAAGAGGAACACATTTCGAACACAGAACTACAAACGAGCGAAAGAAAGAATGAAACGAAGGTATATAAATACGAGGTGAGGGGGACGACGTACGACCCATAGACGGTTGGCGGGAAATGTACCAACATGCAGACAATGTAGTCGTCGCTCAAAACCAACCGATTTACCAACGCCAACGAAACGAAGTAGGATTGTAGGAATGAACGGCCGAAAAACCCAAAGGAAAAAATATTTATAAAAGGGAAGAACGGCGCAAGAGCGAACAACGCAACAGACGGGGACACGGCGGGAGGCGGAGAGACGAAAAATGAAACCAGAATATTAATTTCAATTTTTAACCGAACCAACTCGAACGGTGGCTCCTCCTAGCGGAAGTGCGACGTACGACTACGACGTCGAGTTGTCGACGGTCGCCGCCATCCACGTTTCTTCACTTCTCTTTTTTAAGGTTCGCTCTTCGGCCTCGAGACACCGTAATCCTGAATTCCCGATATCGGCAAACACTGAACTCAAGTCTGAACCTCGAGCGAACTCGAAATATGTCGAGTTTTTCGTTCGCAACCGACTGTCTTACCAAAAAATAATAACTGACACTGATGTAAACTTGAGCAGGTATACAAGGGGAGAGATAGAGGAAGTCCGAGGATCGGAAGAGCAGTTCAACTAAGTTCGTT
Source organism: Ericerus pela (assembly GCA_011428145.1). Lineage (NCBI taxonomy): Eukaryota > Metazoa > Arthropoda > Insecta > Hemiptera > Coccidae > Ericerus > Ericerus pela. Next base: position 131,801 of record WOFM01000205.1, on the reverse strand, counting down.
AACATAGTGTTACGTTAAAGTAACATTAATTAGGGCACATTGCACGAGTACATTCACATTCATTCGATAAACAATAACACGACGAGTATATCTTTAAATTTTCAAGAAGACAGCTTACTGGGGTAGAAAGTTAGCGTTGATGCCATTGCGAAATTGCAGTAAGAAATCATCGGGAATCGCGGCCACAACAAATGCGGCGGTGACTTGCTACGAAACGACCGCACAATGGCGACGCCGCCAAGCTTGAAAAGAAAATGCGAAATTACAAATACGAAAACGCTGCGCACAGTCGATTATAAACACACAGCCACTCGAAATTGAAATACAAAAAGGCGCGAAATCCAACACTTCGCCTCGAAGTTCATAATCGACGCGACAATTACACAACTAGCATTTTCCTACGCCACTGACGATTTACACAATCGAAAACATCGATGTATAAACACAAACGAAGATTGGAGAATTAACATTATCACATTCGCAGAAATGAACGCACGCAATTTTCCGCACAGCGTGGACAACACAACAAACAAGACGCAACAACGTCGAACTCGATGCGAGGAATTTTCTCGATAGACAATTGACAAAATAGTACACTCGACTCTCGAGCTCACGAGCTATCGAGTTCGGTCCAACTTTGAGTACACTACTAACTAACTTATCACTACCACTAACGTTAAGCCACAGCCGATCGAGCGCACACAACGCACAACTCACAAGACGTACCAGTGTGCCACACCGCCGCCGCACTGCCAGTATCACCATCCCACCTCCCCGCCAGTCATCAACAACGTTAACGATTCAAGCATTCAACGACCAGGGCGAAAGGAGAATGAAGAATATATTCGGCCATTCTATAATAGCGCGCGTCTTTTTCTTCCCTCTACAGTTCCTCTGTTGATCTGCCATCGTCACAGAGGTAGTAAAGACTTGAAGAGTAAAAAACAAAAATGTGTGCGGTTACCATTCACAATGGCGGTGAAGGAATGGAAAGGAAGGGAAATCGGCGGGCAACGAATCTCAATAATATTCCTTCTCTCTTTGTCCTTCCGTCCTTTTGCTCCTCCCGCTTAAACACAATATATTTCTCTCCGAATCGTTTATCTTTCTCTTCGGTCCTCACTCCTCGCCCTTCAATACTACAAACGAATATACTCGTTTGTTTCGAGCTAGGTTTACACCTAACGAACGTTCGGTGTCATTATTCGTTAGGTCTCTTTCTATATTCACAAGGTTACAGGATGTTCGTGGCTTTTCCTTGCTTGTTGGCTCTGATAGCGTATTTCATTCGTTCCTACTGGTTTGTTTGATGGTCGTCAGCACCTACACCAAGCAAGCAAGCAAACAAACAAATCGTTCGTTGTTCTCTAGTTCCTTGGGTGTAAACTCAGATTCACACACAACCAACAATTTAAAGAATGAAAAACGGCCACACGCGGACGTCGGATGGCCAAACGGCTAATGCGCGGCGGGGCGACGCACACAAGCGTATTAGACACTAACACTCACACACGTGCACAGATAATGAAGCGCGCGCATATCCATTAAGCGCAGTTTACACCAAACGAACATTCGCTATTCGTTCAATTTATCCTATATTCACAAGGTTACAGGTGGTTCGTAGCCGATTGCTTGAGCAAAGACAGCGAATCACGTTCGTTCTTATTGGTTTGTTAGTTGGTGGTTTACACAAAATAAGCAAAAATAACGTTCGTTGTTCGCCGGCTCGTTTGGTGTAAACACAGCTTAGATAATGATAATTTGGCACACGTGCATCTTGAAATATTTAGTATAATATGTATTAGTGATGAAAGGCGGTAGTATCACCTCCGGAGTGCTTTATTCTGGTATTTACGAAACTATCGGTGATCCTTACAACATACCGACTACCGATCAATTTTTTCAATTTTGAAATCATGATGAAATTGAATGAATTTGTGCTGACAATTACAATATAAATTTGTAAATTTCATTTCTTTAGTTAATTTCATTCCAGTTAATTGATAATTAGTTACGATATTTTTACAGTTGCTTCCGCTCTTGCTTCCTAATTTCTGTGCTGAAGCTGAACACTACTGATTACGCTATTAGTGATCATTGAAGTTCGTCAATCGTCTTTGTTATGACATGACGACTTATTGTATTTTCTATTTTATCATTAGTACATTGTGACATGACTAGTGTCTCTGTGTTGAGTTTTTCTTAATTTGGTGAAAAGGTAAATAAAACCAAACTATACTACCTACATTGTCGTGCTTGATATTTTTTGTTTCATTTTACCAAACAGTCTTCCGTTACTTCTCGCTGCGGCTATCACATGCGAGAACAATGTTTTCTTTCTTTAATTTATATCACAAAAAATTTTTATAATTTTATCGTCTGCAGAACGAATATTAGTTTTCATCTCCGAAGACCGAAACCCTCCAGTCAAGAAGAATGATCACCAATCAGAAGACCACGACGATATTGATGAATCAAACAAGTTGGGATTAATTTGAATTTCATGATAACCTATTCCGAACTGGAAGTGCATTGTGACCTCACTGCAGTGTTGCCAGATGCTGAAAGTAGAATTGCCGTATACAAGTCTTCAAAGAGCCGTATTTTTTGTTTTCCCCTGTAAAAGTGTAAAACTAACTTATCAATGACCTTTTTTTTTTTTTTGGTCCTTTTCTATTAAATAAATTTTTTTTCCACAAATTCAGTATTATATCGATCTAAACTAGCTAATAAATTGATGCGAAATAAAAAATGATAAAAGCATTCACGTCTTCACGATTAAATATTTCGATACTTCCTCAAAAAACAAAATAAAATGATGAAAATTTGCTCGAAATTTTTCAAAAAAAATTAACAGAGATGGTGAAACTGGTAAAAGCCGTATTTTTAAAATGAAGCCGTACGTGGAAGCTTAACAGCCGTATATTTTGCGTACGGCTCAAACTCGGGCCGTACAGCCGTATTATACCTAAAAAAAATAGCCATACGTTTACAGCCGAAGCCGTACATCTGGCAACACTGCCTCACTGTTAATGGAACATACAGTCGCCCTAAAAGTTTCTAGTACCATAATTTTCTGCATTTCTATACTCTTTTGCGATGTCAAACATAGATACTAATGTTAATTTTTATTTTGTTTCTATTCTATTTTAATTTAATTGATATTCTCAGACTGAATGCTGATGAAGCTGATGAATATGCCGAAAACTTTGAAGAAACACCTTAGCTCTGTTTGATAGGATTACACTGACTTACCCAAACCTACACTGTTAAGGATATTCCACAAATATTCAAGTAAAACTTCACTCAACGTCATATAATATTCCTACATTTGTGGCATCGCCCTTCTGGTGTTGGTGTAGTCTTATCAAACAGAGCTAGTAAGTGAAATGAAAAATTAGAAATTACTAATTTTTTAGGGTTTTTGCACAAAGAGCAAAAAATCCTATTAAAATCACCACTATTTTCATTCTTTCTTTTTCTTCAACCAATTCTGTTTTGTTTTTCATCTATGTAAAACGATGCGCACTAATCGATTGGTTCGACTAATCAACTAATAGATTTATTTCTGCATAATCAATTGATTAATCCATTATCATTCAGGCTTGGGCAAGAATCACAAAATTTTAAAAATGAAATAGACGAAATATATGAAAAAATCCTACTTTTTGGCTGTTACAGGAGAAGTATTTTCTATTCTACCTCAAAGTTAATGGGTTTTGTAAATATAAAAATTGCGTAAAAAATGGAAAAATCGATTACTTGAAATAATCGATTGATCAAACAATTTTCAATTATTTGCACATCATTATGTGAAGCAAAAACCCTACTTCAACAGCATTTATCGATGTAGCTTGTTAATCTTAAGAGTTGAAATTGGTTGGTAACAAATGTTCCAATACAGCTGGAGTAAAAGCAACCGTATCTATGATTTTATTCCAAATTCAAAATAAGAGATAATTAATGCTTTTCTCTTGATGTATGTACTGAATTTTAAATAAAGAAGCTATACATTTCAGCATATTACATAAATAAATGAAACGTACATTTCTTGTATTGGTAGAGAACTTTGGAGATATTAATTATAACTTACTAATAAAATAGGTATAAGTTTGGAAATTTTATGAAAAATTAATCGGTTTGGCAGCAAGGGCATAATCTACCATAAATTCAAATTAATTGTTTTTAGAGAAAATCAAAAATTGAGGAATATTGTTGAACTTTTTTTCAGGAAATGAGGAATGTCCATATTTTACTGTTTTTTTTTCCATATTTCACCTTGACTTTCTTGTAAATTCATTTTTTTAATTTAAAATATTGTGGTCAAAACAGATCGAATGAAACCTGTCTCAGATGTCTGGAAAATTTTCATCAAAAATCCAGTAGATTAGTGAGCTACTTATAACCTTTGTAAAAAAGTTTATTCAACTGGTGAAGGGACATCAAATCTCAAGGATCATATTAAAAGAAAGCATTCATTTGCATTATGTAAAGAATGGTAATGGATAGATTTGTAACTTCAAAAACTGTTTCATCCGCATTGTAAGAGAAAAATAACCCAAAACTTTTAATATAATTGGTTGGAAAACCTGTGATTTCCAACCATACAGTATTGCAGAAAATCAATGTTTCAAAAATGTATCAAATGAATTAGACCCACGTTACAACCCCACTGTTAGTAGGCCAACACCCAGAAATAAAATTATTCCACAGATATATGACGAATGCATTTCTTGCGTTATTGATGCACTGAAGAATGTTGAGCATGTTGCTTTGTTGCTGGATGGTTGGCTAAGTCAAGTAGAGATTCTTATTTGGGTGTAATGTGCCATTTCATTGACATTGTCTTTAAACTGAAGAATGTTGTAATTGAAATTGTACACGTGAAAGAATCCGAAAATGCTATCATATAGCAGCCCTTATTACAGAAGTATACAATCATTGGGACGTAAGTAGTAAGGTAACTGCTGTAGATACTAATGAAGCTGCTGTTATGATAAAGGCTGTTGCTTAATCAGGCAAGCATTTAAGCTGTTTTTGTTATGTCTTTAATACCACCATTCAAAGAGCTGTAAATCGGAAAGAAGAAAATGAATCTGATCTTTTTCTAAATTGATTAAACAAAGATATAATGTCATTTTTCCACTGAAGTCCGAAAGAGTTACAGTTGCTGAACAAATTTAAAGAAAGAGACATGAAAAATGGTGAAAAAAAACCTTGTAATTTAATCCAAATAGTAAGAATTCAGAATTTATGTTCATTAAAACTTATTTTTTACTAATATTTCTGGATTCTTTTTGTAGTTTTATTGCAGCTTGAAATACATTTGAACACATTTTTGTACATGTTGGAATCAGTGGTTGAAAACTATAAAGCAATAAAAAGTTCGAATGGAACAACATCACTACGAAAGAACACTTCTATGGTTAAAAAACCCGATATAACTGAAATTGGAAATTTAATCAGAATTTTGAAAACATATGATGCTGGCTCAAGACATATATCTGGTAAGTGTTGGTGAATTTATAGTTTGTACTCTTTTACTTTTACGTTTGCTTTTCACATAAATATTTCTTACAGATGCTGCATATATCACACTATTCAACATAATACCGTTAATTAAGGGAATTGTACTACCCTTATAAACAATCTAAGATGAAATAAGCACGCCACTTTTTTCATTATTTTTAAATGTCCATTTTGATTATCACTAATCAGAGAAATTTGTGATAGTAAAAAGTTGATTGCCAAGTACCAATTTTTTAAAATCATTTTTGACAAAACCCAACAATCAATTGCCATTAATCGGTGCAAAATAATCGATTATTTGATTAAATTGATTAATAATTGAGATCACTGCTTTTGACCACTTATCTTCATCCACAACTTTAGCTCATTGAGAAAACCTTGGAGCATACACACTCAATTCAAGTGGTGTGAAAAATGGATACAGATTTTCTGCTAATTGATCATAAACATATAATTTATTGCCGAAAATGCAAATTTGTAAAAATTTACAAATCTTTTTTACATAAATTTGCTACTAAAGATTTTTTTATGAAACTTTTTTTTTAAAAAAGGTGCATTGTCAGCAAATTTAAAAGTATGGATAACAGTGTGTATATGTTGTGACATCCGGGAATATCACAATTACGGGCGGGGCTAGGTAAACTAGGACCAAAGTTTTTTAGTAGGACAGAAAAAAGAACAAAAAGTTGGAAGAAAAATAAATAATATCAAAACCAGTAAAAAGGATCCCTAATAAAAATGAAGAATACATCCCACATATAAGGAGGCTAAATATATACAGTCATGGTTCAACCCCAGACTCCCTATTGTTCAAAATACTTCACCCAATGAGAAGTGCCCCACAATAGGCCCATCGCGAGATGTTAGATGAAACCCCTACTCCACATCACATGAGAAAATTATAATATTTTACCTGTTGGCCGACAGGGAAATAAAAGTCTTGTTGCCGCAAAACTTCGTTTATTATAAGTTGACTCCAACATTGAAAATGTGGCACATCTCCTGACAAATGATAGCAGCCAATTCCATATCCAGCAAGTTAATTATGAATGGCAAATACCAAACTCCAGCAGACATTTTTCAGGATTGCGAATACATCAAATAGGATTATTCTCCCGCGAGAGCTCTGATTGTAGTAATTAAAAGCGAAAAAGGAAAAACGTGTCTCCTCTCATTTTGCAAGAGGAAGAACAAGTGACTTAATTCATCTGATTCGTCTTCTAAAAATCAAGAATGAAGACGAATCAAGAAAGAAAAGGAACGAACCTATGGGGAATACCTAATTGGAACCAGGCTGCTATCAATCGTGTGTGATTACAAGTATTTTATTATATTAAATAGGTAGAAATGTGGAACAGTAAGTACAAAAAAAAGTAGATGCCTTTTTATCTTAAAGAGTGGACAGTACTGAGTTTAAAGATATAGAAAAAAAGAGACGCCGAATTATGATAAGTATATGAATGAACGGGACCGGTTAGATGTAGTTTAAATATTGGGAAAAAACGTGAGGAAAGAATATAATAAAAAAGAAAAAGGAATATGAAAATAAATTAGATCTTTCCCCAGTTCGGATGCTTCAATATGTATATATATGTAATATTCCGGTCCGTCATATCTCGAATGTTGTGTCATATCTTGTCCGTCGTCTAATCGCTTCATTCAATATTCCTTTTCTTAACTTTCAGGTATTATCCGTTCGAGGGTTTAGCTATGCCTGTATTCAGTAGTGTATCAGCTTTCGTGCTGGCTTATTTATTTTTATTTTTCTCTCGCTTCTCGCTGCCTATGTTTGCTAAACGACTTCGTTTTTGAATTCGTTGTTATTTTACAATAAACGCATTCACCCGAGTCGTTTGCATTTTTTTGCTTTTCTCAACACTGTTGAAACTTATAAATTCAAAAACTTGTCGTTTTTATTACTTTTTGCATTTTCCCTGTTTATTTTTTTGCGCTTTTCAATATGTCTTTAAAAGTGAAGTTCACATTACGTGCTGAATCTTCCTTGACTGATGCTAAAACCACAGTGACGAATCTCTTCACAATACAGTTTCTCGACGACGATGACGCCACTGTATTTGTTTTTCCGGAGAATTATCGGGCGTTATCACATCACAGTCGCCTTTTTGCTTTACCAGTTGCAATGATGGCCAAGAAAGATCTGACTCCTCGATGGAAAACTCGTTCCTTTCGGATTACCTTACCTGCTGATATAGCTGCATTGTATATGGACGCGGAAGGTAATGTGGTGTTCTTGGGCAGCATGCTGGATGAATATGATCAGTCTGCACACTCTATGCCACCATCATCCGTTGTCAACGTACAACCTGGTGTAAGTCCCATAAAACCATTATCCTCTATTGTAAAGGACGCAGTAGTACCAAAATTTGGTTCTAAGACAGTTTTCTCTAACGCAGAAGCGTGGTTATCAATTTTTGAATCCGAATGCCGACGTCTGAACATCAAAGAGGAGCATTATTGGGAGGTCCTACGTCTCTTTCTTGAGGATACGGCTGAAAAATGGTACAATACGACTCGACTTGCATCCCTTTCAACGTCATGGGAATTTTGGAGAAATAGTTTTATTGAAAACTTCGGACAACGGGGCTTGTCTGCTGCTCGCTCTGCTTTTTCGTATAGTTTTATCGGCGGATCTCTCAGCGACTACGTTCAAAGTAAACTTAACCTCCTTGTTTCGTTCAACCCAAAAATGCATGAAACAGATAAAATGGCGCATCTTGCTCTAGGACTACCAAGTCATCTGCAAGAGAAAATAAACTTTTCTGACAATAGTACTCTAAGCAAGTTGATTGCAACTATTAACTCGTTTGACCGTCCCGTTTCTGTTCGTTCAATTGCCCCTAATGTAAATTTGTTGCCCTCTCCATATTCGCAGTCACCCTCAAACGCCTTCGCTTCTCTGCACCCGAAAAACCCTTGCCCTTATTGTAAGAAAAAAGGTTTTGAGCGCTACCACTTTGAAAAAGATTGTTTTACGAAACAACGAGACTTGCAACAACGTAAAGGTAACAATAATGCAAAGTCTCCCGATAACGTAACTAAAGCAGTACACAATTTCGATCTCGAAGAACTCCAAAACGAAATAAATGAAATTCAAAAAAACGAGTAAAGCCCTCGTTTGTGGTTGTTGATGTAGGTTTCAATAAAGTAACAGGCAAAGGCCTTTATGATCCTGGAGCAAATTCCTCTGTTATATCGTATGATACGTTAAAAAAAATTAAGGATCACAAATTTATACATTCTCAATCTACATACAACACCACAAGCGGTAAGGGCTCCATTCTAGGCACTACTATGATCACGCTTAAGATTATGGATATTGAAAAAAGAGTTCTTTTATACGTTTTGGATTCCCCATTGTTTAAATACGATTTTCTAATTGGTTTGGATACCATACCACTTTTTGGTCTATCGTTGAACCATAAGTTAGAGTTAACGCAAAGTAAAGAAAACGCAATATATCATAACGTAATTTGGAACGATTACATGTCATTAGAATTATTCGATTTAAAAACTGCTCACCTTAACGTAGAAAAAAAAAAAATTATTCGTACATTAATTGAAAAAAATAGCACGGCATTTGCAAAAGATGCCTTTGACGTAGGTAACGTAACAAACTATGAATGTACGATCAATCTTGATAAAGATACTTATATAGCTAAAAAACCATACAGATGTTCTTTTGAGGATCAGGAAGAAATCGAAAGGCAGTGCAATGCACTTCTACAAAATGGCATGATAACTGAATCAAAATCTGCGTTTGCATCTCCTGTTACGATGCAATACAAGACGGTCTAAACGCTTCAAAAAAGAAAATTCGAATGTGCGTCGATTACAGAGAATTAAACAAATGTCTAATCCCAGAAAGCCAACCTTTTCCGCTTATCGACGAAATTTTAGTTAAAACTCGCGGTTGTAATTGGTTTTCTGCATTGGATGTTAACGCGGCATTTTGGTCAATTCCAATACGTCCTTCTGACCGTCCTAAGTCTGCGTTTGTTACTCAGCATGGACATTACGAATGGCGTTCGATGCCCTTTAGGCTAAAGAATGCACCGGCTGTTTTTCAGCGTATTTTATCGGGTATCATAAAACGTAAAAATTTATCAAATTTTGCTGTAAATTATATCGATGACATACTTGTTTTTTCGCGTTCCTTCGAGGAACATATCTCACATATACAACTGTTAATTAACGCTCTTTACGAAGAAGGTTTCCGATTAAACTTTAAGAAATGTAATTTCGCCGCACCTACGATACAGTATCTTGGTCATGTTCTAGGACCAGACACTGTCCAACCTCTCCAGGACAATTTGGTCGCCATTAATTCCTTCCCTATACCATCCACTAGAAAACACATTCGTCAGTTCCTTGGCAAAATAAATTTCTATAGGAAATTTATCCCAAACTCCACCTCAGTCTTAGATCCATCCGACAATCCTAATCATGAACGTATAATTCCAACACTCAACTTTTTAAACCTTGGCGAAATAAAAACCTTGCAGAAAAATGTAACTAGCTTAAGTTCCGACACGATTAAACAAGGCGTAATTTTCAGAAATGTACGTGGTAAACCACGAATACCTTTAGATTACAATGCTGGTGTAAAACTTACGAGTCTTGTACACTCGAAATATGGTCACGTTGGTTCAAAACATGTCTTAGCGATTATTAACGAATATTTTACTTTCCCGAATATGTACAAATATATAACAGCTTATTGTAAAGAATGTAACGTATGTATTAAGAATAAATCTCGTCGCTCTCGACGCAGCGGTGAGTTAGGTTTCCTAGGTCCTCCTGACTCTCCCTACCAAATCATGTCTCTCGACACTGTTGGAGGCTTTGGAGACAATCACTCTTCAAAAAAATACCTTCATCTACTCGTCGATCATTTCTCACAGTTATGCTTACACCTTATGCTCCAAAGGACAGTCAGCCAAGGAAATGATCTCCCTTGTTGATTCGGTTCACAAGCATCACCCAATAGGTATGCTTCTAACTGATCAATATGGAGGTCTGACTTCTGACGAGTTCCGTTCCTACTGTTCCCAATCTGGTATACAACATGTGTATACTGCAGTCGATAGCCCATCATCAAATGGTTTAAACGAAAGGTTAGACCAGACGTTGGTGAATCGTATCCGCTGCATGAAGCATGATGAAAATACCTCTCCTACTAAGAGTTGGCCTGTTATTGCTACTGAATGCGTTAGTCAGTACAATAATTCTCCCCACAGTGTAACGAGATTCTCGCCTTCCTATTTACTCACTGGTCGATGCGACCGGATTATCCCATCATCATTATTGAATACCCCCAACATCGCCGCTGATAGGGAGATTGCATTACGTAATACGATAAGAAATCATGAGTATAACAAAACTTTGTATGATAGGAATAGAATACCAATAAACTTTAATGTCGGCGACCTCGTATATGTCGACAACGGCAATAAACTTAATCGTGATAAGTTAAGTAACTTACGTATAGGCCCGTATACTATAACTAATCGATTATCAAACAATGTATTTGCCGTCCAAGTGGGCACCGGCCCCTTGGGAAAACGTTTGTATCACGCTAGTAAACTGTTATATGGAAAATGTAAAAGATGATTTGTACTTATCCCTTTTACTGCTCTTCTTTCCGCTCTTAAACGAGTGGGAAAGGGGGATGTAATATTCCGGTCCGTCATATCTCGAATGTTGTGTCATATCTTGTCCGTCGTCTAATCGCTTCATTCAATATTCCTTTTCTTAACTTTCAGGTATTATCCGTTCGAGGGTTTAGATATGCCTGTATTCAGTAGTGTATCAGCTTTCGTGCTGGCTTATTTATTTTTATTTTTCTCTCGCTTCTCGCTGCCTATGTTTGCTAAACGACTTCGTTTTTGAATTCGTTGTTATTTTACAATAAATGCATTCACCCGAGTCGTTTGCATTTTTTTGCTTTTCTCAACACTGTTGAAACTTATATATATATATACACAGACATACAAACTGCTTCCTGAATAATATTTTGCCACCCATTGGACATCGAATGTAACACGCATATGTATATGATTTTGGTCATATAGGATTTGTAACTGGAATGGGTGGAGAAGGTGTAGCCCCCTTCTCTGAGATAATATATAATACATAATATTCTCTTATCCATAATTCCATACCTATACATACATACATGGGATATTCACATAATTAATTATACTCTATTCCAATTTCCAAATAAAATCAGCCAACTGCAACACACCCAGAGCACGGATTTAGCAAAAGGGAAAAACATTGATTCACATGTGGCAACTGTCTTGAGTAATGAATTTTCACAGGACAATGTCGTATTTCTTTGCTTTTCTCCACTATACTATAGACTGGGGTAGATATCCTATAGAGTATGTATACCTTTAATCATTTAGTATAGGTTATTTAGCAGCCCTATTTCACCAATGTAAACAAAATGTGTCATCATTTTAAAGCAGAATACTGGACATAGGTTTTCTGCAGATGTGCAGCAGGTCTTTTTTCATCCAATTTTGAAGCAGTTACACATTCACAATATGACAATACCAATAGAATGAGAACAAGGCAGTAAACCTATGTCAACTTTGATGTTGACATCAAAGTAGAGGTTACAGTGTCTAAATGAAATTTTATATCTGCTACCATGAGTAAGCTGATATTTTCTTTCATTTATATAACCCTTGTGTAAAACTCATCATTTGATAGAATTTAAAATTTTTTCACTTTCTGATCATTAATTATATAAAATATCTTTCTCAACAAGGTTCAAAAATGGGTTTACATGACTCAGGAATTGCTCAATTACATGTAAACGTTTACTTATGAACCTTGGTGTGTAACATACTAGCTTCATTTAAGCTCACAGTAATCTATAAAATCTGAAACAGAAAGTGTAAAAATGTGTTTGAGCACTTTTTCTGTATTTTGCCGTTTTCAGAATCTTAATTTCAAATTACAGTTGCTCAAAAGGTACTATGTAAACGTTACAGATTTACATTAGTGGCCATATATTAAAGAATTTTAATCTTATCAAGTGTTATCAAAACATTTTACAAATTTTTTCTAGATGTTTATTTATTTGTTGTGAGTTGCTACTCTTGCATATAATTTATTTTCATTATATGACAATAATAATCTTTTTTGAAGAAGTTTGGATGAATAAAGTATTTGTTAATTTATTATCACATTGTATGAAACAGTTATATTCCTTCCATATAATTAATGTTATTGAGAGCAATTGCGAGAGAACCATTCATAGTGGAGAGTTGAAATTTTGTGGAGACATCAAATACTAGGTGAAGATTCTGTGAAAATTTGGCTGAAATTGTACATTTTTTCTGAAGTTACTGCTGAAATTTGGTTGGGATTCTGTAATTATTCAGATGATATGGATTCAATCTAGTTGGGGAATTCCAGCAATATCTCCAGAACCAAACATACAATGGCTGTTAAATTTTCAGAGAATCTGAAACTAAGGTATCTTGATATCTCAGTCTAATTTCAGCTCAATTGTTCATATGGTTCTCGCAATACCTCTCTAATTCTATTCAAATTCTTATTTGAAAATGAAAACAAGTGATAGGACTTGCTGATATTTCAATTTTCCAATATTTTAATACTAACTTGACCACTGTGGTTCAAAATGCATAAAAATACAACTAAATTTTAGTTTTGAACAAACTAGTCTTTGTTAATTTAAAAGAAATTATCATAGAGGTATTCAGCCAATAATTGAATTTTTTATTGAAATACAATAAATTTATATCATTATCTTTGCATAAAATTATTTGAATGCTTCTTTCAGTTCTGGATAATATATGCAGAATACAATTACAATAAAAACTGTAACTTACAATCAACTGAAAGAGCTCAAACAAATCTACTATACCCTAATCTGGGAGAAATTGTTTTTTCTTAAGTAAACTAGAGTTAAATTTCAACTTTTTTCTAATTACCATAGTTGTCTTAGATGTTTTTTCTAAATGCACTCCAGTTATTTGTTCAAATTGCCAGCAATAAACATACGCTTTTTATAACTTAACTGTGAATTTTTTGAAGACAGAAAAGTTGGGGTTATTGTGCTTCAAGATACTAAGAAAAGTTTGATATTCATGGTTATCAAATTCTAATGAGGGCAATGCCAAGGAAAAAATGATATTGCAGGAAGTAGAATTGTACAGGGAGAGAGAAATGCATAAGTTTATGATAAAAATGCGTTTTCAAAGATAAGCCTTTATTTATTTATTTTTGGCTTTAGCTTCCTAAGAAATAAATATTATATTACTGGGGAAGGTTGGCTGCAGTATTGGCATATTTTAAAATCGCAATAGTGAGTAGAATAAAAACGTATAAAAATTCATGAAAAAGGAAGTAGCATAGTACACAGAAATGGTGCATTGTTCATTTCTCCTTCACTACCTCTCCCCTTATTGCCCTGGGCTACTTCAAAAAATTATATTTGAATTTAAGATTTGTAGGAGCATTAGTGTTTATGTGTGTATGTACTATTGTGAGGTGGAGGCTCCACAAGGAGCGATAAATTCACTGCATATTATTTCATGATGGAAACAGGAGGATGTATTTTTCCCTTTGACTATAATATTATAATATTGGACTATACTCTGTTCATGTTAAGAAGTGTGTGAGGTCAGAATCATAACAGACAACACAGTTGGCTAGGGTGAGAGGAAAAAGGTATGATGCACATTGTTATACAATGATAAGCATCATTTTGTAGAGTAAAGAAACATTGTATTTCAAGCAGATAAGTGTAGATATGATTTATGGCATCATGCACTTCTTAGCACGAAGAGAGTATAGTAATGAATGATTTCTGGTTAGATATGCAGGTGTTAAATGTGCAACCACTATATACCATTTGACATACTTCGCACCAATGGTGGAGAGATTCAATAATACTTCGGCTTTTCAATTTTACCTCTGACCTTGAAAAAAACTTTTGCTTTTCATGTCTTTAATTTTCAGAACTTTTTGTTTAAAACTTTTCACTTTCCACTTTTTCTCATGAGAACGAATGAATAACACTTCAGCCTTTAATTTTTGCATCTGACCTTCAGAACTAAAACTTTTTCTTTTTTTTTTCACTTTTTCAACATTGATTTTGCTTTTCATATTTTACTTTTAAATTCCCAAATTTTCGAACTTTTCCTTTACAACTTCTCACATTTTAATGTATTTCCACTTTTTCTTTGCACTAAGTTTATACATGCTGTTTTTGTAAATTTAAGGAATGTGATTATCAAATGTTTTCTAAATAAAACTTTGAAAATATGTAGTAGATTCTATACAGTTGCATACTCAAATGTTTTAACATTAAAATGTGCACTGGTCTTATGGAGCTTCACTGATCCATCCAATACTATATAGTCTAAGATTTTTCGATACGGAAAGAAAACAGTTTGAATTTATTTTCTAAGAATATAAAGGACTTTAATATGGATGATCAACAATCATTAGAAGATAATCTTTAAATTCTACCTAATTGTGGCATTAAAAACATTTATGCCTTATAAGATTAATACATTAATAAATATTATCATCAATTATCCTATTTTCATCCAATTACTATCTCCAAAGATACACAATCTGATGGTGAAGATAGTAATCAACTAAAAACAGCACAATGAATGAAAATAAGTGTAAAAAAATGATCTTGTAAAGTGAAAACTTCTAAAAATTAGTTTTTATAGTTATATCTGGTTAGGAAAGAGAGATTATATTTTAAAAATTTATGATCATCCATATTAAAGTATTTTACATTCTCAGAAAATCAATTTAAACTCTTTTCTTTTCTTATGGAAGAATACATAGGAAAACTATGTCGTCATGTTTCCATCCAATGATAATATGAGGTAAATTTAGCACACCTTGTGGAGTATCCACTTCACAATTGTACATACACACTAACACTTCTACAAATCCTAGATTTTTGAAACTCTGCGAAGTATCCCTGGTAAAAGAGAGGGAGATAGATAATGAGAAATAAACCATGTATCTTTTCTATGTATGCACATCCAACTGCATACTATGCTACTTCCTTTTTCCCAAATTTTTCACCTCTCTCTCCCCATCTACAATTCCACTTTCTACAATACAAACCTTCCCATGGCATTGTTCTCATTACAGCAACTCAATAATTTGAGAATATCAAAGTTTTCTTAGTATCTTTGAGTTGGTGCAATAACTCCCAACATTTCATTTTTCAAAAAACTCACAGTAAAGTTACAAAGAAAACGTGGTTACTGCTGGCAACTTAAGATAACTGGAGCGC
The DNA here is from genome assembly GCA_011428145.1 of Ericerus pela. Lineage (NCBI taxonomy): Eukaryota > Metazoa > Arthropoda > Insecta > Hemiptera > Coccidae > Ericerus > Ericerus pela. The sequence continues at coordinate 115,948 of WOFM01000205.1, read as the reverse complement.
ATTAAGAATAAACATCCGAGACAACTATGGTAGTTACACAAAGTTGAAATTTTACCTTTAGTTTACCTAAGAAAATCAACCTATTCTCCAAACCTAGGGTATAGTATATTACACACAGGTTCGAAGGGACTGTTTACATGTGAAGGAGTTTGTGAAACAAGCATAGCAAGTTAGCAATTCCCGAGTCATGTAAGATCATTTTATATAATTAATGATCAGAAAGCAATAAAACTTAAAATTCTATCAAACTATGACTCTTAGATAAAAAGTTATAAAAATGGAAAAAAGTATCAACATTCTCATGGTGGCAGATTTAACGTTTTATTCAGACACTGTAAACGAAAGATATTTTATATAATTAATAATCATAAAACAAAATTCTAATACAAAAGTTATAAAAAATGGAAAAAAATATCAACCAAATGGTAGCACATTCAATGTTTTATTCAGATAGTGTAACCCACAAAAATACATCTAAAGAGATGTCAAATGCTGGATCAAAAACTTTTCAAAGATAGAATGCCCATTAATCGTTTCAAATTCTATTATGTTTTGTTACTGGGCAATAGAGATTTATGTTAACAACGAAATATGTTCAGCTTTGAATGAACAAAATAAATTGCTTCTTCTCTATTTTTCCTGTATTTTTGCAACTTAATGTATATGATGCGTTGGACATCTCTTTAGCTACATGTCTCTGGTGTAACCTCTATTTCAATGTGAAATAAGCCAACTATAAAATACGGGCATACCAAACACACCATTTCATTCCTTTTCTATTTAAAAAGTTTACAGATTTTCCTCATTTTTAGAGTATAATTTCTGATTGAAAAATGGTTCGTTTAACGAATTATCACCGGTTTTGCAAAAGAAAAACTCAGCTTTTCTGTTTTTAGTGTATTCTAGATGTGAACTTGTCATGTCTTTATTGAAAAGAAAGGGCATCATCAGGTTACCATTTTTGTCATTATTTATGCAATAAATTGCATCATCATCATGTAATTTGAATACTTCTGGAAAATCCTCATCAGTAAATAAGATATGGGTGTTTTGTGACAAATTAACATGACTTGGACATATTTTTCTCAAAATTTATTTTGGAATTTAATGGCGGATTTGGTATGCCTGCATTTTATAGTTCCCTAACTTGAAGTGAATGTGCTCTCCCACATAAAAAGATGCTTTACATTTTTACATGGATGTGTATTAACTTTGTAAGAGGTTACATTCATTAATGATAACAGTTACTTTTCACTCCCAAAATACCACCTAAACATTCCCTTTTTGATCCTGTATTATATAAAATAATTTTTTATAATACATGATCAGGAAAGTTATATTTACACTGATATTTTACGAGTGAAAACTATATCTTACCATTGATGAAAAAAACCTCAATGTAAAGTAAATATGCTTCAAAGAAAAAACATGACGCATCTTTTTACATAAACACACATTCATTTTACATCAAGGCACTAAAAAAGTTACAAGTCTATAAGAAGGTTATCAGTTGACAAGCATCCCACGCCTGCTTACTGTACTCCTCATTGTTGTCACTTGATTTGTTTTCATCATTTGATGTATTTAATTTCTTTCATAAAAGTTTTTCATTGTTTCCATGCGCATAGTGTATAGTTTGTGATTTGAGCCATCACAGAGACAGTTTCTCGTAAGAAATGGATAAATAATGGAGGCGGGGGAAATTAAGAAAGGTAGACATCAGCACAAAACGTGGATACAGGCAATAGTACAAGTAGAAACGCGTATGTGTGGGACTTCAGATGTTCCCATTCACTCACACCAAATAAGAATTTTATATGGTGCTAGTGAAACTGAGTAATCATGTACAGAAGTGATTATTTGATAATAATATCATATTTTTGAGACGGAGTCGCAAAATTAGATAAGCCTAAAATATTTTCATTAGGCTTCTTTTTATTCCAATTTCAAAGGTATTCATATGCGATAGTGTGTCCTGTTCATTCGTGTGAGGATAAATTATAAAGCCATACATTGGGTGCATCAATACGTTAGATAATAATTATCAAGTGAGCTTTGTTGACAACTTTGAATAATGGATGAAGAAAACAGAGAACATGTTTTTCATTATTGGTTAGTTTATAGTGATTTAGTCCAATGATATCCTTTCAAAAATAAAGATTTGCTATTGAATATATTTTTTATTAAATAAGTTAGCTAGGTACTCATTAGGAAATTGCATACAGTCCAGACTAGAGGGAAAATTTTTAGTAAGGAAAGCTTTGCGAAGAACCTCGAGATGGGGATACATGACTGCATACTGCTGAAAAAATTACATTAACTTGTGCCATTGCGAATGCATTGTCAAAAGATCGCTTATTTAGCGATTTCAGCAACAGACTATACATGGGCGTATGTGGAATCCCATGTTACCGTTACAAGCGATTATTAATTAATAATCAATCTGCTAGTCTGTAGCCATCTCATAGAGTTGAATAACAGAAAAAATCAGGAGATAAAGACGATATTGATAACAATGAGGAGTAGAGTAAGCAGGTGCGAGACCCTTGTGGTCAGTTGTCTCTTAATAATAATGAATATTTCAGGTTGTTTCAAGTATTTCTGGGTACAATTAAGGAACCAATGATCAGACTGTAATTATATAGCATCTACACTATCCTTAAACACCAAAAAATTAAAAAGACATTTCACTGTTGAGTACTGCTCCGTTGCAGAGAAAATATGTTCACAAATAAACTGTATTTGAACAAGTTACCTCCGAATTACGGATTTTCAATTATAACTCTTAAAACTAACAAATTGATTTCAATTAAATTTTTGCCAAACCATTCCTCAAACACAGCAGAATGAAAGATTAAAAATACAATGTTGGCTACAGCTCTGTTACAGAGGAAATTCCTTTGCAGTAAAATCAACAATTCCAGATTTTCACCAATAACTCACCAACTAATGAATGGATTTCCACGAAATTTTCATCAAATTAATCCTCAAAAATTATAAAATAACCACTTAAAGTACGACTATTGAGTTCTGTTCAATTATGGAACAAAATCGTTCGAAGCAGAATATTTGAGAGAGCAAAATTGTTGAACTTTGACTCTGGCCACTATCTGAGATAGATTTTGTTTGCCAAGTTATCAAATCGAATAAAATTGAAATTAAGATATTTCTGGTTTTCTAATTTCACAAGTAAATCGAGAACTTCTTGAAAGTGAATTGCAGAAAAAAAGTATGCAGTCAACTACGTCTTGTTGTGGCATGTGTCCATTCCATGTTACCTACAAAATTTTCAAGGGAAAACATGAATGTAATAGTATTACATAGGTACCAATTGAAAAGTACATACATTAATTCCCTAATCTTCATGAAATGTTTCACTATTTTTCACTACATTTCAAAGTAGCTCTTTTGATTCTACATGCAAACAATACAAACTGTAGACTGTCGTTAAAAGGGCCCTTTTTGACAAAATCTATCTGGCTGCCCTTTTGGATGCAGGCCTTGGTGCTTACACTTAAGATCTCTCAGGCAAAATCTAAATCTTATAGAAAAATGGGAAGTATGCGAAAACGGCTGTCAAGGAGTCGGACGTCGTATGATTTAAATACACAGATTCGATTACAAAAAACAAAAATTAGTGACCAAATCATTCAATTGATGTTTGAAATATTGCATACTGAATAAAGATAATGCCAATGACAAAAATTAAAATACTCGAAGTAGCTTATTTAAAGAGTAAGGAAAAAAAAGAAAAAATAATTAAAACCTTCGTCCACACTGTACTGAACATTTTATGAAAAAGAAAGTAACGACTGAGGTCAGGCAAAGTCAAAAATACGAATGTTTTAAAAGACACATTCCTACTATATGAAATTCTTTATCGTATAGGTGGAATTTCGAATGCATTTGATTTGAAAATCGTGTACAAAACTTAGACCTAATTAATGAGAAATATAAACACAAAACTCGTGAATGAAAAGGCCAAGATGACAACTAACGATTCAACCACTGTGTACTTCATGAAGTACTCTCAACATAAGCGTCCGTAATCAGACAAAGAGGACATTCTTTTAGGTGTTAATGACATTGTTAGATTTCAAAACCTTCAGATTCATGTTAAAATTTTTGACATCATCCAGTAATTTCGAAGGGAAAGGTCTGGGGTTCTACAAGTTTCGAGAACCTTCCGTGTTGTCATCATGCTAATAACTTACACAAATTGAAAGATTTTAGACTGAAATTTTTATGGTAGTAAGAGACTACCTTCATTGATCTTCTACTCGTCACAACTAAGTTAGTCTCTTACATATATATATATAAAAAAAAAAAAACCCTTTGCTTAGATTGAACGAATTGAAATCTTCGGTACTTTCTTCGAACAACCATACGATGCAATATAAAGTTTTGCCCACGAACCTATTAATGTGGAAACTTGGGCCCCTTTATTTTTAAGAAAAGGTCAAATATTACGATTTCGACTGTCCTCTCCTCGTTCCCCTAAGTAAGGTCATCAATGAGAGATAAAAAAACACAAAACTCGTCGTTTCAGTAGGGATAGGAATAACTTTCGTACGATATTCATAACACTGATGAGTCGGCTTCCTCTACTAAAACATACGCAATAGAATAACTCGTTCGAAAATAAAGATGCAGTAGGACTCCATCTTCGGTCCTCGCAGTTGGCTTCGAATATGAAAATAAATTTTCGATGCCTTATAATAACGGGTATCGTACCCAAGATCGTGCGAAAAAGGGGAACACGACATTAAGGTGAATACTTTAATGGGATGCATGCATATTACAAGTACCCTATTACGCACTCGTACATGTTATTGTTGCTCTCGCTTGTGATTGTTGTTGTATGACTGCGCCTATAAATGTACACAAGAATAACCGTAAAAAGGACGATGAATGTCGGGGGCAATGGCCGTTCCTTCAACAGACAGGAAGTTTCATATTGTAGAATAGAAAATGCACGACATAAAGGGCTCCTAACTTAACGTCACTATTTTTAGTGTGAGTGCGTGTGTGTATACAGAGATGAAGGAAGAAAAAAAAGAACGATGGTACGAGAGGAGGAAAGGGAGAAAGAACGCTTTTCTCTTCCTTCGACACCTTTGCCCATTTTTGAAAGCGTTCGCGCGTGTATCCATGCGCACATCTGCGAGTGAATGCGCATGTTTGGGTATCCCTGTCTAGGTACTGCGTCATCGGCGCGATGTTAAAGTGTGCGCCGCCCGAAACTGACGATGAAATTCGAAATATGTCATACGACCTTACGAATAAACAAAGGTTATCGAAGAATGCGACCTATTTGCCAGAGCCAAAAGTTTTTCACTCGAGTTCGGAGGCTGAACAAAAATTATGGACCAAACAAAAAACGTCTGAAGTAACTTGTGGACAGAAACGATGTCGATCTTGAGCTCCCCCCTTTCATGCGAACCAGATCATAAATAATTACAATCAAACCTCCAAACAATAGAAAGATCGCCAAATTTCAAGTTCTTTGAACGTACACAATGGACAACGCCGTTCAAAAAAACAAAAACAAAAAACAAAAAAAAACATAGAAAACTAGCGTAGCATCACTGCGCTAAAATAAACTGTTCATCAATTCATTTATGATATAAAGGTGCATCCACACGAGGATGATCAGCTTGTTCTGCCTGGATGATCATTCAAAGATGAAAGAAGTGTGGATGTTGAGATGATCAGCTGAGTGAAGCTGACTGAAGCTGATCAGCTTCGATCAGCCGTTCATCTGCGATCGACTTGGGTAGCGGTCTGTCAAAGGTGATAAAAGAGTGTGGATGTTGTTGCATCATCCACTTTCATTCAGGTTGTGCTGTTTTCCGAATTTACGTAGGAGAAAATACTTTAAATTCCCTGTGCTGATCAGTAAACTGAACACAGAAAGCTGAACAAGTGTGGACACCCAAAGTTTTTCATCTATGGCTGGTCAGCGCCTGGTCAGCCCAGGCTGATCATCCAGGCAGAACAAACTTATCATCCTCGTGTGGATGCACCTTAAGATCTTGAAATCATAAAAACCATTAACGTAAGCAAAATAAAAGTTCATCAAAAAATGATATTCAAGAAAGTTTTAAAGAACAAAATCAACACATGAATAAATTAATAAATCCTGGTACCAATTTTAACCAATTTCATAATGCCTTCCCTACGGGTCTCCTGCAAAAAAATTTAGAGAGAAATCTATCGTAGCAATATTTCGTTAGAAAATCCAGTTTGCCAATTTATACTAACAATCCAGAATATTAAATGCGAGAAAAAATTGAAAAAAATTATCGATGGTTATCGACATCGAACAAACATATCAATCTATCGAAATTTTATTGTTACAGTTTTAAGTAAAATGAGAGAAATAACCCCTTGCGCCGTAAATACGGAAAAGATACTTCAGGCAACACAGGCGACTTGCTTTTCTTCAGCAATTTTCTTCGTTTTACACTTTTCTTAAAAATTAAGGAATCTATAGGCACCTAATTCATATTAGGCCTCGTTCTATGTAAGAACTACATTTCGTGAAAATTTCAGCCGTATCCCTTTTTCAGTTTCTTCAAAATCTTGGAAAAAATACTTTTTCAGGAACTCTTCGTTCTCCAGTTTTCTCGCAAACTACTGAACCAATAAGCAAGGAACTAGTATAAGACATGATCTTATATAATGACAATAGTTCCTGAAAATTTAAGCTATATCTCTTTTGTAGCTGTAGTTTTCTAAAAACTGTGAACACAAATTTTACGTGATATTACGCCCTAAAAAACAAATAGCTGCTGAATAATGCAATGCAGAAAAAATGCTCTACTCGTAACCCATTGCGCCGTTAGTATGAAAAAAACACCTCAAGCATCACAGAGCAAGTTTTTTCTTCAGAAATTTTTAAATCGATTGGCACCAAACTCCTATAAGACCTGATTCCATATAAGGACTACCTTATGAGAAAATTTTAGCCCTGTTCCTTTTGTAGTTTTCTTATAATTGTGTATAAAATATTCAAGCGACACATACGTATAATTATATACGTCCTCATTTCTTCGACTATATAACTAATTATAACCATATGGACTAAGCTTACCACGGGTGGTGGTACAGTGCGGGTGAAGACAACATAATACGTATCATTGGCAGAAGGTGATTTGTACAACAAAAAGTTCAGCAGCTTTACCCTTAATTGAATACAGAAAATTTTTTATTGAAATTACTTTATTTCTCACACGTAATAGATTTTTCAAATTTGAATGATGTCAAAAGTCGTCGATAAAATGAGAAATCGGAAGCACCTGATCCTCCAATGATACTTATAACAAACATCTTGCCTTCACATTCTTATCATTATACTCAGACCATATAGTTATATATATAGAGTCAAAGACTCATTTGTTAAGGGTACCTGCAAGTCCGATTTTAGTAAGGACAACCACACTTGTGAGTGCCTTTTCAGAGGGCTAGATTTTTCAAGGACTTACATTGTTCACTGGAGTATACAAGCTTTGGTTTTCACTCGTCACTCCACAACAAAAAATTTTTTATAATGGCTGAAAAAAGTTTTTAAGATAAAAGTAAGCCTTTTTTGCAGTTTGGAAAGTGAACTTTCTTCGTACCAAATTTCAAATAAGTCAATTAGTGGTGCAACAGTTATGCCATGATTGAGTCCCAAACACACAAACACACTTTCACATCAATCTTCTTACATACCTATATACAAATGTAAATGTTTGTTTATTATTAATCTAAGATCTCCGAAAGTTCTTCACCGATTGCTTTGAAATTTAAAGGAATAATTTGTGTTGTCCAAAACGTAACCCTCCTGGTGGAAAAGTTATGTATGTTTGAACTTTTGGGGGTCTAAGATTAGTAATAAACACATCTGTCAAGCGAAGCTGCCACCGTGGGAAGACAGTTTATAATATAAGTACGAACAATAAAGAAAGTAAGAATATATATATACACATACACACACTAGCTGCCTGTGGTGTCTTTGCTTGACAGATTCTTAGGACCTCAGCACCTAACTCTGAGCTAAGTGTTCACTAACATATTACACAACGAAATCTGAAAAAATAAAATTCTCCCCTTTTTGGGGCCAATGAGGGTCAAAAAATAGGTCTAAGATAAAACTAACATTAAATTCAAATTCAGCAGCTGAAAAAACATGATGATATATCTAGATTATAAAATTCAATCTCACTCTGTATATTCATTAGAGTTTTTTGCAACATTCACATTTTAATTTTGAAAAAAACTGCTCTTCTCTCACTTCAAGATTTCTCAGCTTCTGTTTAAGCTATAAAGCTAGGCTTTGTACCATAGAAAAGAGGAGAAAATTTGCTAGAGTTCTTTAACAAAATTAGTTTTTCACAAATTGGCCGTAAAAAAACTGCAAATTAATGAGAAATTTGCCGTTTTTCAATTTGTTATTTATTTCAAAAACAAATGATGGTAGAAAAAAATTTTCAGCGATGACGCCCCCCTATTTTTTAATGACAAATTCATTTGCACCAACAGATTTTCTCTTAAATGAAATAACCACGAGATAACTGCGAGAGGAAATACAAGAACAAAACTGGGCGCTCTGCATATTACCATATTAGGGTGTATATTATGTATATAAAGTTCTTTCTACATATTTCACCACCATTTTACCACTGGATGTACACGTATATGTATAAGATTTTGGTCATTTACGATTTGTAATTGAAGTGGGTGGAGAGGAGGTGTAGACTCCTCCTCCAAAGCTGGTTATACAACAAAATAGGAAAATAAAATATATACCTATTTTTGGGCTCACTGAGAGTCAACTAATGGGCCTAATGATAAAATTAATATCAAATTCGAATTCAGCGCCTCAAAAGACAAGTCCGATAATATATTACGCAATGAAATATGAAAATCAAAAATTTCTCTTCGACAAATGGGTTAAATGATAACATCAAATTTGAACAAAGTGCCTCAAAAAACATGCTCGTTGGTTTAAATTTGAGAATCAGGAAGAGGCCATAAGTGCAGCACTAATAAGTTTGTATACTGTTTTTCCTCTGCTCACTTTAGATAAACGCAGCCACAATTAATCCACCCATCATCGATCTTCCTTTATAAATAAATTTTCCAAAAGGATAAAAAATAATAAAATAGCCTAGAGCCTTCCTATGTTCTTGAATAATACGCCTACAAAAATTCATCAATATCAGTTAAGTACATTTTGAGATTACCCTCAATCTACGCTTTTCCAAGTTTTCCTCTTCATATATTATATATATATTATTTTTTTTACTATACGTGTTTATCTATGTTAGAATGGGAGAATATTGTGCCTTTTTTTTTCTATTGTTGATATTTTTCCATCCACTCCAGGCTACTTTTTCACTTCTTATTACCTGTTGACTTGAAAAAAAAATTTAGAGAAAGTATTCTATAGAGTTTGTGTTTTGGGTAGTGTACATCATGAAACAAAACATTTTCCACCTCGAAAGCTAATGATTCCCCCCTCATAGCCCTTAAAAGCAGAATTTTGTACTATTAAATGTTCTACTGATCACAGCTCAAAAACTATTGGGCATATCAAATATACATAAATAACTTTATTTGTAGAAATTTTTAGAAGAAAATTTTTTGTTGAAAATAAAATTTTCTGTAGAATCAACCCTTATCCAAGAAAATCATAAAAACCATACGGAAATATGGTCCAAAAAATTTGAGCGACTGAGGAGGAAGTATCAACTTGAGAATTATAGTTCAAGATCCAATTTGATAAGTCACTAAAAGGCAAAACATTATTTTCTTTATTTATAGAGAAAAGGGAGGGTTACATATTGAAATAAATATTCTCACAAGGTAATCAACAGATTATTTGCTCCTAAATTTCAGAGCCGGTTTAGGTGGTTTATATAGCGGTTCTTTACACACACATAAACACACATACATAACTAATACGTACTTCTATGTATAAGAGAAGTATGTCAGTTCTCATCTTGATAAGAAACAATGGGCAGGTTCATGTACCAAATTGTGACATCATCGTATTCGTATGATTATTCACAGTTTGGTTTACATACATTACTTGCAATTACTTGCAAGTAATTAGGTTCAAACTTTTATGTGGTATAATATCATATAAACAAATAATATGCCAGCCTTTTGGCAGCGACTCTCATCAAGAGGTGCAACCTCCTAAAATCTCATACGAGTCAAGTCCCCACAGCCACTTCCTCCAGTCTTTTCGCAGCAAAAATGAAAATAACATTTTCCACGTTGGAGATCGTGTGTATATCGACAACGGCAATAAATTAAACCGTTCTAAACGTTAACTGTCTTCGAATCTATAGGTAATTGTTGCAGTGAGCCAACAGGCACAACACACTTCACGTGATACGTATTTTCAAGCATTTAGATGGGCCAATTATTAAATGAATCGACTCGATGAACGAACTCTCTCTCAGTTGAGACTGACCCAAAATTGGATCAACTTGAAAATTAAAAAACGAATAAGACTCTCAGTGTACAACACAAACAGGAATACAGAGAAGGCAGGAAAAATTTGTCTAAGAGTACAACGAACGACTACACCAGAAGCCACACCAGGTGCTAATATAACAGAAGCCTGGTGTTCCACGATGGAGTCAGCGACAGCCGGCTCAACATATTAAAACGCTGACGACGAGCGGCTATAATTGGACATACAATGACGACGATATGGAGCTCGAACTGAGAGAGCGAGAAGATACAGGAAAAAAAAAACTTCAAATGCCTCGAGTGCGACGTGTGGCACACCAAATTGTTCGACCAAAATAAAAGTACCACCTGCCCTCCACGGAGTACAACGTATATAACACGGCAATCATCGGTTATCATTGCGCTTTTCAAACCGACGTACGAAGAGGAAACAGGAAATCACCTCCACTTCGTCTGGAACACCGAACATAAACAATCCACTTTCAAAAGCACAAGCAGACTAATCGCAAAAATGTACTCATAGACGTAAAATGCCGCGATGGCCGGCCTGAATTTTTCTCTTCATAGGCTACTCGTGTGATCCGAATCTAAGTGTATAGAATTTACATAACAAGTTTGGGCGATTTAAGCCCGATTCACAATTGGTTAGTTTTCAGCTACTTCGGGCACTATTCGGTCAACAAGTGATATCACTACGCCATTTCAGTCATTAAAGATAACTTTAAATTAAGGGATAGTTTTACAAGAAGCTCATTAGAATCTCATATGAAGAACTATTAAATTTAAGTTGATTTTAAATGGTTGAAACTGTGTAGAGAATTCAACTTTTCAACAAAATAATACCCTAAGTAACTGGCTAGTAGCATAAAAACTAGCCAAGGGTGAATACCAAGGCTTTAGAGAGATTAATGTAAACCCAAAGGCCTCCAGACAAAATCAGATAAAATCAACGAGAAAAAATATACAAAGCAATTTCTCGCTTCGTTGTGGGCATCGAGAGTTAAATATAATAGAGGGCCGCAAGCGAAACGATAAGCGACACCTTTTTCAAGATAGAATATCCCCACTCCTACGGAGCTATGCAATTTTTAATCTCATTTTTATCTACGTAATTTGTGTTTCTTGTAGTTTCTAAATTAAGTAATAATTGCATACATTTATTCGTTCATTTAATTCGATTATTTGAAGAAAAAAGATTTCTGATAACTATCAGTGAGCCCAAATTTGAGGCAAGTAAATTTGTATTCAATAGGTACTGTATGGGCGGGGACAATAACTTCAAAAGTGACGTTGCCTCTCGTAACAGCGTTCAGATGCGTGTGCATTTTCCAATATACCTGATACTGTGGTTACGGGTTATAATCATTACAATCGTCAATTGAGAAATAAAATAATTTTAAATAAAATAGCTACTTTTCAGTATTCAATTAATCATGAGGTTGCCAGACTTTTCAAAATAAAAATCACCTTCCGTCGATGATAGGTACGTATCAAGTTGCCTTTACCCACATTATACCATCACCTGTAGAAATCCCAGCCCATAAAATTATATAAAGTCAAAAAATTTAATCGCCAAACCGCAAACCAAAGATCTTTGCAGCAATGCAAAATATTAACCTAAATATTCGAAGAATTCTTACACACAATATGTAACAAGCACAACAAAATTAGGCACTGAAATGAAAAATATCTCTTCCGCTGACTGCTCACTGTGTATTTACCAAACATCAAATTTTTTAATGGCTGCCATTCAAAAACTAGGGAACCAATTTTGCTCAAATTCAATATCGAGACAGTTCTTAATAGTCTCTAACTTACATACAAGTTTCAGGCCAAAATATTTCAATTTACGTGAGTTATCGGTACGATAATGTGGAGGGTTTGCAGAAGTTTGAGAACCTCTCCATCCAAAACTATCGATTGAATTTTAAAAATTGTAACACGAGTGTGTAACCCATGAGAGCTTCTAACAAGATCCCAAGTTTCATTACCATAGGTCAAAACTTGTGAAGGCCCAACAGACTTCCAAAAAATGCCAAAATGAGTAAGAAATGGAATTATACATCTATAATAATTAAACTCAATCTATGTATATTTATTTGCCTATAACTTCAAAAACATTTGGCAGATCAAAATGAAATTTTCAGTATTTATTGTATTCTCAAGCATGTTTAAAGCTATCGTCGTGGTCTCTAGCCTCTCTGGAGGCAAAGCTGTCCAATTTTACAAAAATTTGTCTTTACAATATAAAAACAAACGAAAAGGAAAAAAAGAGAATGAGAAAAATGTCAATCACGAGTACAGCACAGGGGAAGGTGCAAGTAACATCTAGCATCTAATCTTGTATGTAACAGCCACTTCTGTAACGCTATCACGTGACCATAGTTACAGATAGATGTATCTCCCTGTATTCTAATTTCAGTCTGTAATTTTTTTCTTCATTTTGTAGCTTGTTAGTTTATAATTCCGAAATATTCATAGATCTACAGTTCATGTAGGTTCACAGATAAAGTAGTACTTCGTTAAGAAATAGGAATCTCTCCAAAACTCTTCACAATGCATAGTACAACTACTAAAAACCTCGGAGCGCTACCATAGCACATTATTGATAAAAAAATTTCGGCCCAGCTAGGATTAGATCACGAGTCTCCCAAATTTCTGTACGTGAACTTATCCGATGGGCCATCAATTAACAATACAAACAGCGTGACTGCATTAAAACAAAAAAAAAAGTATCTATGTACTGTTTGAAAATAGTTTTCCAAGCAGGCTCCGAGAAGCTGTCCTGCAAACTCAAAACTTTTTCAACATCAACACAGGAGATAATACCCCCACCCAAATGTAGAGTAGTAGGTCTGTGAATTATTGCTGCTTAGCGGCATTGGGTATTCTCCAGTTATGAAAAATTTGAATATATCCGCAAATATATAGAGTACAGAAGATTATTAATTACCTATATATTCGTGATCTACGACTCAGGATCGGTGCTCTTCCACAGGTCCCACCCCTAGGTCCCATCGTTGCACTGAATACAATAGTTGTATTTTCTCCAAAAAATGTCATTATTTCATCGAGTGGAATAATTAATCGCATTCATATCACAAAGGAAATGATTCTCCTCGTCAGAACTGATAAAAATTGAATCACAAAATACTGGATAAATAAATCTTGACTGATTATAGACATTTTTAATAGGACGGGAGCCAGCAAGATATGAAAAAATTTTCTTCATTACACCGTTTCCTTCAATTCAGAACAAGATGGAGAGTTATATAGAATGAAAAATAAAATTCGGCTGAGTAGTGAAGCACCATACGAACTACAGAATTGTTTTTCACGGAAGTTTTAAAAAGGAGCCAGGACACCGACACATGGAAAATAATCAAATATAATCAAGAGCGAAACGAAAGGGGCGATCAGTATCTATTAAATCATTACCGATTTTTCGATACATTGGAATATTAGATATAAGAATAAAGGCCATTTTGTCCAGCTTTAGAAAGTCATCAACTATAAGAGTTGGGGGTGAGATCACACAGTCAATATTCTCCCAATATGAAATTTTCAATCACAAAAGAGAGCACACATCAAAATCGTTCAAATGGATAATAAAGATCTCGAAAACTAACTTATCAATTCTAAATAAGAGTTCAATGGGACCACCATTGAATCATATATCATTTGAAAAAAAAAATTCATCGAAATCGATGCCTAGAGTGAGAAGTTATACTGGAACAAACATTAAAAAAATGAACATACTGACCGAATTGAAAACCTCTTCCGTTTTTGGAAGACAGTTAAAAATAGAAAACAACAATTCTGGGCTAAAGTAATCTAACCAGACGTTCCACATTACACGAGAAGTCATATTTTTGGTTTAAACATGGATGTTCCAAAGAACGATAGATCACACACGATCCCTGATCGAAAGGATCTGAGGAAGCAACGTACTCACGCCTGCAGGTATGTATGGTGACTGTGTCTGAATGGGAATTGTATTTTCAGGTAGTAAATGGGTCCAAACTAATTACCTATTCAATAAAATCAGTCATTATTTGAATCTCATCTCAGTTGTAAACCCTTCTCAATTACAATTATTAACTGTAATATGATCTAAAATTTAAAAAAAATTACCTCTATTTGGGCAAAGTGAAAAACCGACATCCTTCTGATCAAGTATATAAATCATTTGGATCAAATACCTTGAAAACAATAAAAAATGAAGCAACTCAAATCAGTAAAGTGACAGTCGTCAGTCTCCAAGTTACAATTCTAGCTTTTCCACCAAACTCCTAATTTGTAATCAAATATATCAGAATTTGAATAAAATGAACCATAGCTCATAATGAAACTATTTCGAGCACATGAAGCAATTCGCCACAAAAAGAGCAAATACTGGCGAACTAACTTCTTGACCAGAAAAAATCAAAAGCCTGATCAGGCACCTATTAGAACGCGACAAAAGTTCAGAAAGGCAGAAAGTGAAAATACGAATAATCAAGTTATTTTAAATTCGTCACATAGGTACAATGAATGCAACACATGTAACAAGTAGTTAAAACATAAATCGCGATAAAATTCAAGATTTGGTCAAGGATCATTGGAAAAAATAAAATCCAGACCACAAAACAGGAGTTGAAAATTTAGCGACTGATCTTCAAATCCAAAATTTTCAAAAAAAAATATATATATTTTTCACGAAATTTAACAGATTTGACAGACATTTAAAAGGAGGGTTGCAAATAGTCATGAAGTTCAATACGAAAAATATATTTTCAAGGAATGTGAGGACTAAATAGCACGAACATTCTCAACGATCAGAACATAAAAATGGTTCATGGAATAAGTTGAGTGGAAAAACAAAGGCGAAAATTGCTTCAGAAAATCGACCAAAGATGAACACAACATAAATAAAATTGGTAAGAAAATACGACTTATGTCTCCCTATGAAAACGAATGAACATTTTAGATTGAAATAAAATCAAGGATCATGATTTTGATCATTTACGTTCCAAATCACACACAAATAAACCATACACTGAATACCCCTCTCGCAGAAAGTATCGTCTGTTAAAGTGAAAGTATATTTCTTCTACGTACCGAGGACCAGCATGTGAAGAACTAGCGCATTCGGCTAGCAAACGAATAGCCATTCGCTCTCCTGTCATCGAATTGCCCACGCTGATCATAGTTTCATCCACTTCCGAGTGGTTTCGGAATAAAACTTCGGAGCCTTGTTCTTCCTCCTCCTCTTCCGAGTATCCTGAATCCGAGAAAAAAACAAAATTATATGAGTATATAAATTAAGAACAATCTCGGAAATACGGCCGAGATACAAGATGAACGCCATATAGAACGACGAAGTTCAACGTTCTTTCATGTTTTAAAGAAAATACAAACAATTAAATCCAGCACTTCAGAAAACCTGCGTGTTGGTTTAAAACACCTAACTAAAAATCAACAATTCGTAATATTTTCTTAAAAACTATCGAAGAGAATCAAAAATGGGATAACAAAATAAACTGATCCTAAATTAGCATAATATCCAGCAATAAAAGTAGTTCTAAAATATTCCAGATTTTAGACACAAGTTATAGCGCTCCCATCGGTCCCACGTCTTTGGGTGAGCCGAATGACTTTTTCAGCGACTGTGCATTTTCGGAAAACTAATTTCGACTGGAATAAAAAATTTTAAATTATTACAGACGAAAACGCTGAACGTAGGAAGTGCAGTTTTACAATAAATGATTCAAGTTGTATGGAACCCAAATTCATTACAATCGTAAGACTAATTCGAACTTTTATCATTTCAGTTTCTCGTTACTTTCATTCGCCAAATGTCTCTTAGTTTTTCGAAAAAAAACAGGAAATAACATTCACTCGACAGTATCGTAACAAAAACAAAATACTATAATCGTTTTAAGACAATTTAATTTCGCAGCAAAAATTCGCACCATGTATATCAACTTTCGTATATGGAGTCAGGTAGAATATCCCCTTCCCCCTCCTTCGATGCTACACGGTGGCCGAGAAGCGCACCCCTATTCCTCTTCTCGACTTACATCAAGGGTCTGGGAAGTGCATCCATTCCACTCTTCTCACTACAAAAACGGAAGCCAATCTTTTTTTTATATATATATATATATATATATATAATAAACAATCTGTAATCCATTCTGAAAGACACAACGTGAAAATAAAATAAAGAAATAATAATGAAAAAATAAAATTACAAAGAAATTTTCAGTACCATAAGGATTCCAACATGGGTTACAGGGATGAAAGTTCAGGTCATTAGCAAGGAGCAACGGAGAAGCTTGCACATCGTTTGATTTAAACATAACTACTATATACAACACCACCCTAAAAACACTCAATCACATGTTAAATTTGTTTTTCGGATAAAGCAACAAAATTTCTATGAATGAAACAAAAAAGGTCTTTCCTATACGTTTTTCACCGGACAATCCGGAAATATTTTTTAATGCGGTGGGAAAAAAAAGTTAATTTTAAAACGAGTTTTTAAAAAATACGCTTTTAAAATTTGAACAAGAAAATAAGGGCAAAAGAGAAAATAAAATTTCTCACTTTTTTTTCGGAGACAGAAACAAACAAAAATTAAAAAACAACTGATAAAAACGGATATAAGCGTATGTGTGCGTTTGTCGCAACACGTGAAAGCAGCGCTGAAGTTGGTCATCCAGGAGTGAGTAGAATAAAAGCATAAAAAGGGAGAAAAATAAGAGCAAATTGTGTTGATTTTTGCATTTTTAAAGGTAATTGGGCGATTTACTGAAGAAAAAAAAAATTTGATAAAATATATTATATTATATTTGGGTTTAATTGTAGATTAAAAAATGAAAAAACTCGAATCACTGATTTTATTCAAAAAAAAAAAAATTAACAACACTTCCAATTTATTGTATGTTTCAATCTACAATTTAACAAAATACATATTATAATAAATTATATCCAGTTTTTTTTTTTTTGTTTTTTTTTGTAAATAATTATTACCTGTACATTTGAATACATATATTTGTTTACGATTGCAACTCAAAATATTTTTTTTTCTTCTTTTTCATATCATATTGCTGCACATGAAGAGGCGGAGACTAGGTATATAGAACACATCATATACCTTGCCAGGAGACCTATTATGAAACTTTCATCAAGATATCACAAAATCATGATAACTTGGATATATCAATATATCATAAAAATTGTTACGTGTTAAATTGCTAAAGGAAGGTGGTAAATTATTAAGAATATTACTTGGTTGAAATCAGGTGATACAGGGTTAAAATGCGATTTTATAAAACAGCAATTCTTTTTTTTATAAAATTTCTCTCCTTATCACTTATCATCAGTTTTTGAAAATTTATTTGAAAAATCGATTACGATGAAATTGCAAAATGCGGAAATTTGAAAATTGAATTATTAGTATCAGGTTATACACATGCTTCATTCATATTGGCCAATGCGTGGAAACAAATGTTGAAGATTTTCTCGATTCATAATAACATTTTCTTTGCGTGATTCTTTACACAATATAACTGTATCACCTTACCATGATATCACAAGTGTTATCGTGATAAAAATTACATAATAGGTATCCTGATTAACTGATAATTCAAATATTTCCATGTAGGTGTTGGTGAATTATTGGTGCATACCAGCATTGGGTACTCTCTAGTACAAAGTTAATTTATGAAATAACGAGACATTTTAATTAAAGAATATGATAAATTTCATTTTTCACGTATTAACTAGGGAATTCAAAGAAACTGGTTATTGTATACTAAACAGTATCCGATGCTGCTACGCAATAATGAGTCACAGACCTACCACAAACCATAAATGTGTCCATATTATCAATTAATCAGGTGCAAACTGAAGGAAAGAACTTACACTGAAACTGAAATATACGCACAGCCAAATATATCTTCATCTATGATCATTTGTGATAGTGTCGCAGAATAACATAAATGGCTTTTAAACATGAAACTAAAGAGTACTCAATGCTGCTACGCGACAATAATTCACCTAGACCCAAAAATTTGTGAGAATTATTAATTTATTAATCAGGGGCATTGATGTGATTTACGAAGAAAATAGTGATTTCTAGTTAGGCTAAAATATGCGCATAGCAAAATAGATCACATAATGGCGTTACAGAAGTGCCTTATATATGTATAAAATATGATAATTAACAAGTCACGATCAGTGATAGTATGAAGGGTCAATCTACACAAAAAATTGTTAAATTTTAATAAATTAGCTAAAGTAAATATTTCTTGCAAAATCCCAGCTATTTGTTCAAAATTAAGTATTTTAAACCAAAAATAAAATCAAATAACAGTATCGGGTGGTTTGGTACCTAAAGAATTTTTTGTTCAGATTTTTTTGGTCAACTTCATTCTTACTTTAATTTAAAAAAAAAAAAAAAAAAAATTAGACCATTCTCATTATTTCGCATTAAGATGGATCGGTTATTCCCCCTTTTTGGCAAGGTTTCAGAGGGAAAAAATTGCTATGTATTACTAAAACTTTTTTAACTGATCAGTTGGAGAAAAAAACGTGGAACAAATGGAGAAAACCATCCAGTACACTGGAACCACTGCCTAAAACAGGGATATAATTACGGTAAGCCTAATCATAAGTATATTTTATCTTCAGACTGAATCCAAATTTACTCATCGAGCACTGGTTTTTCCACACTCAGTTAAACACTCAGTTAGTTGCACTGGCAGATCGTAATAAGAGTTAAACAAGATTTTAGCGTTATCTGACAATGAAGTTTTTTAACTGGCGATTGAAAAATTGGCCCCAGTGAAATTAATGAACAAAATACGTAATAGTATTTGAATTTTCAAATTCTCAGAATAGCAACATGTACAGAACCCACAGTGAAATTGAAAATGAATTATACCACGCTTACTGCATGATTACATGCCACAATGCATAGGTCTACCTTTGATGACTTTAGAAGCAAAAATAAAAAACAAAATAGGATTCTAATTTAATTACAGACGGAAAAAGGTACAACGGAACATTTTAAGAAGAGGGAGAAAAAAGCGAATCTGCCACCATTATATTAAAAATTTCAATAGGAAAAACAAAAGGAAGGTGTGGGGACTCACTGGTATGAGGTAAAGGGGCTCGGACCCCTCGACGACAGTCGCCGCCCCAAAGGGCAGGCAAATAATCGTCCTCGTGACGTTAAACCACACTAAATAAGTTCGATCGTAATTACCTGCAAGTACATGCAGGTAATGTACGAGTACCAAATCATGACATCACAAAACAATGTCACAATCCATACACGAACCAGCCAGCCATCTCTTATCATAATAGGGGATGATGCGACCTGGCCACCCTCGCCGACGTACGTATTATCTTACGTACGTGTGTTTGTGTGCGTGCAAATAAGCCGTATATAAACCACCCGAACTGGCTCTAAATTTGCCAGTGTTCGCCTTGGTTTTGGCTTACCCGTACTTATGTACGAAGTGGCTGAACACGCTTAAATTCTGTTGAATTTCCTTCTAGTGAGAATATCTCTCACGACAAGGTATTCCACAGTGGTGACCCTGACGTGATTTTGGCTACGTTGTGAGGTGTCTTGAGGCGCGTTGCGCTTCTACAAAAATTCAGCGCAGTGCGCTGGCGAGAAACCACGCTTGCTCGGCAAATAAAAAATTTTTTTGCAGACTAAGACATCTTTTAGGTTGTTGAAGTAGAGTCTGCTGAAGTGGGAATTTATACCCCTCTCCTTAAAATATACAAACAAGGAGAAACAAGACAGTAGACCTGGAGGAAGAAGGTTGGACTCATCCCCCAACCCCCCCAAATTTGACTCGACACTCTACGAATTTAGCAAATCTGGAAGAAGGCCCTCAACACCCAGAATTAACACGACTGGGAACTGCAATAAATAAAGAACAACTAGCAGTTAAAACGTTGAGAAGTGGTTGAACTTTAAGCCAAAGTTCTGACCCAAAAACACCTGACCTACAAACACAGGAGCCAGTGTTTTTGACCAGTAAGGAAGGAAGTAGTTCTGTGGAATACGCTTGTCATCAGAAAGACATAGCAATGGTCCCACCACCAACCAAAAACCCACAACCATCGCAGGAAGGAAGTAGTCAGCCACAGCTGACACCCGAAGTCTTGACGCAGATTATGCAACTTTTGCAATTACAGCCAGGGCACAACCCCAACTTCTACAGACGGAGGATAGAGATCCCAGAATTTCTGCCCAATGAGGTGAACTTATGGTTGACTCTATTAGAAGGCAGGTTAAAGACTGAGAACATAACTCTGTACCAGCGGTATCTACACATCTGTGGAGGCATGCCCCCACAGATAATACGCCACATTCCGGACATCATGGAATGCCCTTTGACAGAAGATGATAAATATGCCTGGTTTGTCAAGAAGATCAAAAATGTATTCCGAAAAACAAAGAACAAAATAATTGATGATGTGATGGGTGGTATGAAGATGGGGGACAACAAACCCTCAATCTTCATGACAAAATTGAGGCAGAAGGCAGATAACATAGTAGCCCCTTCTGTCATAGGCAATAAATTTTGCAAACAACTTCCCCAAAGTGTTGTGCAATGCTTGGCCACCGTATGTTCGACCGTGACAAACACATCTGCAGACTTGGACTTCCTTGCAAACTCCGCAGATAATGCACTCAAATACACCAGGTCAAAGCCTGTGGTCAGTGCACTGTCTGTAGAGACTGGAGAACTCGCTCAACTTCGAGCCCAAATAGCTCAGTTGACCGATGAAGTAAAACAGAACAAAAGCCAAAGCTCGACGAAACCCAATAGTAACTGGCGACAACGATCCAAATCAAGAAGCAACAACAACAAAAGTGGCAATAGCAGAGGAGAAAGTCCTGGTCTAGAGACCGAAGATCGAGTTCCAGTAACAGGGATCAGAGTTCAACTCCCCCAAGAACATCATCTCCCAAAAACCAGTCTCGAAATTGGGATGATAAAAGTTGCTTTTTTCACAACTGGTTTGGCGCAGAAGCCACCAAATGCAACAACAGGTGCAAATGGTGGGGTAAATCCTACAACAAAGAAGTGTCAAACTAGAACAAGGGGCCATCCATGCGACCAAAGACCCTTCGGAAAAACACTCATGCCGCCTGTTCATCAAGGACAGGACAAATAGGAGATGGTACTTGATAGACTCAGGTGCAGACTTGAGTATATTGCCAGTAAATAAAAACCAAAAAGTACTTCCTCCTAAATACTATCTCCGTACTGTGAATGGTCAAAACCTTCCAGCTTACGGACTTGAGACCAACAAAGTTGACATTGGACTTAAGGAAAATATGACTTGGTCCTTCACGGTTGCTGATGTTCCAAACCCGATCCTGGGTGCAGATTTTCTTGCACATTATGGTCTGATCATTGACCTCAAAAACGGCAAACTGATCAATAGCGAAACTAAAAATTGTGTGGATGGGAAAACCCATGCTTACACACTAAACACAAATATATCCAGCTGTACAAAAGTCTACGGACAACTCTTACAGATCCTGTCTGACTATCCTGGAGTCACTCAACCATCAATTCGCAGGCATCCTACATACAAACACGATGACGTTCATTAAATAGAAACCAAAAGACAGCCTTGCCATGCTAGAGCACAAAGGTTACTGCCTGACAAACTCAAAGCAGCACGGGAGTACTTTCATTGCATCATTGAGGAGGGCGTATGTCGCCCCTTGAAAAGCTCATGAAGCTCCCCTATCCACATGACCAAAAAAGCAAGTGGAGAGTGGCAAATTGTTGGAGACTACAGGGCCTTAAATGCCATAACAGTTCCTGATTGCTACCCAGTCCCCAATATAATGGACTTCAACGCAAACATGAAAGGTAAAACGATGTTCACCAAAATTGACATCATCTGGGCATTCCACCAAATTCCTATGGCTGACTAGGAAGTACCAAAGACAGCGGTTATAACCCCCTTTGGACTATTCGAATACCTTCGAATGCCGTTAGGACTTCACAACTCAGCACAAACTTTCCAGAGATTTATCAATGGACTGTTTAGGGAATTGCCGTTTGCATATGCATACATACTTGGATGATATCTGCATTTGCTCTGAAGGCGGTGAGCAACAGCACGAGGAGAATGTAAGAGCCGTCGTACAGCGTATAAACACTGCCGGCTTACTATCAACGTACATAAAAGCTTATATGCACAGACCAAAATTGACTTCCTCGGCTACAAAGTCTTGACCGAAGGCATTTCACCCTTGAAGACCAAAGTAGAGCCAATATTGAACTTCCCAAAACCCTCAAATGTCGCTGAACTCAGCCGTTTCTTGAGGATGGTGAATTTCTATAGACGTTGCATGAAGAATGCAGCAGCCGAACAAAGTAAGCTGTTTGCACTAATAAAGACAAGTAAAAAGAAAGATAAGACTCCACTCGAATGGAATGAAGAAGCCAAACAGGCCTTTGAGAAAATCAAAGATACACTGGCAAATGCAACTCTATTGCCTCATCCAGATGAAAGTCTGCCGTTATACATGAGTACCGATGCATCTGATTTTGTTATTGGTGCAACCCTGTACCAATTGGATAAAGACAACAAGAAGTTACCGCTAGCTTTCTTCTCGAAAAAGCTCTCAAAAATAGAAAAGAACTATAGCATATACGATAGGGAATTGCTTGGAATTTTTGCTGCGTTGAAGCATTTCAGGCACCAATTAGAGGGTAGATGTTTTTCTGTGTATACTGACCATAAACCCCTAACATATGCCTTCACACAAAAAGCAGAACCATCATTGCCAAGAAGAGCACAACAATTAGACTATATTGGTCAATTGACTACCGACATTCAGTATATAAGTGGAGAACTTGACACTCCAGCTGATGCCTTGAGTAGAATTGAAGCTATCTTGGCTCCTGTCCAATTGCCTTATGCTGAAATAGCTAAAGCACAGCTTAAAGATGCAGAATTGCAAGAGTTGTTATCAAACGATGATACTACTCTCAAATTGGGACAGCGAAAAATTCCCGGTACTGAAGTCTTATTAACATGTGTCATCAGTACAGGTAAGAATAGGCCATTTCTACCGGTAAAATATCGCAAGTTGGCTTTCAACAGTGTACATAATCTGTCACATGCTGGGCCAAAATGTAGTGCTAATATGATTTCAACAAGGTTTGTATGGCCACGAATGAAGTCTGACTGCAACAAATGGGCTCGCAGTTGCCTGAACTGTCAAGAATCCAAAGTAGGAAGACACACTCGCTTGCCCCTCAAATCCTTCAAACAAACGGAGCTGTTTAAAACTGTACATATGGACTTGGTAGGCCCATTGCCACCATCTCAAGGACACAGATACCTGTTGACGATAATAGACAGGGCAACACGATGGCCAGAAGCAATCTTTCTACATGAGATGTCAGCTCCTACAGTAGCTGCAAGGTTATACAATACCTGGATTGCGAGGTATGGCGTACCAGAAGTCATAATTACGGATCATGGTCGCCAATTTGAGAGCTCTCTCTTCAAAGAGCTGTCTAATAAGCTTGGTGTTCAACACAGTCATACCACAGCTTACCATCCTCAAGCCAACGGCAAAATTGAGAGATGGCATAGATCCCTCAAAGCCTCTATCATGTCACATGATACAAAGAGATGGGTAGAAGTACTCCCTACCATCCTCTTAGGCCTTCGATCTTCCCTACAAACTGATACAGGTCACTTGACAGTGCAACTAGCGTTTGGCGAAGAGCTACGCCTCCCAGGGGACTTCTTCACAGAATCGAAGGAAGTTAGCCCCAAAATCATGTTACAAAACATAAGAAATGATGCCAACAATTTCCTAAAATAGGCAGCTCGCCATGGCCAGCCCAAGATTTACATCTCGAAACACTTGGCCAATACTTCACTCGTATTTGTTAGAGACAAAAAAATGAGATCTGCGCTGGAGAAACCATACGCCGGTCCTTACAAAGTAGTATCACGAGATGAGAAAAACTTTGTGATACTCATTGCAGGCGAACCTCGAACAATTTCAATTGACAGATTGAAGCCTGCATACATGGTAAGTGACGATAAAAGAATAAAAAGGTTGCAGAGGGAGAACGTAGAAAATATCCAGACAGATTCCCAAACAAATACGGAAAAATCTGTCGAAAAAAGTGAAACAAATAATTCACAACAGAAAACATTAAAAAAGTTGGTAAGATTTTCGGACAATGTTACCACTAAAACATTCGATCCTGAGGCCCCCTTATGTCCGCAAAAAAGAGGCAGGCCCCCTGGCAGTAAAAAACGTAAAAATTCCCACCCTTCTGGCATGTCCGAGAGGTTAATGCGAAGAAAATAAAATTTACTCCCAAAAAAGTAATATCTGCTACGTAAGTTGAAACCCGCTAAAAAATATGCGACAAAAATCGGAACTCTGTGAGACAAAAGAAACTCCGGAGATAAGCAAACGAGGAATGCCAACAAAAAAAAAAACAACAGGAATAAACAAATCCACGTGCGATACGGAAATAAACATCGCAACGTGCGTTTATTGTCAAACACAAAGATAATCTCAACATTGTGATGTCACAAGCGGAGATTCCTTTGTAATAAAATTCGAAAAATATATTCTCTGAGTTTATTTCAGGCATAAATTTGCTTAAACCGATCAGAACTTAACCGGAAAACTTGCATACAGTCGAGAATTTTAAGCGCTATCCCCTCTACATGCTGATAAGAAGATGCGAAAATAATGAAACATAACTGTAATGGTAAATCAAAAACTGAAGTAAAATCACCCACTTCAGAACCGCCAGAGATCTTGGACGTGTTTTCTGAAATATTTTTGGTTACTTTTTCCTCAAACAACCCATTCTAATGTCACTGCCAACCGATACTATCCTAAAGTCTGCCACCTCCCAATTTGCCCGGAAAACTGCTGAGTCTTTACAAACTCAGCAGAAGACGGAGCTGGACCCGATAGAGGAGGAGCTGCTCATGGACACAGCTCCTCCTGTAGACAAAGTCCTATCGGAGATGACAACTCCGCTTCCCCCAATAGTCTCTCCTCCCCGGTCACCGCCAGAATCGACCCTGATTCCTGAATCCCCGAGATCGGAGCCAAAACCCACAGAGACCAGGGAGCCAATGAAGTTCCTCTTCACGGCCGAGCGGGCAGCAAACAAAAAGGCGAAGATGGCTGCCTTAGCATCAGAGACGTCAAACTCCCCGATGCTGAGAAAGCCATTCTTCAAGCGACAGCTGCCCCCTCACTCTCACCACCACCCGTACGCCTATACAAAAAATCGTCCACCTAGGCGTAGGGGAGAAGGCAGTCGCGCGCCGATGCAAGGCAACAATCATACGAGTGCATCGGCGCTGCAGTTGGAAGCGCACTGGGCAAGTGGGAGGCAGACCAGAAGAGGTGCTCATAAACCCGCATGTCCCCTCAGGCCTGCGCAATTTGATCGTTTTTGCAGCGCAAAAACTGGGGGGAGTAGCTGTGGGGACTCACTGGTATGAGGTAAAGGGGCTTGGACTTCTCGACAACAGTCGCCGCCCCAAAGGGCAGGCAAATAATTGTCCTCCTGACATTAAACCACACTAAATACGTTCAATCGTAATTACCTGCAAGTACATGCGGGTAATGTACGAGTACCGAATCGTGACATCACAAAACAATGTCACGATCCGTACACAAACCGGCTAGCCATCTCTTATCATAATAGGGGATGATGCAACCTGGCCACCCTCGCCGACGTACGTATTATCTTACGTACGTGTGTTTGTGTGCGTGCAAATAAGCCGTATATAAACCACCCGAACTGGCTCTAAAATCGCCAATGTTCGCCTTGGTTTAGGCTTACCCGTACTTATGTACAAAGTGGCTGAACACGCTTAAATTCTGTTGAATTTCCTTCTGGTGAGAATATCTCTCACAACAAGGTATTCCACAGAAGGTTTGGCCCCCTATTAAAACATAAATTTTAATTGAGCAACATTTTATTAGGCCCAAAAATCCCGAAAAACAACGCTGATCACAAAAAAAGAAAAATAAAGAAAAATACTGAGATATTTCCTACAATCTCTAGTAATGAACTTGTTTGGTATGGTACACGATACGATAGGCTACACTAAAATGAAACGCAACGCTTCAGTATCAGTATACGAGCACTGTATTTTTCTACAGGCTAGGCGGGACTAAGTGAGATGGATTTGAAATAGGCCTATAAGACATTCAAGTTACCTACAGATCAGATATAACTCGATACCTACTCCAAGTTGTAACACCAATGCCTACTACCAACGGGATGTTTACAGATTCCTCCGTTTTAGCTTCTTCTTTCAATGTTTCAAAGGGAAGACACACCTGCACGTTGCAGAATTACAAAAACAACAAGAATGCGTAGTGGAATTCATTCATTTCCAATATACATTCTGCGCATTTTGCTAAAATGCCACACACAACACAAATTCGTACAACACGAATTTTGCATTGCGGTAATAGCCTATTAGAGCGCAGACCGTGTTCTGAGCATCTGGAAACAGCCAGAAGACCAGAACCAAAAATTTCGCATTCTGGTAATTTTCAAATGCCATAACGAATTCTGCGCATTAATTTCACTCAATGAGAATTCTCATTAGGTTAGTCTATATTGACAAGGGTGAACTGAAAAAGAAATGCCACTCCATTTTAGTTACAATGTTTAGTTGAAATACACAAGCGGCTTTTACATACAACTCAAAAAAGGGCGATTCTACAAAGAATGAAGAAAAATTCATCGTCAGTTGTTGAATTGTTTCGTCAGAACAAGCTTCATTCATCTAATATTGAAAAACCAATGTGCCAATCACATCCAAAGACGAAATGAAAAATAATCTAGAGTTTTTGCAACATGGAAGGTCGTATTTGGACGTCTGAACAACCCCCCAAAAGGTCAGCATGAACGCCACCAAAATTTTTTCTAGTGGTGAGCATATATTCATATTGTATGTACAGGCAAATGAAAATGAAACTAATTATAAATTAGGCTACAGGTATTTTTTTTATTAAAATTTCCGCATTTGCCCACTATTGTTTCGTCCTGCTGGCGCCCATAAAATGTGTGCACCAAATCGTCAAACGAAGAGGAAGTTCTTAATATTAACTACGGTGCAGCACCGTTATTGAATATAAAGCACCAAACAGTCAATGACAAGAGTAGTAATAACCATAATAGGCTGTACAATGAAGGCAGATTAATGATGGTAAAAATATCTATATTTACCAATATTTCCGAATACTGAATAAATCGATACAGAATTTGAATATCGCGGTATACGGAGACCACTACTACAACTCCCGTTTTTCTGAGAAGTGTAAAACACGGATAAAATAAAATGATTTGACTACTTTTTTTTTCCCATTTCAATTTCCTTTTTGCTCGTCACTTTTTCATCTAAAGGTAAAAAAGAAGATTCGAAAATATCGACACATCGACGATATATTATCGAAACCGAACAGATAAAAATCGTGTAACATCGATTTCGAAATATTTCGATTTTTAGTACCACTACGGCAGAGACAGAGCACTGAAGTGAATGTCTCGAATTGCCAACAAACCTCAGGAAGAAAAAGGGCGAAGGAAAGAGCAAAATAAAACGAAAAAAGGATAAGAGATTGAGGAAACAGAGAAGGAAGAAAATAGGGTCAGATGGCAACTGTGCACACGGCACAGTGAAGCGAGGACACGAATAAGGAAATGAGGACCGCGCCCGTCGAAATAAAATGGCAGAAAATTTCATGTGCAAATAAGGGTGTGTAAAAGGGCCCGTCCGCGCTCGAATAAATTTCGCTTTCCACTTGGATGAGAGGGTGGGGAAACATTCCTGGCCAGCAACCCACCCAAGCCGTTTCTCTCCGGGGACGAAAAAGTGAACACCGTCGTATTTTCGATAGTTCAACTACCACAAAAACTGCGATGGTGGTATTATATCGTGCGTACACATCACACACACAGAGGTGCGGATAAAGAGGTGGGGAAAAGAAGGAGTAAAAAAAAAAGAAAGAAATAACTACGCACTTCCATACACTGGCACACACCAAAGCCGTCGATAATCGCGTTTACGGATTCTGCGTACACGCGATGCTCAGGTCGTCGCCGTTGAGGCCGCCCGTAAAAACGAATTTCCGCGAACAGCAGCCGCAGGCGCAGAAGCACTCGGGGCCCAATACGGCGCAACTTACACCTTTTGGCTCTTCTTTTACTTCCACTTTTTCTTTCTTTTCTCCCTCTTCTGCGTCTTCGCCATCTCCTCCTTCTCCTTCTCTTTCTACTTATTCTTCTTCTTTTACTCCTCGTTCCACAAGAGAGACGATCAGGCCTAAGCGAACAATTCGCGCATAACACAATTCCAACTTTTGTCTTCTCAACACCCTCACACTTACACACACACAAAGCATGGTAGTCGACAACGACGACGACGACCTAGGCCTCAAATATCAATTCAATTCCGGCACCGGCACCGCACCGCACCGCAACACAAGGGTACGCCGCCGACAACCACAATGCTGCGGTAGCAACCCGCGAAAAACCTCCGTAATCCAAAATGCGTCTTCTCCACGAACGCTCCACATACTCAACTGGCTAACGCGATAGCCAGACTTATTAAAATTCTTCTAAATATTGCCTTCACCGAGACAACCATTCTTCTTCCTTCTCACTCGTTCAAATCCTCTAAAACTCACGTGTAATCAGTATGTAAGATTTTCGCGGTCGAGAAGGAGAGTGTAACTCAAAAACTGTAGTCACGAAAACTCTGCTAGAAAAGCAGGTTTTCAAAACTTACGCATATAGGTATAGTTATATAAAAATTCTAGAGTAGTATGTTCTATTAGAAGAACAAGTTCTGAAGTCAGGATTTAAAAGTTATTTTCGTACTGTCCTACGAAAGAGTCTCCATCTGGAGGCAAAATTTGTAATCAATTGTACGAGTGATCAATCTTTTTCTCCGATACAAATCAATGTATTTTTGACCATTTTCAAAAATTTCACAAAAAATTAGTTTTCCAAATTTTCAGATGAAATTTGAATTCAAGTAAAGTTTGAATCCTCTTCTTCAAATAGACGTAGTAGGAAAAAAAATTGTACATAAATATATACGACTATACAGATATGGAGAAAAGTAGTATTTTTTAATGTAATTCAACACTGTACATTTATAAAAAAAATAAGATGTCTTTAACTAAGTCTGTATAGGTTTATTTTACTCTGTACAATTTTTTTTTGCTCAATTATTCAAATAGGATGGTCTTATTTTTCATTTAGCTCAAATTGTGCTCAGAGGTATCAAAAATTCAATTTTTAGTGAATTTTCTAAAGTATTCAAAAATACATGGGGTCTTAGGGAAGGAAAAAAATCACTCCTTCCTTTTCTATCAGCCCAGTCGATGCTGGCGCACTCTGAGCTTGGTCAGTCCGAAATTTCTGTCCAAGCAAAGAAGTGCATGATGTCATAAACCATATCCACACTTGAATTGAGTTTTTTTATGCATATGAAAATAAATCAATTGATGCTTATCACTGCATAACATAGAGCATCTATACCTTTCCTTCTCCCAGCAAATTACTGTCGTATTCGAAAGTGATTATGCCATCCCACACTTCAGCAAGCACTACCCATCATGAAGGAAGTATAGATTACAGTAGGTCCCGCATAATCCGTTTCAATCGATTTTAGCCCAATTGGAATGATTAACCGAAAAACGTAAAAACCATCCACAACAAACAAACAAAAAAGAAAAAAAAAATTATTATATGCATTTTGTTATGTTGTAGATTAAAAAATGCAACCAATTGGAAACGTAATTTTTTTTTTTTTTTTCAAATAAATAAGATCAGTAATATTTGAGTTTTTCCATTTTTTAATCTACAATTTAATCAATTATAATATATTCTATCAGCTGTTTTTTTTCTCATTGAGTATATTCCCCAATCACCTTTAAAAGTGCAAAAATCAAAACAATTTGTACTTATATTCTCCTTCTTTTTTTTTTGTTTTTTTTTACCACAATGAACGAAAAATATATCCGGATTATCTGCTGAAAACCATATAGGAAAGGCCTTTTTTGTTTTGTTCGTGGAAATTTTGCCTCTTTATCTGAAAAACCAGTTTAACAGGCGACATATTAAGTGGCGCTTACTGTACTGTGTAGCACAGGCTTTGTTAGAAAATAATTAGCATTTTATAATGGTGTTAAATTTGCCTAGGAATCAGATCACTTCTTCCATTTCCTTTCAAATATTTGCTGACATGAGAAATCCAGCCAATTTTTTTTGGAGGAGTGACCCTCAATTTATTTTAGGGGACCATGATCCTCCTGTCCTCCTAATTGCACCTATGGTAAAAACTGAAAAGAAGTTCAGTTCTTAAGGTGCATCCACACGAGGATGATCAGCTTGTTCTGCCTGGATGATCAGCCTGGGCTGACCAGGTGCTGACCAGCCATGGATGAAAAACTTGGGATGTCCACACTTGTTCAGCTTTCTGTGTTCAGTTTACTGATCATCACAGAGAATTTAAGGCATTTTCTCCTATGTAAATTCGGAAAACAGCACAACATGAATGAAAGTGGATGATGCAACAACATCCACACTCTTTCATCACCTTTGACGGACCGCTACCCAAGTCGATCGCAGATGAACAGCTGATCGAAGCTGATCAGCTTCAGTCAGCTTCACTCAGCTGATCATCTCAACGTCCACACTTCTTTCATCTTTGAATGATCATCCAGGCAGAACAAGCTGATCATCCTCGTGTGGATGCACCTTTAGAACATGCAAAATTTCCAGATCCAACTCAGTAGATAAGTTCACATGAAAATTACTCTTCCAAAGATAAAGAACAGTTTAAATTTACATTTTTTATTCTCTTATCATAATGTATTCTGTGAAATAGGAAAATTTCAACTTTTAGAATGCTGGAAGGACTATCGATTCTTTCATTGAATGCATAATTTAATAGAGATAATTGCGTAACAAAAAAGTTTTCCACTACTGGAAGCACTAATTGCTTTTGATCTGAATCTTCCAGCAAGATGCAACGTTGTATGTTCTATCATTAAGGAACTTTTCAGAATGTTAGGTCAAAGAGAACAAAACAGGGAGTTTAAACTGTCATTTAGATTGTTTTTTAATTAAAATATTCATCCCTTTGTATTAAAAAGTTGTAATTGGGAAGTGAAACACTAGTGTCGCTACCGAATGGCATAAATAAAAAATGCAGAAAAGTTGACAATGAATTTTTCTAAATACGATATGTAGGCATGTATGGTATAAGTATTTCTGTAAGAAATGAAATTTTGGAAGATTAAAAAACTTACTTTGTTTTATTATTGTTACTTATACGCTATAACATAAATGGTTGTCCTAAAAATAAATCTAGATCGAAGATATTGAATGCTTTTTTCCACATAGGAAAAAACCGTATAAAAACCAAACGTAAATAATCTGCATGAACCCATTTTCGGAATTGGGAACAAAAACTCTCCTGCACTTCTCATCACACAGAACTTATTGAAAACTTATAAGAGCTCAAGTACAACACTTCTTTGCCAAACAAAACAAACAAACACCGTTTGAAATAAATGAATAAATGAATGAATGAATTAATTAATTAATTAATTAATTAATTAATTGTGACTTGTAACGTTTGTAAAAAATTCAATACAATAAAAAAATGAAAATATGAAAATTACTTGGAAGAATGTTGGGAAAATATTACGTTTGAAATAAATTTAGTTTAAAAAAGAGTTTGGAAAAGATAATTTTTAATTTTAATATTTTTTTTGGCTTTAGCTTCATGTGAAATAAAAGAATTTGCTGATTCAACCAACTTTCTCAAACTTGAGACCTATCTACATCATTTTTTCATGCCCAAAAACCTCGAATACTTAAATTTTATCAACACTATCAGTCTAGTTCTTCAGAATGCATTGACATACATACCAGAGTTGTGTTGTTCGTTTATGAACTAGTTTATTTGATCAAGTCATTTTAATGAATATTTTTAAAGGTCATGAGATAGAAAACAAACTCACCCTCATCCCTGAGTCTTTACACCAGATCAATTTTAATATGGAAGAAAATCTAATGAAAGCTGAAACCACTAATTTCGTCCAGCAGAGAATAACAGAACTTTGAGAGGAACAGGCGCTCGATACAGGCATATGCCGGATGCTAACAAAATACAGCCATCACAACACAATCACAACTTGCAACCATAAAATTAAATAATGGCGGGTGAGGCAAACAAGGAAAAGAGGATACGTGCGCATATATAGCGCTCTAGTAGATCGTAAAGCATTCTCAACAGATCACAGAGACCACAGCCACACTACAATGGTGCACTGACGTCTATTTCTATGACCGAATTCGAAACAATATGAGAAGAAAAGAAACTGAGTATGGAGTACAAGAATGGCTAATGGCTAATAACGAAATTGAAAGGGAGAAGAACCGGACGGTAACTGATAAGGCAAGCAGAGGGGGACAACTAAGTTGTTGCGGGGATGGTAGTGAACTGCAGAAATTAATACGGGTGTGTATGAGTGTGACCTACAGTAGAGTACAAAACTCAAACTACCAGTCCCCAACAATTGAAATGTGAATGGGGTCCGCCCACTCCTCATTATAAATCCCGATCTTTCTCACTTTTCTTTCATTTCATCAGAAATAATTAAGGATTCATTCCAACGAATTCGTCATTTTTAATTTTTCGTACTCAGGTTTTCGTACTTCTAAGCTCAACGTACATGACGGAAATGAATTAACGGCCAAATGCAAAAATAACACTTTTCAAATACAACTTATTGTGACATAAAAACTTCTAATCATAAGCGATTCATATTCGAATGCCAAGACGATGTGTACTATCGATATAAAATTCATCTTTCACTGAAATACTGGTTTGAAGTCTTTCTTACATTTTGAGGGTAATTATCTTATCACATAGCACCTTGTTCTTTAAGAGCAAATTATTTGCAACCAGACTAGCTTAAATCGCTAAATGCCACTCGTATGATGAATTTAACATCAATTCAGACATATAGGAAGGAAAAATATGAAAATGCTTTTGAAACGAAAATAATATAAAACAGAAGGACAATATAATAAGGATGGTAGGACGTTAGTCGACTGGTCACAATTCCATGAAAATCACTGTTTCCACTTTAGAATCCTCACAAGAAAATCCATACATCAATAAATAAACATATAGGAAAAAAACTCGATGCTGAAATTAATTGAAAAAAAATTATTTCACTTTTACTCGTTCCTTAAATTCTATGGGCGTGCGCCATCAAGTAACAATATTTCTTGTTTCCTCTACAGCATTACACAACTATGCAAGAAAAACTCAAGGGCCAGCAAAAACCAAAGCCCAAAGGCTTCTATTTGTGTATGAATGTATATTCTACTATCTAAAATATAAAAGCGGTTAAAAACCCGAACACATTTGTATCATTTTGCCATCTTGGTACTAATGTGTATAAAGTTACCAATACCATACTAAAAAATGATACGAAGACACCCAACAACCCATTTCCATTCTATTATTT
The DNA here is from genome assembly GCA_011428145.1 of Ericerus pela. Taxonomy (NCBI): domain Eukaryota; kingdom Metazoa; phylum Arthropoda; class Insecta; order Hemiptera; family Coccidae; genus Ericerus; species Ericerus pela. The sequence goes on along the minus strand of WOFM01000205.1, from coordinate 81,867 downwards.
TACTGTCACATCAAAAAGGGCAATCAAGATTTGCAAAATTTTCACAAAAATTTGAAGATGCGATACGATCCTTATCAACTTCTTACAAAATGAGAGCCGTATCATCCGTGCATATTTTATAATGACATGCACCTATGACAAGGCACAGAAAAATGACACAAATGTATACACGCCTTTAGACATCTGCATCCCCATGATAGCCATTTACATACTTCCTGTTGGGCTATAACCTGAAATTTAGCATGAGGGTTCTTCAACTATCAACTCCATACGCTGTTTTTTCTGAAGAAGGAGGAGAAGAGAAAGGCATCCACGATATGGGTCAAAAACCTATTTTTTTCCAACTTGGGGAACACCTTGTCCATTTAAATTTAACAAAACCTTCACCCTAGCAAAACCACTTTGAAGGGCTAGTATAATAATATGGTACCTGGTTCTTCGCGTGTTGCTCGGATGTGGAAAATATAAAAAATTGTGTAAACTTCAATCAAACAGGAGAATTTCAGCAATATATTTGTCATATACATCCTTCAGTATTATCATACATCTCGAAAATTAAAATTTCAAAATATTTAATTCATTACTTCATCAATTATAAATCATAATAATCATACACAGCTTAGGTCTAGAAAAATTCACTGATTAAAATCTTTCCTACCGATTACTTCTAGAGTCTTGTTAGATACATCCTTCAATATTATTGTATATCTCAAAAATTAAATTTGCAAAATATTTAATTCATTACTTCATCAATTATAAATCATAATAATCATACACAGCTGGATTTAGCAAAATTCATTAATAAAATCTTTCCGATTGGTTACTTCTAGAATCAATCACAATGTTTCATTGTTCTTTGTCATCACTTGCTGCTAATGGATGGATTGAGATGCTCATATATCTATTCAGCATATTATTTCAAACTTGAGACCTATCTAAATCATTTTTTCATAACCAAAAACATCTAAATTTTGATTTTTAGTAACATTGTCTGTCTAGTTCCTCAGAAAGCATTACATACATACATTACATACATTACATACATTACATACATTACATACATTACGTACCATACGTACCATACGTACCATAAGTACCATACGTACCATACGTACCATACGTACCATACGTACCATACGTACCATACGTACCATACATACATACAATTATTGATTGTATTATAGTATAGGATATACCCATGTATTATTAGAATAATGTCGTACCCCCTTTAACAATTTGTAAAAGAATGGATGGATAGATTGTCATGATGGAAATTTTAATATAGAGAGCTTAAAGTGCAGAATGCCGCTGCTATAATATTTTTCAAAATTCAGGTGGGCAGTAAAAATTAAAGGAAAGTGAGCCAGGATTTCTTCGAGGAGTGATCAAAACAATTCGATAACCTTTTTTTTTTGCTCATCACTTCTGAAAATTTAGAAAATTTAAGAAATTTAGTGTCTATGGAACCTACTATTACATATGTGGGGATTAGAACATTACTCGTATGAGGAAATAGGCTCGGCCTATCGACAACAGTCGTCACCTTCGGTGACAATTATTCGTGCCTTGCACGTTAAACCAAATACAAAATGTATGTTCGTTTGTACTTGTCTATTTTTGCAGATAGACAAGTTACAAATCTCGGACCGTGACGAATCGATAGATAATTATCTCGGCGATGTCACGGACCGATACGAAGATGCATTCTCCGTACTTTACCGTTGCCATAGCAACCATAAAGTACGAATAAATTATCTACACAATACTTATGTAATTATTACATAAGTGTGTATGTGTGCGTGTAGGGAGCCGGCTATATAAGACGAAAAAATCATAGACCAAATCGCCAGTGTTTGCCGAGGTCTTGGCTCCCTCATACCTTTTTGGTATATTGGCATTAAACACGCAAATTGTTCTGTTGAACACCTTCTTTGTTGGTTTTACTTTCCACGACGTAAGGTATTCCACAGTGGTGACCTCGACGTGATTTTTTGGCCACGTCGTGGTGTCTTTTGGCGCGGTGCGCTTATACTAAAGTGGCGCGGTGCGCTGGCGAGCAACTCGCTACCTAATTAAAGTAAAAATAAAATTTTTTTTACCAAGAAATTTTATTTTTACAACAAGACACCAGGAGCTCTCGAAGGTGTCTGCTAAGTGGGAAAATATACCCCCCTTCTAGAGTATAATTACCAGAAGGAAGAACAGCAGACCCTGGAAGGACATAGTTGGCCTCATCCACCAACTCCTCCACCTTTGACACACCAAAAAGAATTTGAAGACCTCAACCTCTCAGAAAATAAGAAGAGGAATAGACGTCCAGAACTTGAACGTCTAGGTGTGACAATTGACCAAAACGAATTGTCCACCAAATCTCTGAGGAGTAGAAACATACCAACTCCTCCAACAGATCAGCAAACACGATCTGCCCCAACTTTTGGCGAAGCTACTAGCCAACAAGGTTCAATGGCACAACCAACCGAAAACCCACCCACAATGTCAGCAACCGGATCCTCACAGCAAGTGCTAACACCCGAAATAATAGCCCAAGTTATACAGCTACTGAACACACGTACAGAGCAGAATCCGGCATTCTACAGACGGAGGATTGATATTCCAGAATTCCTCCCAAATGAAGTCGATGTCTGGCTGACTCTTCTCGATGGTAGATTTAAAACCGAGAATATTCAAGCCGACCAACGATATATACATATTTGTGGAGGCATGCCCCCACAAATAATAAGAGGAATTCCGAATATCATGGATTGCCCTCCGGCAGAAACCGATAAATACGCATGGTTCTGCAAACAAGTAAGAAACGTATTTGGGAAATCGAAAAATGAAATTATTGACGAAATAATGGGTGGAATGAAGATAGGGGACGATAAACCCTCAATCTTCATGGCTAAATTGCGAAAAAAGGCTGACCATATAGTAGCCCCTTCGGTAATCGGAAACCAATTCTGTAAGCAACTTCCTCAACATGTTGTACAGGCATTGGCAGCAGTAGGATCAACAATAATCAATGAATCCGCTGACCTAGATTACCTAGCCAAAAGCGCTGATAACGCACTACAATATTCGAAAAATTCACCTTCGATCAGTGCAGTATCAGCAGAGAACGGAGAAATTGCACAGCTGAGAGCGCAAATAGCCCAGCTCACTTCACAAGTGCAAAATAACAACAATAAAAATAGAAACAATAATCAGCGAAATAACCGGTCTAGAAGCAGACCCGATAAGAAAAGACAAAGCCGGTCAAGAGACCGAAGAACCGGGAATTCTCGCAGGGGGCAGAGTCCAACTCCCCCGAAAAATAAAAAATCTTCATCCAACTCTCCTTCTCGAAAATGGGATGAAAAGAACTGCTTCTACCATAATAGATTTGGCGAGGCCTCCACCAAATGCAACAACAAATGCCAATGGTGGGGCAAAACTTATAAATCCGATCCGTCAAACTAAAACGAGGGGCCATCTACGCGGCCGAAGACCCCTCGGAAAATTACTCATGCCGCCTGTTCCTAAAGGACAGGACAAGTAGGAGAAAGTATCTAATAGACTCAGGCGCTGACCTAAGCATATTGCCAGTGAATAAAAAACATAAGATACACACTCCGAAATACTATCTCCGTACTGTGAATGGTCAAAACCTTCCAGCATACGGACTTGAAACTATCAAAGTCGACATTGGATTGCGAAGAGACATGACTTGGTCTTTTACAATTGCGGACGTTCCAAATCCAATCCTGGGTGCTGATTTCTTAGCACATTACGGCCTAATCATTGATCTAAAAAATGGAAAATTGATCGATAATGAAACAAAACTTTGTGTGGAAGGCAAAACACTAGTGTCTCAACTGGACACAGCCATTTCCAGTTGTAGTAAAGTCGACGAAAGATTCTTACGAATCTTGTCAGACTATTCTGGAGTCACTCAACCATCAATTCGCAGGCACCCTACCTATAAACATGATACAGTTCATTATATAGAAACAACAGGGCCGCCATGTCATGCTAGAGCAAGACGGCTTCTGCCAGATAAGCTAAAAGCAGCCAAGGAATACTATGACCGAATAATAAAAGAAGGTATTTGCAGACCTTCAAACAGTTCATGGAGTTCCCCAATCCACATGACTAAAAAAGCAAGTGGAGAATGGCGAATTGTTGGCGACTACAGAGCCTTAAATGCCAAAACAGTTCCAGATCGTTACCCAGTTCCAAACATAATGGACTTCAATGCAAATATGAAGGGTAAAACGATGTATTCTAAAATAGATATAAACTGGGCATTCCACCAAATACCAATGGCCGAACAGGACATTCCAAAAACGGCACTCATAACGCCCTTTGGACTATTCGAATACCTTCGAATGCCTTTTGGACTCCGCAATTCAGCTCAAACTTTCCAAAGATTCATCAATGGACTGTTTCGGGATTTGCCGTTTGCATATGCATATCTGGATGACATTTGCATATGCTCAGAAGGCGGTGAGCAACAGCATGAGAAAAATGTGAGAGCCGTTATACAACGTATACACGCTGCCGGCCTTACTATCAATGTAGGAAAAAGCTTATATGCACAAACCGAAATTGACTTTCTCGGCTACAAAGTCTCAACCGAAGGCATAGCCCCTCTAAAGACCAAGGTCGAGCCAATATTAAATTTTCCAAAACCCTCAAACGTAGCAGAACTAAGACGCTTCTTAGGGATGGTAAATTTTTATAGACGCTGCATGAAAAACGCAGCAGCCGAACAAAGTAAGCTGTTTGCTTTAATAAAAACATCAAAGAAAAGAGATAAAACTCCACTCGATTGGAATGAAGAAGCTGAAAAAGCATTTGAGAACATAAAAAACTCACTGGCTAATGCAGCCCTCTTGGCTCACCCAGACGAAAGTCTACCACTATGTGTCGCTTCCGATGCCTCTGACTTTGCAATTGGTGCAACACTGTACCAAAAGGAAAATGACCAAAAATACCCGCTCGCTTTCTTCTCTAGAAAGCTATCAAAAACAGAGAAAAATTACAGTACTTACGATAGGGAATTACTGGCAATCTTCGCTGCACTGAAGCATTTCAGGCACCAATTAGAGGGTAGATGCTTTACTGTGTATACAGATCATAAATCCCTAACACATGCCTTCACGCAGAAAGCAGAACCAGCATCACCGAGAAGAGCACGACAGTTAGACTACATAGGTCAACTAACTACTGACATCCAGTATATAAGTGGAGAACTTAACACTCCAGCTGATGCACTCAGTAGAATCGAAGCTATCTCGGCCCCTGCCCAATTACCTTATGCTGAAATAGCTAAAGAACAGCTTAAGGATGCAGAATTGCAAGAGTTGTTGTTGAACGAAGACACATCTCTTAAATTGCGGCAAAGAAAAATTCCCGGTACTGACGTCTTACTAACATGTGACATCAGTACAGGCAAGAATAGGCCATTCTTGCCGAAAAAATATCGTAGATTGGCATTTAACAGTGTGCACAATTTATCGCACTCTGGCCCCAAAAGTACTGCTAATCTGGTATCATCAAGATTTGTATGGCCTCGACTCAAGTCTGACTGCAATAATTGGGCTCGCACTTGCCTGAATTGCCAAGAGTCCAAAGTAGGAAGACATACTCGATCACCACTCAAATCTTTTAAACAAACAGAGCGGTTCAAAACAATCCACATTGATCTGGTGGGCCCATTGCCCCCTTCACAAGGATACAGATACCTCCTTACGATGATTGACAGAGCAACCCGATGGCCCGAGGCAATCCCATTATATGAAATGACAGCACCAACTATAGCTGCCAAACTATATGAAAACTGGATTGCCCGATACGGCGTACCTGAAGTCATAGTTACAGATCAGGGTCGCCAATTTGAAAGCTCACTCTTCCAAGAGTTATCCAAAAAGCTAGGTATCCAACATAACCATACCACAGCTTACCATCCTCAATCAAACGGAAAAGTTGAGAGATGGCATAGAGCTTTAAAAGCCTCAATAATGGCTCACGACACAAAAAGATGGGTGGATGTACTTCCAACCATCCTTTTAGGCCTACGATCAGCTCTCCAATCAGACACAGGACATTCTGCAGCGCAGTTAGCGTTCGGCGAAGAGCTACGCCTACCAGGGGACTTTTTCACAAATCCGACAGAAATTAGCCCCGAAATCTTAGTTCAGAACATACGAACTGATGCCAATAAATTCTTAACACAGGCAGCTCGCCATGGCCAGCCAAAGATCTATGTCTCGAAACATTTGGCCACTACTTCACACGTATTTGTCAGAGACGAAAAAATAAGATCTTCACTGGAAAAACCCTACGCCGGTCCTTATAAAGTGATATCACGCGACAACAAAAATTTTGTGATATCCATAGCAGGTGAAAACAAATCAATATCAATCGATAGATTGAAACCTGCCTATTTGGTAACAGACGACAAGAAAATAATAAGAAAAATAAAAGGAAATACACAGACTAATTCCTCCGAAATAACTAAAACACAAATAGTACAGGAAGAACCAGTCGATACACAAAAAGAAAATTTACAAACAAATAAATCAACAAAAAAGAGAAAGACAGTAAGATTTTCAGACGACATTGTCACAATAAAATATGACCCTACGGACCCAATAAACCCTCGTAAAAGAGGCAGGCCCCTAGGAAGTAGAAAAACGAAAAATCAGCTTCCAAAACGAAGATCCGAGCGATTAGCGCAAAGAAAATAAAAAATCTTTTAATATAACATACAAAAATAAAAACCCGCTAAAAACGACGACTGTGGAATCCTACGATAAGAAAAGTGCGTGAACAATAAAACAACGACAGGTATCAACAAACCCACGTGCGATCGATGACAACAAAAACATCGCAACGTGTATCTGTTGTCAAACAAACAAAAAGAATAAAAACGTTCATCTTACGAATGACGTCAGAAGCGGAGATGAATTTCTATTCATCTCGAATTACCTATAGCTTCAAATTGTTCAAACACGCCTAACTTTGCAGAAAATGAACAAAATTTTTCGGGAAAAGCTGCAAACGATAGAGAATTTTTACATCTATCCCCTCCACGAACGTACTCGCTCAAATAAAGACAACGTTTTAACGTAACGGACGAAATCAAAATTCACCAAGTCCTCATTCGCTTTTTCTACCGTCGCATCGACTGTCGAACTTTGCTTTTTTCTAATATTTTAATTTTTCTCTCGTATTCCTTCCTTTTTCTTAAAAAATGTCGTCTACGAACCAGCAACAGTTGTCCGCCGATTTTGATCCACAAATCCCCTCATGTTCCAAAGACAATGTTGCGCGTATTAACAATATGCAGCAACAATGCCTCATAGAACATGAAATGGAAATGGCCAAAATCGAAGAAGAACTGTTAATGGACACGGACCTGTCCCCGGTAGAGAAAATCGTCAGCCATATGACGAAAGAACTACCGCCCCTGATCTCGCCTCCCAAAACGCCGGTTAAGGAGTTACCCTCTTTGGCAACCCCAAAGATGGCAACCCCCAAACCGACAATGCGGGAACGAGCGAAATTTCTATTCGCCGATGAGGACCCTGCTTTCCGTGCAACTCCTCCTCCGGCCCCGAAACCTATCCGCAGTCAACAGTTCATGGCAACCCCCAAGTCAAATTCGCCACTGTTGACCACGACCGGACAATTCAATCCTCGCCCCTCTATTCCTGTCCGCAACCACCCTTACCGTCGTCCCCAATATAGACCACCGAGACAACGAGGACAGAGAAGTAGGGACAACTTCCTCAGGCGACAAGCACAACGCATGGAGTCCTACGAGTGCGTTGGAGCAGCCGTTGGAAGCGCCCTTGCTAAATGGGAGAGGGAGCAAAAACAGCGTTAAAACCTCTAATCCCCCAGACAAGCGATTAATCGTTTTTACGACGCAAAAACTGGGGGGGAGTAGCTGTGGGGATTAGAACATTACTCGTATGAGGAAATAGGCTCGGCCTATCGACAACAGTCGTCACCTTCGGTGACAATTATTCGTGCCTTGCACGTTAAACCAAATACAAAATGTATGTTCGTTTGTACTTGTCTATTTTTGCAGATAGACAAGTTACAAATCTCGGACCGTGACGAATCGATAGATAATTATCTCGGCGATGTCACGGACCGATACGAAGATGCATTCTCCGTACTTTACCGTTGCCATAGCAACCATAAAGTACGAATAAATTATCTACACAATACTTATGTAATTATTACATAAGTGTGTATGTGTGCGTGTAGGGAGCCGGCTATATAAGACGAAAAAATCATAGACCAAATCGCCAGTGTTTGCCGAGGTCTTGGCTCCCTCATACCTTTTTGGTATATTGGCATTAAACACGCAAATTGTTCTGTTGAACACCTTCTTTGTTGGTTTTACTTTCCACGACGTAAGGTATTCCACAACATATTTATTAATAAAATTTTTTCCATATTTAAGAAGCGACAAGCAAAAAAAAGAAAAAAAGAAAAAAAAGAAAAGAAATAAAAGGCATGAATTCCACTGCTACTCGTGAAGGATTGATTCGTAACATAAAAATATCTGAATGTAATTCTTGTTTGGTGTGTGTGTGTGTGTGTGTGTGTGTGTGCGCGCGTGCATATGCAATTCAAATGCTCACAACCACACACCTACATATTAACTAACACACAAACAGGAGCTACAATATTGTAAAACTTGGGAGTTACACAAATCTAACAGTTGTAATTCTCATTTAGTCTTTGCCAAAGACCAAGCACTAAGATGTTTAGACATCGAAAAGGAGATTATCTCCCCCTTTTTCCCCTTGGATTTAAGGTAGGACTGATGTTATTCTTCTCATTCCCAAAAGCCATCAGCCAGTATATACTGAACATCCTGAGGCGCCACAACACTTTGGCTTGTGCCAGCCTTAGATTTTTGCTGGCATTGTTGGGTAACACTGAAGAATTTGTTGTTTTGGCAAAGCAATAAAAATTTTTTTTTCATAAATGTGTGCGTAACCATGTAAAAGAAAGTAATATTGGCGAAATAATTTTGGCTGACTGGTAGGTTTATTATAGTGAAATGGGCGTATGATAGATATGGATAGTTCACTGAACACAGTAAGAGAACAATCCAGGTACACTAACTTGTACACAATATGCAGATGTTAAAGTCAAAATCAAAAACCAAGAAGATACACTAATTTTTCGGTAAGAAGAAAAAATGCCAGCAAAAAGACTTGATATCCTCTATTTCTTGTATTTGCCCGACAAATTTCAGTCAGAAATTTAAAGTTTTTCATCATATCCAATCATTTATCGAATCGCTTTTACATGAAATTAACCTAGTCAAAACAATTAATTAACCTAAATGACACACTTCACACACTACCCCAATTTTCTAAATTAAAAATATTGAATGAGACTCGCAAAAAAATAAAGGACATTCATATAACTTTAAACATTGACCAACTTCATCTTATCACACTTCGTAAAATAATCAAAATTAAATACACCATGGCAAGAGGATTGGACATATTGCATTAACTGATAAAAACTTAAGAAAGCAGTGAAAAACTTTTTCTTCCGCCTCAATTCTCTACCAACATTCAATGAAGAAAATGGTGGAAAATTACTTCACTCGTAATTGTTACCAAGATAGAACATGAATCATCTGCGACTATTGGCCAATTCTCACGAATTTTTCGAATTTAGTCGATCATTTCAAAATGTACTACAAACAGACGTTAATACGGTACTGCAGGCTGCGGCAATGGAAAACAACTGCTTTTCGAAATAAATCGAGTTTCATTTAGAGGCAGCAGAACAGGAAGCAAAATACCCGTACGTTGGAATCAAAGTCATCTTTTAATAAATTATTTAATAAATTACAATTTAAAATCTGATGCTTTCACTTTCCTCCCTTTTCTCGCTACTTATCAATTCGATAAATTTATTTGAGAACGGTGAACTAGAGAACGAAAATAATGCGAGTATTCACAATTTAAAATCACTCGAATCATAACAAAAATAACTTTCAAGGGGGTGCAAAATTAAATGAATGTACTGGTATTCGATTCGTTTCGTTTTGCGCTAATACTCTAGTTTGCGGGTAGTTTATAAAAATAAACGCTAAATTTATCGTCGAACTAGTACAATTCATACAAATATAAAAATGGTCACTGTTATAATACTAATAACACAAAAAGTCATAAATACGATGTATCTAGACATAAAGCCAAACAGCGCATGGCTCTTGTCATTCGAAGGCTAGGGTGGGAAAATTGAGTGATATCGGTCAAACAGAAAGACGTAAGAAAATGGTGCAGCTAGGGAAAAACATAGAGACGTTGGAAAAAATCTTTTGGATCAATAGCAAAATTGTCCATTATTTTCCGAGTGGAAAGAAGATAATCAAAAAACTTTTGGGGAAACTCCCTACCTACACCACTGGACGCAAGACACGAACTATTATATGCATTGGACCACAAAAGTTAATAAGCATAATCAGGTGATTTACCACACACTCGCATTGCAATCATTTACTTCTCGCAATTGCATCACTTTTCATACTTCCACTAAAGACAAAATCTTTGTAAGTGAAGATGTGGAACCTATTAGAGCTTATTCAAAAATCTCTTCAAATTCATCAGGATAATACACAAGAAGACACATGCTGGAATTTTCTACCTCAGAATCATGTAAACTCAAAAATAATTTTTTTTAAGAGGAAAATAGTTTTTTTTTCCCTGTTTTTAAAATTAAATCTGTAGATACGAGATGAGTTTTTTTCATAATATAAAATTTTAAAAATTCTGAGGTGAATAATTAAATTTTTGAAAAAAAAATGAAACCAACTGGGACAATAAAACATAATGAAATTAAAATGTTGAAAACAAGTTTTCCAGGTTTTATAATAGTAATTTTTTTTCAAAGTGGAAAATAACGCTGGCAGAAATACCTTTCAAGTCACAAGTTATTAATATATAATGAAAGATTTTTGAATGAAGCAACGTAGATCCCTTCATATTAAATATTTCCCTCTTGCAATTTTTGATGAATTTAACATGGATTTGACACCTAGAAATAGTAGTGTTACTACATCTATTCAAAAAATTAGAGGTTTTATTTGCTAAGAATATTTAAATTCTTTAGATGTGCTGTTGAAAACTCTCCACTTTCCATTTGATTTCAATCAATTTCATTTTAGGCTTAATGATAGGTACTTATGAAATCAACATTCATCTAAATATCAATTATTGTACAATTTAATTAATGAAAATCAAAAAGCATTGATTTTCATATTAATATCAAAAGCTATTTTTGCCAGCGACTGCATTAGTTGTAATTCCACTTTGTAAAAAAATTACTATTATAAAACCTGGAAAACTTGTTTTCAAGATTTTAGTTCTATTATGTTTCATGTCCCTACACGCAGTCTGTTTCACTTTTTCACAATAAGAATTTACTTCGTAAGTGACAGATAATTGTTCATACTGTAATATTATGACAAAACTGAATTTGATTTTCAGCCTATTTTTTTTTCTCAATTGTGGCTATTCAAATTTATTTATTAGTAAACTACCAAATTCCAATCAGACGCATGGAAAACAAATTTAAAGTTTAAAATTTATTTTAAATACTGTTAGATTTAATATATTGGACTATATTAATAGTAATAGTAATAATGATGTATAACACAATAAAATATGGAAACTCAAAATTGAACCCCTTTTAGGGACCTTTGGCAGTTGAAGAATGGGTTGAACGAAGAAATGAACACCAAATTTGGATTCAACACCTCAAAAAACATATTTGGGGATGTATCAAACAGTAAAATGTCAAAACTCAAAATTTTGCTAGCAAAATGTTTATATGTGCATAACTAAGGAAGACTAAATACTGAGAGAATGGTGTTATCTGAAACATTTATACAACCACAAAGAAATACCATATCCTACACACTTAATGATCCAATCAGGATACATTATTCCATTTTATTTGGAATTGGGGCTTGTGATTGGTCATCTTACTTTTTTAGAGAAAAAAATTCTGATGTTTTGAATATAATTTTTGGGTCATCTATGGGAAATTTTTTGGATTTATTTGGCCAGTGTTACTCACTGTAAAAATAACAATTTTTTGTACCATAATTCGTATTTTTACGATGAATATTGAATGCTGCTGAGTGACACAAAATTTCATTAGATTGCCAGGAAATGGATCAAACACAATACCTCTTTTTCTGACGCAGTTAGTAAAAATATTATAAATGAAAGAACTCTGTTAGGACAATGAAATTAATTTTGAAAAACCATAATAGGAATTAATTTGAGTTGAAAGCCAATAAATATGTTACTGAACACAAAGAGCAATTTCAGAAATTCTGAAGTGATACTGATGATAGATCTACAAAGAAAAGGTGAATTGAAGAATATAAAAAAAATGTGGAAAACAAATATATAGAATGGACATCCAAGTATATCTACAACGATACAAAAATTCATATTACCAGATATTTAGCTGGGGGAATTTGGCTATCTTAATTGCTATTACAAACCAGAATTGCATAACAAAATATTGTTACAAGTCTAACCAGAGTGGAAAGCAGGAAATTTTACAAAAGGAAATTTACATAAGCTATAAGCGAGGGCTCCCAACTTTACGCAAGTGAGAAAATGCCTTTAAAGAACAAAATTTCCAAAAGTACATTTTTTTATGCTCCTTTATAAAACAAAAAGTAAAAAATTTCAATAGGAAGTCAAAAAATTATCATCTGCACATGCACATTTGCAACCTGGATTTCTTGCACAGGATTTCTCACATGGGTTGGCTACTTTCTCAGTTTTTATCATTTCTTGCTAGGAAAGAAATACCAAATTTTTCAAAAACATTCTAAAAACAAGCAAACTGCGAAAAATTGAAGAACAATTTTTCGGTTTAGAAAAAAAAAAAATTATTAATTTGTTCCACCATATTTAGGCAGATGAAGTATTTTGCAACAAGCAACGGCAAATATTTCTACTAAATATTCATCGTTACCACCAACCACTAACCTAATTAATGGCGCTAGCAGATACGCAGACGAACAACTAGTCAGCATATCTGTCAGCACTATTCAGGTATGTACCATAAGCACACTTTTGGCAAATGTAAACAATTAGGCACTAAAAGAAGTGACCTGGTAATTTGAATTACACCAGGACTTCACTTGCCTTTCTTCCGAGTACTGACACGGAGTAATTCTGTCTGAACTTGTAAAGTCTAAAGGCGTTCCAATATGTAACAAGTTTACAGTCCACCTTAGTGGAGGCAAGACATAATTAGGAATATGATTATTATATAGGATAACTTAAGTATAAGATATTGTCACGTGGTAATTGTGACATGTTCTTTTCCAAAAAAAAGTAGATAAAATATCTCTACTTATTTTGTTGGTCTCTACACATTTCCGGGATAGAGACATAACATAATTATTACTTGGATATACAAAATTATTTTTAATAAAAAATAAAAATAAAAAAAAACAAAAAACAATTGCGTTAAACTGAATGAGTAGCTCTTATTGGTGGATATGCCTAAATTTATGACAATAAATTTTTCAATCTTCAAATTCTCATTTTCTTCGATTACACCTGTGGAATACCTTGTCATGAGAGATATTCTCACCAGAAGGAAATTCTACAGAATTTAAGCGTGTTCAGCCACTTCGTACATAAGTACGGGTAAGCCAGAACCAGACTGAACATTGGCGATTTTAGAGCCGATTCGGGTGGTTTATATACGGCTTATTTACACGCACACAAACACACGTACGTAAGAGAATACGTACGTTGGTAAGAATGGCCAGGTCGCATGATCCCTATCGAGATAAGAGATGGCTGGCCGGTTCGTGTACGAATCGTGACCTCATCTTATTGTGTCACAATTCGGTACTCGTACATTACCTGCAAGTACATACAGGTAATTACGATTGAACGAGTTTTGTGTGTTTAACATCACAAGGACAATTATTTGCCTGCCCTTTGGGGCAGCGACTGTCGTCGAGGGGTCCGAGCCCCTTTACCTCATACCAGTGAGTCCCTACAACACCCTTTCTAATTTTTTTAATTTTCAAATGTGAATAGGACATTCTCCGGATGGTTAGAAACATTTTAACCCTACTTTCAGTAAAATCTATAAAATAAGACACCAAACTTGTTCTGAGCAAACAAAATTTTGTTAGTTCCGCACCTTACCCAGTCGGTAAAAAAAATTTCATCGCCATTGTTTGGGTGATTGTGGTGGGAGGTAAACAATAATTGTGCCACAGGTGCAAAGTAGGTGATTGATATTTGTTCGATTTGCAGTACGAGCTGAAAGCCAGTGCTGCAAAATTCACACCCATATCAAAATCGCCTAGCTTTTGCACTTGTATCACAAATAACTATTATGCACTTCTTAGACACTATCTTTTTGTAACAAATGAACAAAATTCCACGAGAGGGGGTTAAAAACGTGAAAGAAAATAGAGAGGAAATGAAAGAACGAAAAAAAAAACGAGAGAAAACCTAAGAAAAAGTGGGAAAGAAAAATAAATAATAATTTACAAAAAACATGGGAAATAAAATACGGAACATATTCCCCTTCCCCCTCCATAAGTTGTGACGACACTAAAGTAAACACGTTTTCAGCAATTTAAGAGAAAAAAATTGAAGAATGCAAGTACATGCAATTGATCATTCAACTAATATTCATAGAATAGTTGATATAGAGGCAGCTATTCAACTCGGGGGTTGCGGGTTTGAATCCACATCAGAGCAGAGAATTTTTCAGAAAAATAAAACAATAAAACTAATGATTGATTTCTTCTATTTAAAGATGGCGTGTGAAGTAAAATGACTGAGGATAGAAAAATATCACCGAAAGAAGGTGTGAGGAAAGTAGCGTTTATAACTACCCGAGAGGCGTGTGAAAGAATATCTGCCCAATGTTTCGGGAATTATGCCACTTTACTCAGGTTAAACATGCCTCAAACACTGAGCATTTCGAACACACGCAACAAAAAAGTATTACACACTATCACTCGATAAAACGAAAGAAAATTATCAAAGGCTGAAACCAGATGAAAAACAAAATACCGACAATACGCCAGTTGGGAGAAAAAAATTTCACTTGGAATAGACAGAGTTTCAAAGCATGAAATATAAATCAAATCAGTCCATTAGTTCCTGAATTACGATTTTTAAAATTTTTCATTATCATACAAAATTCTCAAAACCTATAATGAACGCTACCTGCAATATACATAATCCGCCCATCGTCGAACTTAATCTAAATATGAACGCAAAGCATATACAGGCTATGTTTCATATCAATCCGTAAAGAAATACACTATCTAGTTTGTTGATAAGCTTTGGCGTTTGAAGACCATAATCCGAAAAACTATGGAAAATTTACCCAAGTCGTCAAATGCCACCTTGGTCATTCAGCGGAAGGCAGATTCAATGAAATTTGCCTAAAATGAAACTTGGAGAGAATAATCCGATTAGCATCCTAGATAAAAGGGGGAAAAAATAAGAAAGAGACTAGAACAAACTAGTTAGAAAAGCAGAAGAAAAACAAAAACAGAAAGAGAAGTTTTTTTCAACTTTCTTTTACTGGGTTTCTTTCATTTCTAGAAATGTTTTGTCTATCTTGCATTTTCACATATGGTCAAAATTTTTACCTTCATCCCAAGAGAGCCAATGAATTCCAAGATAGCTTTAAACCTTCGTTAGGACAACACAACTTTTTTTGGAAAATTGGTTAGGCTGTTCTGGAATAGAATGATATGTTTTTCCAATAGTTTTTAACCATTTAGTATTTTATAGTAATTTATAATAAATAATATAATTATAATGTGGGTGTGTGCGTAGACGTACACGACACCACACAAACACCAATCAGGTCGGTTGCGTATATGCGTAGTAGTATATGTGCGGGCCGAGCCCAGTAAACAATTAAGCTATATAGACGAAATATATAGCCGTGAGCGCAAAAAGATAGTTTGCGGGTTTTACCCCGCTGGCCCGCTAGGTGGTCGACGAGTGTGTAACACACACTCATTCGTCATCGACCACCCGTCGCCACATATAATATAATAATTTACAAACCCTGAAAGCTGCGCTTTAGCTTGTGTTGGTTTGATAACATTGTTAAATTTGTTATTTCAAGGGAACAACAAAATAGTTGAAATATGATTGATGAATTATTTCTAAGACCAATAATAAGAATGTAATGGAAGGCAAATGATAAGTCATTTCTATTTCCCAACTTATTAATTTTTGATGTAGGAGGAATAATTTTAAATAAGTATAAGAAAGAAAAACTGATATTAAAACAGCATTCAGAAAATTTTAATTAAGAAAAAATTTTTTCAACAGAGACTGAATGAAAAATTTTGGTAAAATCAGGAAATGTGTAATGGAAATGGAAACCAAAATGATGGAAACAAAAACAAATATCTTTGCCATGCATCAACCATAGTAAGTGTGTATGTTCCAAAAGTATCAAATTTTGTAATGGCTGCCATTCAAAACCAGCTGACTAATGTCCCTAATAGTCACCAACTTCTATAAAAATTTCAAGGCAAAATATTTTAGTTTACGGGTGTTATTGTGATGACAACATGGTGTGTTTGCAACACTCTGAGAACCCCTTCTTCCAAAACTAGAGGGTAAATTTCAAAAATTTTAGCACAAATGTGCAACTCATGAAAGCTTTTAACACTACAGCAAGTTTCACTGCCATAGGTCAAACAGCAGAGGCTTAACAGACAGTCAAAAAGTTCCAAAATGAGCAAAAACTAAAATAATACACATATCATTTACATAAGAATTTGAGTGACCTATATATTCATGATCTACAACTCAGGATCCATACCCAAGTCCCGCTACCGCACTGAATGCAATAGTTGAGAAATTTTCCTGAAATAACTAACTTTATGGTAAATTTCATTAACACAACTAACCGAAACAATATTAAAAAATGTAGTTTCTCAATCCCTGATTTCAACAAAAACAAATGGAATTAAACTTTTATTATATTAATAATTAATAATTACAAATCTAAACAAATGTATGAGGAGGAAAGTTTGAGGAAGTATATGTTAAGGGTAATCTCAGAATCTACCAAACCAATTAGGATGAGTTTTTTTATATGCATTCTCCATGAACTAGAAACGATATAGCCTTGATTTTATTATTTGATCACTTGGTAAAACTCCATTTATAAATAAAAATCAATGAAGGTGGGATTAATAATTCTGTGTGTATATAAAGTAAATAGAGGAAAAACACTATGCAAACTTATTAGTGTTCCATTTAGTAGCTTTTCGCTAATTCTTTGGAATGATTTTTGATTTTTGCATATTACCGAAAAATATATCACCAGACAACACATGTGTTTCAAACCATGTTAAATTCAAATTAGAGGTTAATTTTAACATTGGACCCATTTTTTGACCTAGCTACCCAGGCACACTAAATTTTGGATTTGTAACTAGTGTTGTCTTTTCTTTTCATACATCTGGGGACATGTTAAACGTGTTTTGGAGACGTATTAGAGATGTCGCGACAATCTATTGGTGGCTTTTTGTAAAAAATTTGTAGTCAACCAGGTTTAATTCAAGTGGCCTGTTGCAACCTCAGTTGGCATACCACATGTGTAATATACATCATCAGATATTTTTAAGGCGCTGAATTCAAATTTGATAATCATATTATCAATGAACTCATTCTTTGACCCCCATTGAGCCCAAAAAGGGGACAATTATCAATTTTCATATTTTATGGCATAATATATCATCAGAAATTATTTTTAAGGTATTGAATTTGAATTTGATATTCATTTCATCATTAGACCCATTCTTCGATCCTCATTGAGCCCAAAGAAGGGAGAATTTTATATTTTGAGACTTTATTGAGTAATATATTAGTGAATACTTAGCTCAGGTCAATGTCAAAAGTCCTAAGCATCTGTCAAGCAAAGCTAACATCAAGGACAGTTGGTATAGTATATAAAATATAAGCTTGTTACCCACAGCTTCACTTAAGTGATGTTTTATTTTTTTGTATCTTGGTTCGACATTAAGGAGTTCTGTAGTTTCTCTAAAATCAAGGAGCTATTCTGATAAAATTCAAAGAGTTCAATGGAGCTAACATCATAAAGATAGTTCATTCATAGAATATCACCCCCCAATTTCACAGAATCTACACAGAATTTGTCACCTCACACAAACCTTGTTTCCATTCTTCCCTTATCTTGACAATTTTTTCGTAGCCCTGGATGTTTCGACATTTGTTTCAGTCAAAAATGTTCAGAATGAATAATATACTGTGTATACTATGTGATGTATCACTTCATGAGTATGCAAAAAAATTACCAACAATTAGCCCCTTCTTTAAATCTGGAAGTATACAAGAATTGATTAAATACAAAATTTGGCCAAAAATATGAACTCAGCACCTGAATAATATACTTAATAATATAAGGAAAAAGCATCTCAATTCCTTTATTGTAGAGCCCAATGAAACCCGATGCAGAAAAAAAAACAAAACACAGAGAAGGAAAGAGCATAGCTCTGTTTGATAGAACTACAGCAACTTGCACCAACCTACAACAGAAGGGTGATTCCACAAATGTAGGAATGTTATATGACTTTACACTTAATTTTACTTGAGTATTTGTGGAATATCCTTACCAGTGTAGGTTGGTGTAAGTTAGTGTAATCCTATTAAACAGAACTAATATCAGCCTCACCAACCAGCTGATGAGGAAAAGAGAGAGGGAAAGTCTGTTTTCAATTATTTTTTAATTGTTTTCCGTGGTTTAAAAAAATGTTTAGTTCGTCTTCTATTTTCACAAATGGTAAAAATTTATAACATTGCTCACAGTTTCTCACAATAAATACAAACCTTTCTTGGAATGATGCAATTTTTTCTGGAAAATCTCATACAAATCTGTCTAGCAGTTCTGAAGTGATATTGTTTCGGACAGTTTTTATCACTTATATTTTGTAATATATAGAAATACGGAGATATATAGAGATAGAGATAAAATAAATAAAAATATTTCATAAAATATAAAATATAAAGAGATTAGCGGGTAGCTAGTTTTTGGTTTCCTATCTTGCAGACACCATCTGTATGCTATTGACAGCTAACAGAGACATACAGCTAGAGAGATGTCCAGCACCCAATCAGAAACATGTCAGAGATAGAATGTTATAAAATATTTGGAAGTCTGATATTTGTAATTGCGCACGTGTCATAATTTGATAGTGTGTTTGTGTGTGTGTGTATTGGTATAAATATGTTTGTTTTCACTACGAAATACGCAAAGCCAAGCTGCGCAGAATGCTGAACGAAGTGAATTTTTCAACAATGATGATAATGATGATAGTCGAAGATCTTTGTCACATTTTTGTACCATAACGCATGTAGAGAGCTAGACATCTCTATAGCTGTATGTTTCTGTTGGCTAACTCTGTAAAACAGGTGTGACAATAACAAGAATCTGGTTTATGATTGTAATTTGATATTAAGAAAACCTTTGGAGAACATACTGTTGAAGGATAGAAATTTGAATGCCTATTTGTAGCAGGTAGCAGTAAAGAAGAATAAGTTTATGCTAAAAACAAGTTTCTAAAAAACCAGCTTCTTTATTTTATTTATGACTTTAGCATCATGCGAAATAAACATTATTTGATTGCGGAAAGTTGGCAGCAGTATTGGTAGCATATTTTATAAATCACTTATAAAAAAGAACAGCGGCGTTTTCCTTAAAGACTGTAGAAATAGTTCCGCAAAAGTGACTAAAGAAATTAGAGGATGCAATGACTATTGGTTTCGTAATTTAGAATACATAGTGTATATATATATATATATATATATATATATATACATCTATCCATATATATAAAAATGAATTGCCACATGTATGACGGAGCATCGGTTGAGAACGAAATGGCCAATTTTGTTTGTTTCTCTTTTGTTACGTTCGTAATTATCAGGAAAAGGTTTGTATGAAAAAAAATATTTGAAAATTTTAAGAAGTTTGCCACAAAATTGGAAAAGTTGCGAAACAGGTGTTATATCTAACATCACGATCCATCATCAAAAATAAAATATCGATAGTTTCTGTAGAAAAATATGGACATATGTGATATGATATCAGTGACAGTAAGTACTGCAGTTGCGACAAAAATTTTCATCACTTCCCATTTTTTTGTTCTATCATCCATTTTCCATAATATTACTCCAGGAACCAAGTTTAGAATGAAAAGAATCCAGTAAGTAATGAAATATCATTTCACAGTGTACTAATCATTAATTGGTTTAAAATTACATCTTTATCAGCACTTAATTTAATGTTTGTACAACTCTCGAAATAGTGTTTTAATGGCATTAATTCGTCCACAAATTACTTAAGATTTGTGGACGAATTAATACTGTTAGAATGAACACATTTGTCGATGAATCTTAGGGAATTCTCATCGATAAATCTGATCATTCTAACGGCATTAATTCGTTCACAAAACTTGGGTAATTCGTGGATGAATTAATGCCATTAGCTCATCCTCCTAAAATTAATTTTTAATTATGCATAGACCATTGGCAAATTTATATTTATACGTATGTAAATGGCATTAATTCGTCTACGAATTCCTCAAGATTTGTGGACAAGTTAATGCCATTAGCTTATCCTTTAAAAATGAATTGTTTAGACCATTGGCTTATTTTGGGACCTAAATCTGTATTTATATGTATGGAAACGGCATTAATTTAGCCACTAATTAGTCAAGATTTGTGGACAAATTAATGCCGTTAGAATAAACAGATTCGTCGATGAAAATTCCCTAAGATTCATCGACAAATCTGTACACTCTAACGGCATTTATTCGTCCACAAATCTTGAATGAACAGATTCATCAATGAATCTCAGGGTAATTAAACGAAGCTACTAAATATGGTCATGAAAATCTTCCTTTAATAAACTCACAATTGTTGTTACAAAGCCCTGAATCAATACGACGAATTAATTCATCAGTTGTGCGACTTCATCAAGTGCGCAATTATCAGGTACACAGATTGCAAGTTGACCTAGTACTTCTCAACAACCCACTTCTAAACTGGTCAACATCAAAATCATTTCAAAAGAGAAAACTTCTCTTTTTTTTAGAGTAAGTATCATCCATTTTTCATATTACTCCATTGAACGTTTCAACACAACTTAAATCGAAGTTTGTTTGCAAACATATTTCAGGTATATCTACAGATTGTAAGTTGAACGAGTACTTATGTACTTATCAACACCCCAGCTACTTCCAATTGTATTAACATATTTTTGTATATAATTTCAGAAGGAATTACTTCAGTTCTTTTAGTGCACTTTGAAAGGTAAGGAAAAAGGCATTGAACGTTTCAACACAACTTAAATTGAAGTTTGTTCGCAAAAATATTTCAGGTATATCAAATGTCAATTTTTCTGTGACAAAGAAAACGTTTAATTATGTAATAATATAAAATTCTTCAAATAGTATAGAAAACTAACATAAATACCTACATAATGGTTTTAATTTCAGAGCGGAGAAGTTCTGAATAATTTCCAATGAAGTACAAGCATCACTATATTTTTTTTAAATTTTTGTACATAATTCTACTACTTTTTGTAAATATATTGACTTTTCATAATCCTAGATTTATTTTTACATCTAACGTATCATCTATAATTGAATGATTTTTTAAATAAAAATATCAAAAATTGTGATTTCTTTTCAATGTGATTGGTATGGAAATAACTAATTTCGATGTTTCAGATTCTTCGTAATAATTAATTTCTCAGTTGCGTGACTTTAAAGAGTACATATTGCAAATTGAACGAGAAGCTAAATGCGAATGATAATAAAATAAGTTGAAGTATCTATCACTAGCGTGTACATAAAAAAATTCAAAGTTGAACGAGAAACTAAATGTAAATAATAATAAAATAAGAGGTACCCAATCTCGCAGTTTCTATCACATACATATACTTAAGAAAATTTGGACTCTTTTATGATCCACCTTCTTTTACCTCTACTCTTGACTTTGGTTTATACTAGATTTTTAACCAAACATCTAGAATTGAATGTTTTCTTTATAATTTATCTTCATCTATTTTTTTGGTGTAAATTGACATGGCAAGGTCTGTCAAGTCAGATTTTTATGTATTTATATATACTCTATTCTAAATGAGAAAGATATGACGTCACTCAAGTAGATGGACCAAGGGGGAAAGGAAAAGGTAGAGATTCACACAGTTCATCTATAGGCAGCACACAAAAATATTGTTTCCAATGATTTTTTGTGTTATATGTACATACCTGTGAAATGTTAACGTCTCTGTGACATCACGCCACAAAAGTATTAATCTGATAGGTGGTGTTTCGGTCAATGAATAAAAATTACTAAAAATTTACTGTTGCAAAGTGGCTTCGCAACGCATGCCGGGGCAGCTAGTATATACATGTATTCTATTTCTATCAAATGTTGAATTTGATCCTAAAAACAACTAATGATAAGGCTCAAAAACAGCGAATTCGTGAAAAAAAAAGAAAAATAGGTAGGTATCACGGACAATTTCTTCTTCTTCTCTATTTTTCGGCTTCTAACGGCTCAAATTTCTCCTTCTGGTTTGCATTTTATTCCTTATAATTTCCTTTTTAATTTGATGTATCAGACAACAACTTCGCTTAGTTTCGAAAAGAGTTACAACCAAAAATTCGAAAACAGCCCTGTACTAGCCGTACATTGGAATCTTGCCGGCTAAACGGAACGTATCATGCCACGTGTGTTACTCTTTTACTTATATCTGATTGATCACACCTCTTAATCTTAAACACCTGGGATTTCACATGTGGAGTTACAAACATGATATCATCAGCACGTTCAACAATACTTCAAAGTTGTACCTATCAGCGAATGATGGACTTAAATCAGTTGATGCAAGTTAAATACATCGATGCGAAATTTGTAAGATCGAGTTTACCCGAGATACATTAAAAGGGCAACCAGCATACTTAAAATTCTATTAGTTTTCTGTCAGAAATGATACGAACAGGACAACTGACAGAACACTACGTATTAAAATCGTATTTCGACTATTAAAGAAAAGTCATAATTGTATTGACGGATCAACGACCGCGAAAACAGGAAAAACAATTCCCTTCAATTCGATACGACGCCAATGCCACTGGCTGAAGCAATGACTCCTGTCGTGTATCCGTGTATGCAGAGATTCTCTCATAAAAGACGCACGAATTACGTCGCAACGCACTGACGTAAGGAGGTCGCCCCCCACCAACCCACAAAAAAGCGTGAAGAGGGAAGCGTACGTAAAATGCAGGGTAACGCTAAATGTCGCATCGGGACTCGGGAGTCTTCATTTCGACGCAATAGAGGACGATGGATGGGGGCGGTACTGGAGAGAATCTCACTCAAACACAAAAACAATAGAAGCAACGAGATATTACAATATTATCGTTGTAGTAATGATAATAGTATTAGTATTAGTATTAGTATTATTATTATTATTTTTATTACTATTATTATTATTATTATTATTATTATTATTATTATTATTATTAATAATAATAATAATAATAATAATAATAATAATAATAATAATTAAATGGATAATAATGGCAATGAAAATACTATTACATAGCAGGTTTTTTGGGGAACATACACAATATAAAACAATCAAAAGGAACATAAAAGAAACGAAAATAATGTAGTGCGCAATTCTGACGACTTACGTATTTTCACTAACGGCGGTGTCGGTGTGGACGAAGCCTTACATGAATCAAATTTTGGTTTCTTTCTTTCGCTCATACTTCTTCCTCTTCGAAAAGAAAGTGAGGGAGGAAAAATGGAAAAAATTCAACCCGATCGCCATTGCGGTTCGACGATACGTATAAAACGAGGATGGCAGTGGCGACGGTAACGAAAGGAGGGGTCTAGGGGCGACGGTCGTGGCGATGGCGTCGTCATTAGCGTCGTCGGCGTCGGCGTCGTAGGCCCAGCGCGCGAACACAAGAACCGCGAACGCGAAAAATCGGGCGTTTACAATCACAAACCCCCGACCCTTCACACCATACCACCGATGAGGTGGTCTACTTGCGCGCGAACTGGCAACACCGCATCACCATTCATAAAATTTCAATATTTAAATTTTACAGTATTTATTATAATAACACGTTGTTACTCGTGAATACGTGAGCGTATGTGTATGCTTGTGGGCTCGTGTGCGCCAACACACAACTACTTCGACCACTAATACAAGTAGTACGACTATGGCCAGCATCAAAAATATACACAAATGTATACCAATGTGTCTGTAGTATACATAGATCTTCTATTTTTTGCAATCATCCACGTCAAAATTCATATTTTTCATTCGGGACGAGTACTACAAATACTCCAGTATCGGTGAATAAAATTCATCTAGAAGTGAAAAGCGCGAGTACGCAGTAAACATCAGAACATAATCATCAAGCGCCATTAATTTACACTCGAATCGAATTTTGCAAAAGCCAGAAAACGGACGAAGAAATAAAATGGGAAAAAAAAAAACGAAAAGAGTCGCAACGGCACTGGATTTTAACTTCGTATTATTTCTAATATACGAAACACCGTGAAAGTTTTAAAAAAAAAGGGGGGGAGAAATAAAGAAAAAAACTTTCATTTGAAAAGGGGGCCGTGAAAACGAGAAAACGGACGCGTAGAGCATTTGCGATGCGACATCAACGTCACGGTGCCAAGTGTTAACTGTTTACTACAGAAAAAAACACCGAAAACGTCGGCAGCGGCGACGCACCGCCGCCACCACCGTTATTGTTGTTGTTACGACTGCTGCCGCTACTGCCGCCTCCGTCCTGCCGCTACCGACAAGGAGAGAAAGTTCGTGAACCGCTTCAAGGGGGGACCGACGACCAGAACCCGCTTTGAAAAAGGGGAAAATAAACGCGTAAATACAAGGAATAACATTAGAGAGCGCGCACACATACATATATACACATATACATATATACATATATACATACATACATACATACATACATACATATATACATACATATATACATACATACATACATACATACACACACACACACATACATATGATATATACACATACGTACCTACATACATACATACATACACACACACTAACGTGCGCGCGCATACACGCACGCAACAACGAATGAGGATGGAAAAAAATAAAGACGAGAGGATGCAAACGCGCAGAGAGTGAGCGAGGGATAGAGAAGGAATGAGAGAGACAACGAGTGAGAGTAATCATCCGGATGGGTGAGAAAGAGAGGATGAAACATAAAACGGAGAGAATGGAGTGAGATAGACCCAGAGAAGTAGAGTGAGGTGAAGCATGAATGACTGCGATAGGGTGACAGGAGGAAACCGAAAGAGGCGCTGACAGGGACAGTAGAAAGTACGCGAGATGGCGTTGGGCAACGGTGAAAGGGAGGAAGGGACTCCGAAATCAAAACAAGGTACCACTCCCGTGAAACACGGAAAACTGTCGCAACCCTTCTTCTTTTTTTCATTTTTCACGTAAGTATTTTCTATTTCGAACGGAACGCCGGCATTTCACGCACTGAAAACCTGAAAACAAACCCCACGAAGGGAAACGCGGCGGAGTTGGAGGGGGCGCGGCGAGGAGGCGCAGAAAAAAGTACGACCGGAAGAACACTCGCGCACAACGTACGCCGTGTTCGTGTTCTTGCCTGATCGATATTTCTCGTCGGGGGAGGGGGAAGAAGAAGGGAATTCGCCGTTTTCTCGCCCAATGTCGAAAAAGATGACTCTAAATTTCAACCCCATCATCATCGTCATCATGGTCGTCGTCGTCGTCGTCGTCGTCGTCATCATCATCATCATCATCGCAGCAATCGTTGTCACTGTTATTGTTCGCTACTTGTACTTTTTCGCTCAGTTTCGAAACTTTTTGGGCACACCGAAAAATGAAAACGAATGGCGAAAAACTGGAGCCTTGTTTGAAAAACACACCATACTACTACTATAGTGATCACTACACATTAGATAACAACACTCTTCGTTGGTTAAAATGCACGCATTTCTTCGAGGCATTCCACTCGTACCAATATTTAATCTGGTAAAAAAATTTAAATTTTTTCCACCGTAGAAGAAATCATCTTAGCGTCGCTACCGACTTCCGCCAATTAAGACTAAGTATTTTGGAGTCAGCCATGTTGCATTTCCAGCAGCGACTGTTTCTACGCACGGCCCTCGTCGCGACCGGCGGCAACCAAATATAAACGTAAGCACTCCCTAAAACGCCGGGACAAACAAACAAACCTTTTTCGTCCCAACTCCATTTTAACATTGTCAGTTTTCCTAACTCTTTTACCTTTAACTACACCCTTTGCAACATCGCAGCGCCGTCATTGTGGGGGAGGGGCAGCGGCGATGGGTAACTGAGTAATTAACCAGCGATGCGACGAATGGAAGGGGAAAAAATTATTGACCAGAAGAAATGATTACATTATTTTCACGGTTATCATTTCGAAAGGGCATATTTTTAACTGCCCAGAGTAGCCAAATGTTACTCTCGATGACTCTGTATCGTAAATGATCACCAACAATTAAGCTACAGGCTGCTAAGAAACGCCAAATAAAGTGAGACGAATTCGTTTCACATATAAATTTTCATACGACAAACCGAAGCCAGCTGGAGATACGCATATTTGAAAATTTGATGAGATCGAAAAACCTGCGATTCTGGAATCATTAAATGTTCTCCAGGGTTACCCTTAGAACAACATTATACGAATCTCATTGGAATGTATGGAACAAATGAGGTATTACGCAACACCGTTAAAATACTATTTTTACCGACTGCGTACGGGAGATTATATGTGAGGTATGTCTATCTCCAGAACTAACGTAATTTCGTTCGCTCAAAAAGTGTCTTACTTTATAGATGTTTCTGACCACGCCTTAAATGTCCTATACTATTCATATTAGAAAATTAAAGTATCTCTGCCCCACATCAACCGCGGTGTGTATTTTCCAAAAGTGTCAAATTTTGTAATGGCTCCCATTCGAAGTGGACCGATTTCGCTCAAATTAAATACCAAACCAGTCCCTAATAGTCTCCAAATACCATAAAAATTTCGAACCAAAATATTTTAATTTACAAGAGTTATCGTGATGACAACTTGGTGGGTTTGCAAAACTTCGAGAATCCCTACCTTTGAAACTACAGAATGAATTTCAAAAATTTTAACCCGAATGTGTAGCTCGTGAAAGCTTCTAACAATACTCCAAGTTTCATTGACATAGGTAAAACACCGGAGGCTCCATAGGCTGCCAAAAAGTGCCAAGATGAGCAATTAGTGGAAAAATATATGTATTATTACGTGTAGAAGAATTTGAGTGACCTATATATTAGTGATCTACGATTAATGATCGGCGCTTTCCGCAGATACCGCCCCCAGGTGCCGCAACTGCACTGAATGAAACAGTTTAAAATTAAAGAAGGGTGTAATTGAAGAAAATGAGAATTTAAAGATTGATAAAATTACTGTCACAAATTTGAGCATATCCACCAATAAGAGCTGCTCATTCAGATAAACACTTTTTTTTTTGTTTTTACCTAAAATTTATGGTTTTACCTAATCTTTCCAGATTAGATAAAACCCATCTTTACACTTTGTTTCATACCATTATAGACATTACTCACAGTAGAGGACACGTTCAGATTAGATTTTGGTGTTTCTTTCATTGAGATTTTATGTTGAAACAAACAAAAAAAAGACTTAGAGCACATTTGTTTCACATGGGTGTATAGAATCTGAAGCACGGAAACTGGAAAACTGTGTGAAACTTCGCCATGACTATATATCAAACTGAAAATGATCCTGAAACATCTGCATCCCTGAAAGAAGTTCCTGAAGCATGCATATATATATATCAAGAATACAGTTTTTTTCCAAATAAGAAATTATCCAAATTGGTTACCACTAAATATTATTAGTAAAGCTGTAAAAAATATGTGAGAACATTTTTTTTTACCCGCCTCAGAATTCAAATTTAAATATTTTACTTTCCGTTTTAAGTTCTCCTGAAATCCTAAGCCTAGATACAAAATCTGACACTTCTGGAAAATACACACTTACTGTGGTTGATGCGTGGCAGAGATAGATTTTGTTTCCAGTTTAAGTCCAAAATTAAGGTACGACACCTGTGTTGGAAACTGGCAAATTGTATCATTTGTTTTCTGGTAGCCACCATACTTGTGAGACATCTGCAAACCCACAGTCTACACACACACGCCCGCGCGCGCGCACACACACACACACACACACACACACACATGTTACCATAAATTTTTGTTACTTCAAAGAATATTTATTTTAACTGGGAAAATGACTCATATGAGATTTAAGAAGATGAAGATATGCTACAATCAATCTTACACATCAATGATATTTTCCCTGTTCTACACAAGATAGGGATATTATGATTCAACAATTTTTAATTATATACAAATTGGTAACGTGTTAGTCTCAACCTGTTCAAGCATGAAACCAAGGATGTATCTTTATTTGTACTTTGAATATTCTCATTCTTGGCTTTTGAGTTAACAGTCAGTCTTGTTTTCATTGTTATGAAATCCGCTTGCCATGAATCATTCGTGTTCACGGCTAATACAATTATCCTTTGTCAACCTGCAAGTCATATGAGTTTTCTAGTTTATAATTCTCAATCTTATGTCGTGAAATCGAATAAACTTACACCACAAATAGCTGAAATCTTCTCTCAAATCGATCTCTTTTGACAGCTGCTGAGGACCAGGAATGAGGATTGATCACATGGTAGAAGATGGTATTAATTCCAAAACTCAAAATTTTATTGGTTCCTACATATGTAAGTATATATTTCAACTACATTTCTGTAATAACAAGTTGGCCTGTTTGTTTCCCAGTTCTACGTCAAAATTGTGAGTCTGATGAGGTTAGGCTTTTGTGGCTGTTTTGGTAGGGTGATGACTCACGCCTGTTTCTGCTGATTTGTTTCCTCTCGACTCTTGTTAGTTTTCAGGTTGTATTCATCCATTCATTAAAATATTTTCAATTATCCTATACAGAAACTCGTGATACTGGTTTTCATTCTTAGACACAACACTTGGAATTACCTGAATTTAAAAGAATTAGGTTGGCTCTACTGTAATGAAAAATGCGTAGAAATTCATAATACATATTCCAAAACCCCACTGTATTTTATTTAAAGTCCAAATACAAAATAAAGGAGTTACATGAGTCATGTGCCTTAATTTTTTTATGAATTTTTCAGTGATTTTAATTGGATTTTTGAGAAAAAAATATTAAATTAATATCACCCCAAATATAGTTACAACAGAAAACAATAACTGAAATGATTAAAAAAAGGAAGCAAGGTAAGGGGTATACTGCTAGTAAATGTTGCTAGATGAAGCATTAACACATTAAAATTCTTGTTTGTTTTAAGCTAGTTGAAATAGGCAGGATGGCGGATATTGGCATACCACCTATATTATCTTAATGCATATTTTTTGAAAATAAAAGCATATTTTTTACAGCTCTGATTATGAAACAAAATACTCAAGAATTAAGTGTGGAATAAAATACAGAATAAAAAAAAAGTATTAAAAAATAAAATGAAAACCACTAGTTGTAACAGAATATAGGTTCACTAATGGAAAAACGAATGAAAAGTGAACTGAAAGGTCAAAAACCAGTTTTCTTTTGGAATTTTTAATGCTAAATAAGTACAAAATTACTATCTCACTTAACTACTACCCAAATACCAAATAAATAATGTATCAAATTTCTATCATACTAGTATGTACTGACACAGGTAGTCATTAGTTCAGTTTGTCATTTACAGTTTATTCACTATTAGAATGTCAATTTCCATTATAACGATATGAGAATTGAATTGATATATTAATAAATTAATCGTATCAATGTTGGTTAGAACTAATAATTATTAACCTCTTAAATGGTGGCGTTCAATTCCTTCATTAGCCTGTTAGTATTACTGATCACCATGAATGACTTTTTTGAGTTATATTTGTAGCATGAGAAATTTTAACCAACTAGCTGAGTAAAATAAAAATTTGATACACTACATATTTAGTATCGGCTAGTAATTGAGAGGGATAGTACTTTTGTACACTATTTATTTATCCTTTAAAAAGTAAAAAAAAACTCAGTCTTCAAATTTCCAACTCACTTTTCATTTGTTTTCTAATTAGTGACCTTATTCTGTTGTAGGTGGTTGTTTTCATTTTGTATTCCAAAATTTTTCTTCTATTTAATATATTTTTGTTCCTAATACTGAAACATTTTGAATTTAGAAGTAGGTAGGTACTAATAAATAAAACATGAAAAGTGAAAGGACCTTGAGGAAGTTAAAAAATGATCAAACTATAAAAATTAACATCAAATTTGAAATAAGAGCCTCAAAAAACATACTCGCTGCTGTAATACAGAAAAAAACATGAAAAGTTAAAATTTGACCTCCTATTGAAACATCTGGACATTGAAGAATGGGTAAAAGGATAAAATGAACATCAAAATCAAACTCAGCAACTCGAGAAACATTCCCAATGATGTATTATCCTATAAAATATGAAAATTCAAAATTTGGCCCATTTCAAAGCCCTTGGAAGTTCAAAAATGGCCTAAATGAAAAAATGAATATGAAATTTGAACTTAGTGCCTCAACAAACATACTCCACGGCATATCACATCATTAAATATGATTAATCAAAAATTTGGTCCCCTTCTGAATTCCCATGGGGCTAAGGAATGGGTCGAATGAAAAAATTATTCTCACTAGGAAGCAGATTAATTACAGTGTATCATAGATTGTTTTTGAATATATGTATTGTTTAAAATTGACTGTATGACATGTAAATAAACAGGAATTTGGTCTGAGCTGCTACAACACTCACACATAAACTATGCTTTTCATTTTCAAAGTGAGTGGTTCGAATCCCATTGATACTTGAAATTAATTTTTTTCTAAATTTTTTTTATATACTTCAGTTGCCTAATGACCTAAGTAGAGGAATATGTTTATCAACTTTACTGCTTTTGTTCACCTGTAACTTCTCAATGGGTAAATAAATTTTAATACAATAGGTTTCAATTAACCCGAAATTTTTCCTTTAGTATTTTAAGACCTCATTTGTTATTGTATGTTACGTAGATCTTGAGATATTTCATTTTAAAATATTGGGGTGATCCGTAACCGAAGGGGCCTCAATCGACGTGACATGATCACCAGTGTTTTGTCCTTGTACCGCATATAGGTTCTGATATATTCCATTTTAAATGATTGACTGAAACCATTTTATAATATAGTGAAGATTTTGAGTTAATTTTGCATTTTCATTCTGTTCAGAGCTAAGTTTAAATTTTATATATACATATACATATATATACATATTAGGAGGTGAAAAAAAATTTGCTCAATGAGTGAAAAAAATTGTCAAAACATCTTCTGTCATTTAAAAATTGCTAGAATGGGAAAATTTGTGTTCTGGCTGTTTTTAAAAGCTATACCACAAAATGTAATTTGTGTTGTGGTATTAGCCTAAATGCACAGAATGTGTTGTGGAAGTTAATCGATTCCACAACACATTCTGGTGATATATTTTGCCCTATTTTTATCATCACCACGCAAATTTGCATTGTGGCAATAAAAGTAAAACGGTTCACAATAAAAAAAAACAAAAGCCTAAAATGTAGAGAAGTGGTTTCATGACACAAGATTTTGCAACCCAGTGATAAAAATGTAATAATTTTCCGCAAGAAAACAGGGCGTAATAACTTCAACGACATGAGTGTTAATAAAATAGCATTTCATTTTTATCAGCAGATCCTAAAAACATGAGTCGTCAAAGTGTCTCTATGTTTTATGCGTTATATTTTGTATTGTGAACAGAGCTTAAGGCACAGAACGCATTTTGAAATTTATTAACTTCCACAATGCAATATTACCACAACACAAATTTCATGTTGTGACATTAGCCAATAGCTTAGAATGCATTCTAAGCATTTAAAAACAGCCAGAACACAAATTTTCGCGTTTTGACAATTTTTTAATGACAATACGTTCTGAAAATTTTTATTCCTCATCGAGTAAATTCTGTTTCTTCTCCAACATACATATACCACGTTTAAAGTGTGTATATATTTACATACAAACTGGACAGAGAAACAAATAAATCTGACATTTATCACATGTCTTTGTATAATCTCAAGATATTTAAAATCAATTGCAAAATTTCAAGACAAGACTAAAAATTAGAAAATAATTATTTAATTAAAAAAAAAAAAATTTTAAATACTGTTTTTAAAATAGTTAAAAAGTGAAAAAAATAACTTATCCTAGGCTAATACAGACCCCATACAATCTTCCTAACCCAACACAGATTGTCCTGAAAATTAGTGATTGGAAATTTTAATAGCTATAAAAATACTTTTCAAACGAAAAATATGGGATGTATCTTACCAGTAATAGTAAGGAGTGTAATAAGTAACTGTTGTTGAGAAAACACACACAATTTATATCATATGCAGTGCAATAAAATTGTAAGTGACTTAGGTAAATTATTCATGTATCAACATGTATCAATTATCCATTGCATGCATCCAGCATTTTTCATTTCAAATCTTACAAGTATTTTCACAACTACGAAAATTCACAATCACAAATCTTCAAGACAATCTTTATGGGATTTTATCTGTATAGGATTATGATACAATTTATTTTTTGCACTTTTTAGTCTGTTTTAAAAACATAGTAAATAAAAAAAAATTATTTAAATAATTATTTTTGTAATTATTTGTTTGTGTTGGTCTCTATTTATTTACTTTTTTTGTAGTAGTGTGTTGAAAGACAAAGTTGTCTGTGTACGAATTTTGGTGTGACAGATCTGGTTGGATACATATACGACACACCAAATACATTAACTCTATTTCTGTTGACAGTTGTTAAAAATATGATCTGCAACTAAATATCAATACCAAATTTTACACCTAGATCCTGAGTGCAAATACAGTCATTACACAGACTCTATTAAAGAAAAAGCAAAAGCGATCGTTTTTGATCGTATGAGTTTCGATATTACTGAGAAAATAAGGGATGCCGTTTCCGTTGGCGATATTTTTGCAAAATTAGACTCTAGATATCGTGGCACTACGCCCATTGACAATATCAATGCAAAAAGACGATTCTATGAGATGAAATTTCACTCAGGGGGGAATATGCGGTCATTTCTTGACTTATTTTTGAAGACAGTTCGCCAGTTACGCGATTCTGGAAGTATTCTCTCTGAGGCTGACAAGACTGAACACTTGTGTATGGCCATGCCTTTGGATTATGAAAGTTCGTTATTAGAATTTTGTAGTTTTCCATTGGAAAAAAGAACTATCGAGGTTTTGCACCGGTTATTGATTGATCGAAACAATAAGCTCTATAGTGAGCAAAAAGAAAAAAGGAATGTGAATTCTAATAATTTCCAAAATGGAAATAATTTTAATAAATTTAATAAATGTTTTGATAATTATAACCGGGGTAATAACCAAGATAAGGAAAAAAGACATGGGTCTAGTGAATTGGGATTTAAACAAAATTTTGGAAGAAAAAAAGAAAATGAAAGCAAAACAGAACCTAAACAAAGCAAAAAAGAAATAAAATGTTTTAATTGTGTCGGTATTGGCCATTATATTAGTCAATGTCTGTCTGCTAAACCAAAAGTAAATAAAAATGACCAAAAATCCACAAAAAAGGTGGAAAAAGAAAAAATCAATTATGTGGCGATGGTCCAAACTGTGGACAGCAATTCTGATTCCGCTGGTTTGTCTGGTAATTCCTCTTTGAATAGTTCGTTTGAGGAGGAATGGCCTTATATTCAATTAACTGAGAAATTCTTGCTCGATTCTGGTACTCAGCAGTTTCTTGTAAATTCCCTTGAGAATATGTATGATATTCAAAAACTTGATCCTCCGTTGAAACTTGTGTCAGCCAAAAAAGATGCTGTATTTTACGCTACTCATAAAGGTCAGCTTGCCGTAATGTTAGAAAATAATAGGCATCAACAGGAGATTATTAACTTGGAAGATGTATATTATTCTGAAGAGTTAGAACATAATCTGTTTTCGACAACACAATTGACACAAAAAGGTGTGTTCAAAATGGTTATGTCAGGAAAAAAAGCGCATATCTACGTTAGGCAGACTAAACAAAAATTAGCTACAGTGTACAGTAATGGCAGTGGACTGGTTTTAAATTTTGAAAGGATGGAAGTGATACAAAAAGGTGAATGTGGAGCTATGTTTGCTGATGAGGAAGATGAAAATAGTGAGCTTGAAAGTCAAGAGACGAATTGGAGCAACTTTGAAATTGAATTGGAAGTTTTGTCAGAGTTTGATATAGATGCTCGAGTCGACGTCCATCCAGAACCGCAGATTGAAATTGAAAGAACAAAGGAAAACACAAGAGAAAATGAAAATAAAGAACAAGATAAAAAAAGGGAAGAGATCGACAAGAGTAAGCAGGTTGTTAACTCAGGTTAGGTGTGTCAGACTTCCGAGGTGAAGTTGTTGAAAACAACCCAAATGAAACAATTGTGGCACTGTAGATTAAGTCATGTAAATGCGAAATATTTAAATTACTTGAGAGAAAGCTCAGTTGGTTTTCCAAATTTGGTGTTTAAAGACGACAATTTCAGAAATTGTGAAATTTGTCTGTCGGCTAATTCATACAGATTAGGCCATCATGGAATTTGTCTAAAACCCAGTATGAAGCTGGAAATCGTATCTACTGACATTATGGGCCATTTGTTGAATCATTTATGGGTGAAAGATATATCATAACGTTTATTGACAATTTTTCCCATTTCACTATCATTGTGCCGATTGAAAAAAAGAGCATGGCAAATGAAGAATTTAAAAAATTTTTATGAGAAATAAAAATAAATACCCCAAGTTACCTATTGCGGTGTTGAGATGTGACAATGCTTGTGAGCATACAGATCGTAAAATGAGAGATTTTTGTGATGAGCCATGGGGTTGAGCTTGATTTGGTAGTGCCATATTCACCTGAGCTGAACAGGCTTGCTGAGCGGCAAAATCGCGTGATCAGCAAAAAGACGCTTGCATTGTTGTTTGACTCGCGGCTCTCGATGCGATATTGGTCGTTTGCGGCAACCACATCTTGCTATTTGAGTAATAGAACACCATGCAGGAGCAATCCAGATAATAAGACTCCACATGAGATGTTTTTTGGTCGTAAACCGGATTTAAAAAATTTAAAAACTTTTCTGGCTTTGGCTTACAAGCACATTCCAATAGAAGTGCATAACCAATCTGCTAGGCGTGCCAAAAAAAAAGGCAAAACGCGAGTGGACCCAAAATTTATGCGGAGATGCAAAAAAAATCTGCTTCTTGGTTATACAAATACAGGATACTTCACAATTAATCCTGATACAGAAAAAGTGTCAATACGTTGTGATATTAGGTTCGACAAAAATAAAAACATAAAAGACATAGAACAAAATAAAATAGAAAAATTACCTGAACCGTCTGAGGAGTCATTAAGTGCGAATATTCCTGTGATAGCTGCATGCAGGGTAGAGAAAAACACAGACTTAAGATTTCTGGAAGACTGTGTGCCTCAAAAATATTCAGAGGTTGAGTCGAATGCATTCAAAGACGTGTGGAAGAGAGCTATGGTTGATGAATTTAACGCGATGACAAACTTAAAAGTTTGGGAAGAAGTTCCTAGGTCCAAAGGTTGTAAGACTATTGACACCAAGTGGGTGTACACCGTGAAACAGAATGAAAAAGCTGAGTATGTGGCAAAGGTGAGACTCGTTGCTCGAGGATGTAAGGACAGATATCAGTATCAAATTGATGAGATATATTCTCCTGTTGTGTCTCAATGGGTGATCCGATGGGTGATCTCATTAGCCAATAATGGGGGATGGTCAATGACACAATTTGATGTGCGAACAGCATTTCTGAATGGTGAAATTTGGCATCCCATGTATTTATCCTTACCACAAGGCTATATTCCGAAATCACAAAATAATATATTAAAATTAAATAAATCAATATACGGTTTAAAAACCATATCAAAGTCATGGTTCAATTTTTTGGACGAAAAATTAAAAGAACTGGGCTTCACCCAAAGTAAAATAGATTGTTGTCTTTATTATAAAGGAAAATTTAATGAAAAAATAGCTTTTCTGGCTGTTTATGTCGATGACATTTTGCTTGTAACAAGTGAAGGTAGTTGGAAGACTGATATTGTCAATCGTCTTGTAAAAAATTTTGATGTGAAAATTGAGTATAATCCAAAGTGTTTTGTTGGGTTTGAGATCGATAGAGATCGAACCAATAAAACGATAAAGTTATCTCAATTTGCCTATATTGATAAAATAGTTAAAAAATTTGGATTTGAGAATCCCAATGGGCAAAATACGCCTATGGAAGTTGGTCTAAAAATAAACAAAAAAGAAAAAGGAGTAGATGACCGAGAATTTCAATCTATGATCGGTGCACTACTGTACTTCGCTCGAGGTACGAGACTCGACATTGCTTTTGATTTTTGCTAATGGCAATTTAGTTAATTGGGCCATTAGAAAACAACGACTTATGGCAGCATCTTCTACCGCTGCAGAACTAATAGCTTTGCATGACTAACTCGACAACCTGAGGCTAATTCGCCTTGCTCACTCGTTACTGCTCGGCGAAGAAGGTCCAATTGATATATTTGAGGATAATATTTCCACAGAGCACGTTACAAAAGGAGGGGAAAATAAAAGAATGAAAGCACTCATGGTCAAGTGTTATGACATTTTGGATGCTGTACAAAATAAAGAAATTCTGATTAAACAAGTTGCTACTTCCAAACAGCAGGCGGACATTCTAACAAAAGTGTTAGACAGAAGGAAGCATTTTGAAGCTGCCTCGAAGCTGCTCCTCATTCCTGATATGTTTGACTCTCCCTAATGTTGTCGTTTAAATTAAAAAGATACTGTTCGCCACTGATGGCAGCTTTGTCTACGCCCATTTGGCCCCTTGACAGGTTAGGGATGATTTGTGTACCCCTCGCTGCAGGGTAATCAACGTATGTGGAGTTTAGAAATGCCAATGGTGAGAGTTCTCTGATTGTTGTGTGAGATCGATATTTAATATATTCTAGTAGGTCTCCGATCGCTTGTAATATATGAGTTACTTCGACGATTCAAACGTTTGTTGAATTGGTTTTGCCCTATTTTTTATTTTAATTAATTAAAGTTACTATTTTTCTAACATGTATCTATTATCTGTAACATCGAGGTTTTGCCTGAATTATTTTAATATTAATAAATCTTAATAATTATTTTTAAATTTTATATTGTTCGTTAATTGAACATTTTTGTGACTAATGGTAACACAACTGTGATAAAATGTTTTAATATTAGTTCGTTTTGTTGTCTAACTGAAACTATAGACATAATTTCATTTTCTGGTAACATAACTGTGATATATTTGTAACGTAATTATTTTTGTATTTAAATGTCTAGTCAATTTTAAAATTTTTAAGCTGTATCGAACCTTTATTTCTTTTGTAAATTTAAACAACGTCATAATTTAGAAATAAATGTATTCTCTACGTAAAGAGCTGTAGGGAGGTGTTGTTCAGTCACCTCTTCACTACGTTCATACATTAGCGCCACCCACGAGTAATGAATGGTAAACAAAATTCGATTTGTTCTTTTGTATCTGTGGTTGTTCGTTTCACCTGTGGTATTTTACCCAGGCTTTGTCTATCTATTTTGGCATCATGATCGTGTTATATGTTTACTGGGCATTAAACCTTTGTGACGAGAACAACGTTTGTTTTTTATTGAACTAGAAAATTAATCTCTCAAATGAAAGATCCTCATTGTTATTAATAGCCCTTTTTAACAATCTCAACAATAATAACAAGACAGAAATGAGGAAGAGAAAAATAAAATAACTGATAAAAACGGATATAAGCTATGTGTGCATGTGTCGCAAAACGTGAAATCAGCGCTGAAGTTGGTCATCCGGTGTACTTCAACATGAGTGAGTAGAATAATAAAAGCGTATAATAATAAAAACAGGAAAAATGAAGAGTATTTCTTTTTTTTTTTTTTTCACAATTTTTGTAAAAACATCCGTTTTCAATTTATACACAGGATCCGTGAAAATGATCTGGACGGATCATTTTTTTTCCAGATGATCCGTGATCAGGATCGTTCTTTTTAGAAGTGATTTGTGATCCGGACTCAAATCACTTGCTAAAAATTGAAAAGTATCTGTAGTCCGAGTATTTTTTTTTTTGGAGATCTTGCCTACTCTTGCTGGTACTGAATATATAAATAAGTTTCGATTAAGAACGGATTTTTAAAAGATATGCTTTCATTTTTTTTTCTTGGCTTTAGCTTCGAGCGAAATAAACATTATTTTATTGCAGAAGGTTTGCTGCAGTAATGGTACATTTGAAAATTGCTGTAGTGAGTACAATAAAAGCTTATAATAAGTGAAATATTCAACATTACTTTTTGAATTTTGAATCCAGGAATACGTAATAATACGCTCTGAAGAGAATTTTAGCCTTTGGTGGATAAATACGTTAACTTTCCAGGGCACAGATTTTTTTCACCATTTTATTTCGATTTTTTTAATCTTTTTTATCTCAATTCGTTCATTTAAAACCAAGTCTCTACATTATAACATAAATTCATGTCTTTCCGAACAAAATTGAAACCAAACTGAGCAAGGAGGAATTCTACCTTCATTTTTCGCAGTGAATACGTTACACATTCCAGTTTGGACATTGGTAAAGGGTCAACATAAAGCAGGATGTTCGTGAAACTTGCAACCAGCCATCGCATCGTTCTCGTTTTCATTCCGCGAATGAATAACCTCAAATCAAGAGCTCCTCTCTCAAGTGCTAACCTAATCAAATCATCATGAGATGAGCTTACGGCGAATTCGATTCATAGGAGTATCTACGCAGCAGACCAAGAAACGTACATATTATGTGCATAAAATACAGAATCGACCCTATTCAACTAACAAGATACCAGAACCAGAGGCAAGAACCGAACCATGAACCGAGAGAGTAACGACGACGCAACCACGAGTTTTCCAAAAAAGAATATAATTTCACTCGAAACCAGTTTTCAAACGGAGTAAACGTGCGTGCAAGTGGGTGAGCGTATCTATAGAGTGGTGAGTAGCAGCGGACAACGGTGGCTACAACTTACAACCAGCCATAGCAGAGCAGCAGGTGCCTCCACATTCGGTGTACAGAAGACCGACTTCTTTCCGCCATCTCCACGAACCCATACTCTCTCACGTTCTCTCACTCCTCCCTCACACTACACTATCACATTCTCACATACACACTCATACATGACACATCTTAGCTCTGCGTCCGTAAGTATGCTTCTTCTCCATTTCCGAAGCACAAGCACTCTACAGTCTACACTTCACACCTCGTCTCTTCCAAGAGTTATTTTTCTTCTTCTTCAAGTCACCGTTCCAACAACGAATTCCAGAATTTCCAGCGTGAACCACTTTGTTACCGATCGACTACGTTATTGGCTGAAATCATCCGACGACCACATTGCCATACTCGACCTCGTATAACCACCACCACCTTCAGTATTCCTCACTCGCGCCGATAATTCTTCAGTTGAATGTGTTGTTATTTTTCTTCGTTTCTCTCTTTTCTTTTTACCTTTTTTTTTCTCTACACATAGCCGAATAGTTGAAATTCCAATATTAAGACGATGGTATTCTTGTAACCGTTAATCTTCTTTACCTTTATCCCGCCCATAAACCGTGCCCTGTGCTTCACATTATTAATTTTTCTTCTGTTCTTATTTTTCAACTATAAGCTCTGTCTTCGTAACTTCGTTTGTCATCAGTTTCTGTTTAAAGTAATTAAAGAAAAAATGATAGAAAGTTCATAGATACCAGTGACCTTTCGAGTTCTGATCCACGATTACCAGTCAATAGCTCTGTTCGGACAGTTGCAGAACAACAGAATATACAGCAATCCTGTGATATAATATATGTTTTCTGCAACTGTACAAGTAAATTGTTGAGGTGATGCCCGAAAGTTTTTCCAGTAGCTTTCTACACCCTGTTTTCATCAAATCATGAAAATTTGCTTATCCAGTTCCACACAATCATAGTTATCGAACGCAATTACTATAAAACCGTTGCATGTATAGTGTTGAATTTTTTTGAAAACATCAATGCATCTTATTTTAGGAATCTGTGAAAATTTCAGGTCATTTGTACGTTTATTTTCAGGGATATCACTGAAATTCCCAAACTTTATTTAGTTCTTATCATTTGAATCACATAATCCAAACGGAATTTCTGCGATATCTTGAAAGCCAAACGTGCAAATGAACTAAAATTTCCACGAGAAATAAACATAATTATATTAGATAACAATTCTGTGAAATTTTCAATGAAATTATACGTTTATTTCTCAAGGAATCACTCAAATTCTGTTCAGATTGAGTGATTCAAACGGTATATATGAATTCGGTGTGGTTGGAGAATTTCAACGATATCTCAAAAATTAAAGTGCGACTGCATTAAAAATTTCACAGAATCTTTACCTACTATATGCTGAATATCAGCCAATCAGACAGAAGTAAAGGTCAAATTTTAAACCAGTATCGATTTCTTCTCCATCATCTACCAGTAAATATCCAATGCAAATATCAGTTCAGAACAAGAAAAATTTCATCATTAGACCCACTCAATGGGAAAATTTTTTATTTACAGAATCTATTGAATAATATATCATCAGATGTTTTTGAAAGTGTTGAGAATTCACATTTGATGTTAATTTCATCATTAGACTAATTCTTTGCCCCTCATCTGTCCCAGAAAGGAGAAAATTTTATACTTTCAGATTTCGTTGCGTAATATATGAGTGAACACTTCGCTCAATGTTAGGATCAAAAGGCCTAAGAATCTGTCAAGCAAAGCTGACACCACAGACAGCTAGTGTAGGTATGTATATATATATGAATTTAACTTATTGGTGCTAAAATTTTCCTGACGGTATAAAACGAAACAAGTACCTACTCTCAAATCTGGGGGCTAATACCGCACCAAGCGAATCAAGTAAATTTTTTAAAGAAAACCTACATAAACAAGCAAAAAGAGCAATTTATTTTTCAATTGTTACTACCATGACCATAACTTCAAATTACTTTTTTACAAAGAAAACACTAAAATCAACGATCATTGCCACTCGGTAACTAACATTAGAACAAGGGTAAAGATTAAAAAACTACTACTGAATCGATTGAAAATTGCGCAGGAAGCATATACGACCAAATATCGTAGCTAAATGGATAAGAGAAAGAACTCTAACGCAGAAGCAACTCCGTTAGAAAAAGTAGATTTTCAAAAAATGTAAAATTAGGTAATAATTAAAAAGTTTCTGATGGATCGTAATAAATATCTGTTCCGAATTACGTTACTATTGGTCCAAAATAAGGCATTTTATAGACGAAATAAAAACAAAAATAGTATTACCAGAAGTACCAGGCCACACCAAAATTTATTGCAAGTTGTAATATTTGTTACGAATTTCTCAGCTATTGATCGAAAATTCACAATTTTATAGCCAAAACAAAAACGTAAATAGCCATACCGGAAGTATGGTACGGCCGATCCGCAAAAAAATGAATAGATCAGTTCCTTGACATAGTGCTAATATTTGTTTTAAATTTCGTGACTAACGGATAAAAACTGAGACCTGTACCATGATAACAAGAAATTGGATATATAATATATTTATAAATTTGAATTATTAGTACTAAAATTTTCTTTGAGTTATGAAACGAAAAACGTACCTACCTTTACCCCCAGATCGTTCCATGACACCAAGATTAGTAAGTAGATTTTCAATAGAAAACCTACCAAAAAGAAAAAGCACAGAAAAAAAAATATTGTAGATGCGGGATAAAATGCGAATTTCTAGAAAGGGATTGCGTAAAAACAGCGTGCGTGCGAGAGGAAGAAAGAAGTGCACTTGAACTTCCTCTGTTAATCGATTTTCATCCGAAAGCAGCAGCAGAGATAGAGAAGAAGCGAAAGAAAGTAAAAGAAAAAAATAGGAGGGTGAAGGAAACGTAAAATGTGTAAACGGTATGCGCTGAGGGGCTGGTGATAGAGGTTGCCAGGGATTTTCTTTCAGCAGGGTGAGGGATTATTGCCAAGCCAAGAAATAAGTAGCACTGTTGAGATAAACTCTTCGGAGATGAAATTGTGAGAGAAAAAGAGGGAAATGATCCGTGTAAGAGAGGTGGAGGAGAAAGAAAACAGAGACGAAAGCTATGGCGGAACGTGTCGAGAAAAAACTAGAAGGGTACGAAAGCCGATGAAAAATTATGATTTTGGAGGGGGAAAAAACGACGTCACTAGTTATATGCCAAAAGCTGAGCAGAATACCTCCACAAAAATAAATTCAAAAAAGAAAATAAAAATAGTCGAGAATCATAAATTAATACAAGATACCAAACGAGGGCCCATTTATTTAAAGAAATTCGGATACAATTTTTCATACATACGAGGTCCGTACCAAAAATTCATAGACTGATTTTTCTTTTAATCTTCGGGCAACACTGACACCTCAAATACAAAGGGAGCGTATTTTCCAATATATTCCTAACCTACCACAATTTCTTTAAACTGTTTAAATATCAGATTCCAAAATTTATAGTACTAGGCT
Source organism: Ericerus pela (assembly GCA_011428145.1). Classification (NCBI taxonomy): domain Eukaryota; kingdom Metazoa; phylum Arthropoda; class Insecta; order Hemiptera; family Coccidae; genus Ericerus; species Ericerus pela. The sequence goes on along the minus strand of WOFM01000205.1, from coordinate 38,998 downwards.
TCAGTTTATTTTTTTAATGATGTCACAATTCATAGAAAATATGAAATGAAATAAAAATGAACACAAATTACTAAACTAATCGAATTAATCTGGGTCAGAATTGTCACAAATCCTTGAAATATTACCTTGGGTGCATGGAGAAGCTACTCTACAACAATTAACGCTTTCCAAGTTGATAAGGAGGTTAAGAAAGGGGCGAGAATTAGCGGACTAAGAAACAGGAAGTAGGAATCTCCCTTATCCTTCCCCACCTATAATTTTAATACAGAATATGAATTTATAATGGAAGATAGCCAAATAACTAACATGGCTGGTTGCTGAATGACTAAATATTAGTAATGGAAGAGCACATTTGAACTTCTTAAAAGACTTGAACAATATCAAGAAAGTGGGCAAAGATTGTTTTCAAACAGTTCTCTTGGCAGTGGGAAGAGCATTTTGTGCAGTGTTGCCGAACATTGTTATGACTTGGCACTCTTCAAATTGGTCAAACCGAACAGTGTGACAACTACCTATTCATCCAAATCAAAATCCATCATGAAATTACTATCTGGATAGTGTGATGATGATTCAAAGTATTGTAACCCAGAAAATAAAGACTATAAAAAGAAAGGGTTGACTTTGAAGGGTACCATATTTATTCGGGAAAAATAAATAAAATTCATGATTTCATGGACTCAGTCTATGTAATTTTTTAGAACAAATGTACATGTTGGATTGAGGATAAAGGTTTTTCTAAACCTGGAACTGCACCTGAATCAAATTTCCATATTGTAAGAAAAAAAAAGAAAGGAAAACGCATATGTTTCATATTAGGGTTTACAGTCTGAAGTCTGAAAACTGTAAAACTATGCATGACTTTATTATTAATATTACCTAAATTGTAAATTATAAGGGTCTCTTACCATAAATCAAAATAATACTTCACCATTGAATTCTGAATGAATATGACACAGTTTGATACGATACTTAGTACATTTATTGAAATTTATTCCACATAATTAGACAAATTTATATAATTAGAGAATTATCATGTTGTAAAAACTTTTCAATTTGGTGAAATTGATAACAAACTTTTGAAATTCTCAGATATGTGAAATACAAGACCATAACATGAGTTACAAAGCTACTTTCAACAAAATTATCAGTCTCCGATTTTCATATCACATACTGTGTGGAACTATTATAAAAAAAAAAACTATCACAATAGTACTCAAATTAAAAACCAGAATCATGAAAAATCTAATTTCTTCATTTTGTCATCAGAATAAAATTATTCTCATATATGAGAAAGAAAAAAGAAACATTAACGTCGTTCCACACCATCACATATACGACCTGTTAAATGAAGAGAAAGTAATAATATTCTTTGAATTCATGAAATTTTTGCTCTGGAAATTCCGTTTGAAAAATCCATACTACCATTGGTGGAAACTCAATAAGGACTATGGATTTGTTCCACACAAATGAATAGTGTATAAAGTTTTGAAACTGTAAAATAATGTGAGACTTCCTTATAATTATTTATCAAACCATAAATAATTGTGAAACATCTTCATCCCTGAATGCAATTTCACAAACATGCATACACGGGCATGATTACAGAATTTTTCTGGGTATACCATTAAAAACTATCCATTTTGGTTATCACCAAGTATTATAAAACAAGAAAACCTCAAATGTAATGTGAAATAAAATCTAGAAAAACTATAGTCTATTACTAAAAATCAATGCAAAATTTTACACCTGAATTTTAGATGAAAATACCGGTGTTGTGAAGATTCTCATTACATTTGAATAATTAGTTCCACATAATTAGTCAGATAAGTATAGTGGGAAAATTAAGATCTTCTATAATCATCTCGATCAGGAGAAATGTATCTGGAATTACAAATTACAAAAAATGAAACTTTTCTCAAATCCAGTTCTGTGCAAGTTCTTACAAAGTGTTTCATTCCAGGCCCAGGAACATCTGTATCCTAAATACAATCTGTACGTAGGTTCTATTGTAATTACTGTCTACGATGGTATGGAAACAAAGTTTAGAAATGGATTTTGTCCAATCTGGACAGATTATGTACAAGCAAAAATGGATTTTCATGTTATTTTTAAATTTCCTTACTTTTTTTAACGAAGATGGGTAATACTTCATTTGTTTCATGTATGGTGTTATATACCCAGGAGATAAACATAATAAAGGAAAACCCAGGACAACTTCTAATGATTCCAGATATACAGGTTTCTGGTCACATTAAATTTTGAAAATTAGCATATTTCCGGGCCCGTTTCATACGGATGGGATTTTGCAGAAGATTTTGTCATTATATTAGTATAACTAAGTATGTGAAATGAATTCATCTACCTTCACTCTCCATTTTGTGGCTACTTTAGGTTCAGAAATTCAATAAGTTAGGTTAAAAACGAGTTTTTAAAAAATACACTTTTATAATTTGAAGAAGAAAAAAACGGTGAAAGAGAAAATAAAATTTCTCACTTTGTTTTCTGATATAGAAACAAACAAAAATTGAAAAAAACAATTGATAAAAATGGATATGTGTGTATGTGTCGCAACACGTAAAAGCAGCGCTGACGTTGGTCATCCGGTGTACTTCAACAAATTGAGTGAGTAGAATAAAAGCGTATAAAAAAAGATGAGCGAGTACGCCCCAAAAATTCTTGATGATCTACCATAGAATCAGTAACACCTCATATTCTCGAGTCCATTTCCATTAACTACTTTTCATTTTCACCCTCAACTGTTTTTTTCAGTTTTTCTATAAGAGAAAACAAAACCAACAGCTTTTTCGAAATTTGTAATTTACTTCCACAAACTACACAGTTTTCAACATTACTTGCAGTATAAGTATTAAGTCAACTCGAAATTGTGAATTGTTGGAATTTTCCATCTCCAAGTCATCTTCCGAATTCAAAATTTCTGAGTGTTTTCATTAGATCTGGAAGTCACAGTAATTGATAATAAATATGCACATACAAGCAATAATTTCAGATTTACGCCATGGATCACCAATGATGAAATAAAGCTTAAATCACATACAGCAGCTTTACAAAGCGGCTCAATCGCAAGTTTTAGATGTTACTGAGAAACATCTTCCACAGCAAAACAAATACTGCGAATCGACAATGGAGTTAAAGCAACATTAAAGATTCATAATTCTCGACCAAAAATTTGGTTGTTTAACATAATCGCATATACATGGTCTACCATTAATTAGTAGACTCCGCAGAATCTTCATGCAACTTACGATGCCGAAAGATGGATAAACTGGTCCACCTAAGTGCCACTGCCACCCCAAAACGAGTGAGAGCGGTGCATTTTACCGAGAGGGTGCATTTGATGACGTTTGACAACAATGTATTCATAAACACACAACACCAAAACCTCTTAAATTCACACCCTTCACGAAAAACAAAATTTATCAAGTTGGCAACGTCGTACCACACGCGCTTACCACCCAAAAAAAGACGTTTCTACGTTCGAGTTCGTTAGTCTTTCTCTACCCTTACACAGAAATCCGACTCTGCATGTTACATACAAAGAGTGGTAAGGTGGTGTAAGGCATATATAAATATAAACAAACAAAACAAAACATACATACATACATATATATATGTAATACATGTACGCGCATATACACCAAAGCGAAACTAATATAGGCAGAAATACAGTATATTGTATCGTAATATGAATGAACAACGGAACGTGCACACACATACACGCTATCAGTTCTACATCAGTGTCGTCAGTATCTAAAAAAGGATCGCAAAAACTAAGCACTAAATTCCAAGTTCCAACGACATCGTAGGCTGTAGGACTGCTCAAGATCTAAGCTAATATATATTGGTCGTCACGTAAACCAATACGATGAGAAGCAATTTTGGTTCACGACCCACAAATCGTACAACCGGAAATCAACACCAGAATAATTACAACTACGAGTAAATATTAATCGCACTGACTGGACGAAGGTTCGCATTTCTTCAATATGACTGTGCTACCGTGAACACGAACGAAAGAAGAACAAATCATGAGAAATTTAAAACCAGACAGCTTTCACGCAAACCTGCCAAAATTCAATGACAGACTTCAAAAACCAGTAACGCGCTCAATCAAATGGATTTCGTTTTCCAAAATCTGGCCACAGCAAATTTTAACACGCGACACTCATTAAAAACGGTCCTCGAATTGATTGACGGCAGACCGTATTGATTTAATCTCGGATTCGAAATCAAGCTTCCGTCCAAAAGACAAGTCGTATCATACACTCGCTACATTAGTGGACAATCACCATGACATGATTCGAAATAGCGATGTGTACCACGCAATAAAACAATAAACTGCAGAAAATAACAACTAAAATAAAAGGCATGGGTGTGATAAGACATGTTTTACCAGCGTAATTTTCACCCAAAATAGGAAACTTTAAAACTTACCGTCGTCTTTATCGTCGTTTTCCATCAATTTTCATGTAGAATTCAAAAATTTTAACGAAAAAATACAAAAATTTAAAAAAATACGCATATAACGCGACATTCAACATTAACCAACTAAACCGCCATGATAAAGAGAAAAGTACCCCGCTTCCGCAAACCAACGAAATAAATGCTAAGAGAAATGGCGTTAAGGTTGAATCTACTCGCGCGCCAAGCGTAACTACACCTTTTGCCTTGCCAAGGACATTTTAAACGCGACGAAAATGGAAGGAAAAAATCAAAGTGTTTGTTTTATTTATTACGAGATGTGGACACCAGGTCAAATAAGGCGGTGCTATTCCGCTCTTAAACGATAAATGCACCAATTGAAGAGCGGAATTATTCGAAAGTAGCGAAATAGCTTCCCTCTGTATCGCCCTAGTGACGTTATTTTTCACAAATAAAACATACCTTAAGTACACAATTTGTTGTAACAGAAATCCCACCTCATCTCCTTACTCATCATCATCAACACTACATTATATATATATATGTCATACGTTCCATTCTGTTCACGAATCGCTTCCCCTACTTTCGCTTACCGATAATGCAGTGCTTCGCCATTTCGTATTTTACTGCTGAAATATATTTTTAGTCTGCCAATAAATGTTGAAGTAAAATAAAGTTTCGAGTTCTTAATCAATCCTCATTCTGCACGCCTCACATCATGGTAGCCATCGCTGCAGTAGAACTTTGAAGAGAGACTTGAAAATTTTTTGAAAGTAAACGCAGACTAAATATTTTTTGAATTGATTTACTGTTGTGCGAAAATTTTCATGTTTTTTGGTGAAGTACACGAATATAGTTATTGTGTTTTTCAAGAAATAATACTCGAATTTTAATTTGTTAATTTCGAAAATTTTAAATAAAAAAATCGAAAATTGAAGCTGAATGTTCCGGACTTAATAACGGCCGATCCTGGAAGTCATCGAACGCTACATCCAGAAAGGACCGCCAAAAAGATCCAGTGAACAACCAGAGGAAATCTGCTCCCGTCATCAAGGGTTCAACTGCAATCCACCTCATGGAAGACCATTCCTCTCAGACAACCTAATTCAAAATTTAAGCAGAGTACGATGGTGCATCAAAAGAACTCCAAAAAAAGAAATTTTTCGGGACAACGGAAATTGGTAAATATTGTAAAGATAATATATATTGTAGCTTAATTATTTTTTGGGTGAATATTGTATTGTGTTTGAATCGAGGTAAAAAAATATTTATCACCCAATAATAGTATATGTCCCCCTTAATTAATTTATTAGAAGGAAAGATTGGTGAATATAAAGTAGAGAAAGAGGAATTAGAAGACTTAATAAAAAAGTTTGAAGGTGAAAAGGTGATAGATGTGAAACTAGAAATATATAATTTGCCATTTTATAAATATTATACTGGAGAGATCATATTAGAATCTTTTGTAATTGATATATATGGAAGAATTGAGGAGATAAGTAGTACCAAATTTATTAGAATTTTAGAATCATCACCGAATTATTTTTCGAATAGGATCTATAGTTCTAGTGAATCTAAAAATAAATTTATGGACAGATTTTTCAACAATAATTAATTAAAGAAATAATATAAAAAAAAAAATTGAGAATATTGAGATAATTAAAAATAAAAATAACGAAAAAGACATTGAAAAAACGTACGAAAAAGAACAAGATTTAATAAACAAAATTGAAAAAGAATTAATTGAAGATAAAAAATATATAGCTATTATTGATAGTGAAGACAGTGCGTTAGGTTTTCAAAAAATAGAAGAAGAAATGTCATCCCCCAACAAAATCAAACCAATACAGGCACCCTTAGGGAAAAACTTTAATGGGAAATATTATCTGGTCTGGCGTAGAATGATAATTTCAGCAATTAGGGGAGCTGGTTATTATGATATCTTTGGGGAGCATGAATTTTTGGAAACATAAGCTGTGTTTGATAGGATTACACTAACTTACACCAGCCTACACCAGTAGGTATATTCCACAAATATTCAAGTAAAACTTGGCGTAAATTCATGTAACATTCTAAAATTTGTGAAATTGCCCTCCTGGTATAGGTTAGTGTAAGTTGGTGTAGTCCTATTAAACAGAGCTATATATTAACCATTTAGATGATTTAAATTTTAGACCTAATAAGGATATGATAAATTACTGTAAGATGCAAGACACTGCTAAGGCATTTGTACTTGAAAGAGTTTCGAATGATATCATAAAGCAAATAAGGGATTACAATACTGCAATCATGATGCTAAAAAAACTAGATAATATTTATGGAATGAAGACATCGGTCACAGCAAATATGGCAAAAGCCAAATGGATGGAATTTAGATTCCAACCAGGAGGCAATATGAGAGGTTTTTTAAAAAAATGGGATGAATTAGTTACTGATGTACGTGATAGTGAGAAGGAAGTTACTGAAACTGAGGAATTAGAAAATTTGCAATTAGCCTTATGCTATGAACAGGCCCTGGCAAAAATGCAATTTGAAAACCTACCCACAAATGAAAAAAATATAGACAATTTTAAGAGAATTTTAAGGGAGGATTCTGATAAAAAATTTTGTGATCAGACCATGAAAATCAGAATAATGGTAATAATAATTCACAATATAATAATTTTAGATATAATAATAATAATAATAATAATAATAGGAATCATTTTAGAGGTAGAAATGGCAATTATCAAGGAAAAAATAATTATAGGGGTAATAATAATGGTAATGGTTATAGGAATGGCAACCGTAATAACAGTAATAATGGCAATAATAACAATAATAATAATGAAAGTAATCAAAATAATAGTAATAACGGAAATAATGGCAATGGAAATTATAGAGGTAATAACTATCGAGGTAATGGAAACTATAGGGGTAATAATTATCGTGGAATAATAGGAATTACAACCCAAATGATACCAAGTATTATAAGTGTGATCAAATTGGGCATATTGCACAAAATTGTGGAAATAATAATATACAGCCACATGTTAATAATGATAACGTTAATAATAATCAGGGTAATTATCCTTCTAAAACAAACACAAATCAACCCAATACAAACAAAAAGGAGACCACAGAACAGCAGGTAAAAATGTCCAGCATGATTAAAAGATTTAATAATAATAATAATGAATGGTTATTAAATGAATTAATAAAATAAAAAAAATTATGAAATAAATTATACAGAATTAAACAATAAAGCAATTTTGGATGTGGCTGCAGAGGTGCATCTGACGTCCAATTTGAATAAATTAGTAGATGTAAAAAAATTTGTGACCCCAGTCAAATTACAATGTGCAGGCAAAAATACTTTCCTATACGCTACACATATAGGTAGAATGGTAATCAAAGTCAAAACCTGAATAAAATTCAGTCATTGATAGAGTTGAATGATGTTCAATATGTGCCAGATCTAAATCTAGATATCATTTCAGCAATTAAAATAACGAATACTGGGGTAATTAATATTGATCAACAGAAAGATATTGCTAATACTTATTTCATAGAAAATGCAAAATAATAATAACTGCAAAGAAAGAAGAAGGAATTTTTTATATATATTATAATATTGAAAATAGAGAGGATAAATATAAATTTCAAAATAATAATTTAATAAAAAATGATATTAATGAGGACGAGCAAAATATAATATGTGCTCCAGTCACTCTGAATGAAGATGATGAATGGGAAGATTTCATGTAGAATTAGAAATTGAGGAAGATAATGATAATAGTGAGCCCCCCCGGGGGGGTGAAAATGTAGAAATACTAATAAATAATAATGAAAATGAAAATGATATTAATAAAACAACAATAAATAATAATATTTATACAAAAATGCTAATACATAGGAGACTTGTGCATTTGAATGCCAGATATATTTAAAAATTAAAAACCTTAGCAATTGGCATTCCTTAAAATCTAAACTTTAGAGATGAAGATTTTCGAAATTGTCAGATATGCTGCATTGCAAATAATTCAAGATTAGGTCACAATGGTATTAGGGCTAAGCCGAAAAGAAAATTAGAAATAGCATCCTCTGATATTATGGGGCCTTCGGTGGTCAGTCAAAAATACATATTAACCTTCATAGATCATTATTCAAAATATACTTTCGTTATGCCTACAGCTAACAAAAGTAAAGTAACAAACGAATTTAAAAATATTATAATATCAATAAGAAATAAATTCCCAGATTACCCAATAGGGACGATAAGGTGTGATAATGCGAGGGAATACACTGATGCAAAAATTATTAATTATTGTAATGAGGTTCGTATCACAATGGATTACGTGGTTCCATACTCATCCGAGTTAAATGGCTTTGCCAAAAGGCAAAATCAAACCTTAATGAGGAGAGTACGGGCTATGCTCATTGATGCCAATCTTGATATAAAATATTGGTATTATGCTGTAGTGACCTCAGCTTATCTAATGAATAGTTCACCAACCAAAGCAAATGAGGGATATAAAACACCTAACAAATTATTTTATGGAACAAAGCCAAATTTAAAAAATTTAAAAGTCTTTGGTTCATTAACCTATAGACATATACCTATAGAAGTGAGAAAACAAAACGCTACTAAAGCGAAATCAAAATTTAAAAAAAAATTTACCCCTAACTGGCACATAGGGCCAAAAATCAGGATATTGCCTTAGAGATCCATATGACACAAAATTGTATATATCTTATGATGTGAAGGTGGATGAATTGCAAAATATTAAATCTCTACAAATAAATGATAAACCCCTCACGATAAAAGCTGCAAATTATGAATATGATCTGGGTATAATTAATCCAGTTATAATGAATGTTAATATAAAATATAATAAAACATATATTGAAGATAATGTACCCAAAAATTTTGCTGAAATTAATACAAACCCATTTAGGGGAGATTGGATTAAATCTATTAATGACGAATTCAACTCTCTTGATGACATGAAGGTTTGAGAAATAGTGGACTATGATTGCCAGAAACTGATAAACACAAGATGGATCTTCACCATCAAATATGATGAATTTGGAAATCCAAAACCAAAGGCTAGACTCGTAGCGAGAGGATTTAAAGATAGAACTGAATACAATATTACTGAAACCCATGGTCCAGTTGCATCTATAGGAACAATCAGATGGTTAAATTAAAACTCGTCCAGTATGACATAAAAACTGCCTAATTAAATTCTCCAATAATAAAGCCTATTTTCGTAAGAAAACCTGAAGGTATAAATATTAATGCAAATCAAGTACTTGAATTAAAAAAGTCAATTTATGGACTAAAAACGTCCAGCAAATCTTGGTATGACTTGTTAGATATGAAAGTTAAGGATATGGGATTTTTAAGGACAAAAAGTGATAGATGTTTATGTATAATAGATGATAATGGTGAAGAAATATATTTATTAAGTTATGTGGATGACATATTAATTGCATCCAATTCACAGGTATCAATTACAAAAATAAATGAGGAGCTTCAAAAATCCTTCAGGATCACAATAATAAATGACCCAAGATTCTCTGTGGGATTAAAAATAAAAAGAAATATAGAAAATAAAACGATAATTCTGTCTCAAAATAAGCATATAAATAAAATGATAAAGAAATTTGGGATTTCTGAAATGAAAAATACTAACACTCCAATGGAGACTGGGTTAAAAATAGACAAAATAAAAAATGGTAGAAATGATACTGAATACAGGTCAATGATAGGAGGGCTGTTATATTTAGCCAGACTTACAAGACCTGATATATTATTTCCAGTAAATTTATTTTCCAACAATTCCAATGAAACCCTTAAAAACTATGAAAGACAAATATTTATATATGTCAATACACAAAAAATTATAATTTAACATACAAATCAGAAGGAGATGGTATATAGGCTTATATAGATGCTTTATATGCACCCCAAGTAGATGACACGAACATAAATATTAATAATTTAGAAAAGTGTAAATCAATAACTGGTTTTATGATATTTGCTAATGGAGACTTCATAGAGTGGAATTGTTCTAATCAAACAATCCATGCTTCTTCAAGTACCACAGCAGAAATCATTGCAGTTTTTGACACCCTGGATACCATAAAAGTAAAATTTATAAAGAAAAATTGATTGTAGATATAATGGAGGACAATATTTCAACCCAAAAAATTTGCTCGGGAGGAAGTCAGAAAAAATTGAGAGTCCTCATGATAAAATGCTACTCAATTTTAGAGGCTCTTGAAGAAAAAATAATATATTTTAGGGCTGTAAGTTTGGAAAATCAATTGGCCGATATTCTGACCAAATCTTTAGATCCTACCAAATTTGAAAATATCATTGTCAAAATATTAAGTGACACAAATATATACATATAATACATAAAAATTCATTTATTTCAAAAAATATAAGTTAGAAAAATTATTTCCTTCCAAGTAGGTACAAGTTGTCCCAAGTCCATATAGAAGTCGTAACATGAAATACTTTGCTGAAAAATTACCCCATAATAATCACAAATAAGTACTTAACAAAAGCCATTTACTATAATTTTCTTGCTGAAAATAGATGCTCGACTTTTCAAAAAATTGAACAATGAAAACCGCATTAAAATCGAGCAAGTCAAAACCCTATAACATTAATAATAAAAACTTCATACAATTTACAACAAGCGTGAGAGAAAAATACGAAAGATTCCCACACGAATGATGAAAGGCAAAGCTTGAAAATACATACAATAAAGATAAAAACTCATTACACAACCGCAATAAAGATTAGTCCAATAACTTGCCTTATCGTAAAATAAAAATGTTAGACGCCCCCTCGAACACAATAGTTGCACACAAAAGATAAAATGAGCGAACAACGTATATTAATCCTTCAAATCGTTACCTATTATAGAATTTAGATAAGATAACACAATGTAACGTTTAAAATATATCAATATCTCTAACACAAATATTTTTTTTCCTTTCATTTCTTTTCTTTTTTGTATTCTATGTTGATGAATTCTTTTTCAGCACACGATCGTATTAATCATATGTTACCTATATATATACATTCCTTTTATTTGTTCATTACTCATATTATCTAACATCTTTTTGCATGTTACCATTTTTATATCTATATTTTTTTTTTTGAAACTTATTATGCATGTTATTTAATTACTTATTATATTCGTTTAATCATTTTCGAAGCGCAGCAAACCAAATTCTTTTTCGAAATCTATGTTACCAAAATAATTTTTTGAAGTATCATATTATCGTAATAATTTTTTATTTCTATTTTTTATTTATTTTTATTATTATTTATGTGAATTAAAAATACGTTTACTTTCAGCGATCATGATGATGAAAAACTCGAACGGTTAAATTTCAGGGGGCTGTTGTAACGGAAATCCCACTTCATCTCCTTCTTCATCATCATCTCCACTTCATTATATATATATGTCATATGTTCCACTCTGTTCACAAATCGCTTCCACTACTTTCGCTTACCGATAATGCTGTGCTTCGCCATTTCGTATTTTACTGTTGAAATATATTTTTAGGCTGCCAATAGATGTTGAAGTAAAATAAAGTCTCGAGTTCTTATTCAATCCTCATTCTGCACACCTCACATCACAATCTGAATGTGAGTCGTGAACTGCAGTTCAACTAGATCAGTGTTGGGCAAGATTCGAAATCTTTTATATTTGAAGTTAGGTGGAAATGTGAGGAAAGAAATAACGAGTTAGTTTGAAATAATATAATGCATTAAAACTTAAATTATAAATAGAGCTTGAGATTGAGAGAAAATGGAAGATCGATGATCACCCTACATTGTGGTAAAATATTCGAGTGGGAAAAGTAAAACGGTGTTATAAAAGTAGGAAACATAAATCGCAAGTAATGCCTAAACTGTTTATAGTGATAATGTGTTTTGTATGTAGTGTCGCCAGTGATTTGTGCCAGTGAAGTGAGAATGTCCAAACAACAGTATTTGAATCATAAAATCTTAGATTTGGATTCATAAATTGATTCGATTCCTAAATTTTCATTGGATTTGTGATTAGAGTCCTTTTTCAAATTTTTAAATGAGAAGGATATGTGGATTCTTGGCTCAAATCCACATAAATGAACCCTATCAATCACAAATAATTTTTTTTCTGTGTTATAATATTTATTATTTAATTGAGTTTTGAAGTGATATAGAATTCAAGGAAAGAAAAAATGAGTTAGTTTGTGTGATAACTTCCTACCAGTGGTGATCAGTGTATTACTACCACTTTTGGTACACAGGATATTGGTATACAACCACTAGTCTAATTTATTTATTGAGATAGGCTCACACACATGAGGTCAAATAGTAGGGGTGCGCATGCGCTAACTGTCGAGCCCTATAAGTGGTTACCCCAATGTGCAAACTAAATTCAGTATTCAGTAATCACTTATCAGCAAACACTTAGTCAAGTAGGTTGTAGTCTTACCAACTACCTCTCATTAATTAGTGAATAGTTGATCAAGTAGGTTGCAGTTTTCTTCACTCCTCATTAATCAGCCTACTGACGATCAAGAAGGTTCTGGCTCTGCTCCTTCTTTATAAAAACTATTTTTCAAGATATCCATTGAGTACCAACTCAACCTGGCAGAACTCGGACATAGGTCCTCACATTCCCCTAAGCCTTGGTAGCATTGCCTCTCTAGAAATGGATCAACGGCAAATAAACCAGCATACGTTCAACAGTCTCAACTTCCTCTCTTCTCTGTTTCTACATACTTGACAACACCAGAGAGTAGGAGATCCTCCTGGGTTGAGGACAATGACATACCTACCAGTACATCCATACCTCCCTTAGCTACCATGACAATCACATCATCATTAGCAGTTACCCATTCATCCACCATTCAGGCATCCTTTATGCCTCTTAGTAGGGGGATGAAATGGCAGTGGCTCCAGCTGGCTCAACCTATCACTCATTCTTCATAGGAGATCAACGTGTACCATGACTGCTTCACCAAATGTCTCGGTGATGGCCCAAACCCCTCTTTACTCATTGACTGCTCTGTCGCAGTTCAACTCAAGAAATGTGCAGCTGTGCTTGCAATAGACTAAGAATCTGGCGCAAGCTCATTGTAATGTTGATTGTTGATGTGTTTTAACCTTCGAACAACACGTGGGTATGGAAAATCTTAGAACAGACAATCCGTGAACCCGAAGAGTAACTAAGTATTTACCAGCAAAAATTGGTGTAACTTAATGATGGTCACATTGACAATACCATAATCCGAGGTTTGCTCTACTGTAGCTTACTTTTAGTCATCTAACAACCTTTGTTGATGCAACACCCTGCAAGCTTGCAATTGGCTGCCATCACTGCTGACAAAGAAATCGCACTAGAGCAGCTATTCACATCTCAGTACACTGACACTGCAATCACAGCACCAACTTCCATCCCAGTCATTATGGCTCTGGTAGCAAGCACTCCTTCCACTAGTACATCTTCCAAATTATAAGAGATCACATTGTTATTGAAGCAGTATCTAGGCCAGAAGTTGGTTGATGCTTTTTTCAGACCATCCCTCAACTGCTCCTCTTCCAATGATAGCTCGCACAATTGAGGATGTTTACGCGACTGCAAATCGCGTGACAGATCCCAATCTTGGACGTTGATCTGACTTGTCGATGGTAAATTACCATCCATGTCCGCTCTCCCATCCATCAATACAATGGCTACTACTGAAACCCTCAGAAGTATGAGGAGAAGGCCAGGAATGGCTTGGATCCACCCTGAACCTGGTGGAAATGTCGATCATCATCTCCAGCCAAAGATGATCTATTGGAAAACTGGAGAATGAGACTGCTTTGGTGGATAAGCTTCTTGTTTCCAATCAAGTCCATCTTTTCATATTGGATGTGATTAGTCTTCTCTCTATCCTTGATGATACTAGCTCAGAGGTTTCTGTGATTCTGCCATCCAAGGAAGACTTTAGACCTAAGACATCACTACAGGTCTACACTGCAAACTACATTCTGATCTCTACCTATGAAGATGAGATGGTCCAGCTTGACCTGGATCCCAGAGTGACTTCAAGTGGGCATTTATAATTGTAGATGTCGGCTATCTGACCCTAGGGGACAATTTTCTCACCCATTTCAGACTACTACCAGATATTGGAGGACATGCACTACTTGATACCCACACCAGACTTAGCAATAGTGGTTTATCCACTCCCAAATCAACTCTTTGGTATGCATATCATACCTGAACAGAGATGATAAATTCCACATCCTCCTGTCAAAGTTCTTCAGTATCACCAGCGCAGAAGGCATTTGACCAAGGATAGCATCCAATGATGTTACCCATGAAGTCAAAACTGAGGGTCAACAAGTCTCTTGCAACTCTTGTCAACTACACCCTGAAAAGCTGAAGGTTGCTTGCCTCACTTTCCAGGTGATGCTTGAATGTGGAGACTGTCACCCATCAAAAAGTGCTTGGTCGCTGCCACAGCATATGGACCTGAAGTGAGATTCAACACGGTGCATGCTTGGCAACTGTGCTCATTCTGAAAAGTTTGGAATTTCAGGCTTGAAATCTACTGTCTGGTGTGACACTTCCCTGTGAAAGAAATGAGCGTTTGTTATTTATTTACTGAATTGCGCTATCTAACCAAATTTCAAGGATAGGTAGCTCAACAACCAAACATAGGATTTACCTGAAATTTTGCCAAGGTATCTACATAATATAATATTAATGTTAGGTGAATATTTTTTAAAAATTTTACTTAAATCCTACGTTTGGTTTTTGAGTTGTCCCTATAATTTGGTTTGAATGTTTGATTCAAATTATGTGAATTCAATATAGTTGGTGAATTTTAGCTCGAGAACCAAATGTCCAGATTAAGTCAAATTTTGTTGAGGTGAGTTTCGATCGTTTCATCCAAGAAAAACTAAGTACGGACATTCATCAGTAAAAAAGGTTTATTGATAACGTTAGTGCAACGACTGACGAGCGGAGAACATTCTCCGTCGAGCAGTGGCGGAAAGAATATTATGTTGGCGATCAGTGTCGCCACATGTAGAAAGAATAAATGTAATAATGTGTTACATGCAGTGTTGATTAATGTACAGTTACGTGTTCGTGAGGTAGTGAGGGAATCGTATCCCAACACCCCCCTGCGATTCAAAACGGACGAATGAACATATAAGTAAAAATATGTCACATATCGCATGTATTTAAAACAAACATATAAACAAGAAATAAGCAATAGCAGTCAAAATTATTACATATAGGTGTCATATAAAATTGCTAGATATATATAAAAAAATGGTAAAATAAAAAATTTAGGTATGTCGTTGATTAGTATAATGTTATATAATAAATGTGTATGAGTTCATATATTGTCATATTGTTTTATCTTAAATATATCGTGTAAATGTTAACATGAGGTATATATCCAACCTTATGTTATAGTGTCACGTCTTATAAATATTGTGTGATTTTTTTAAATTAACATATATATAAAAAAAAAACTTGTCGGAGAGATCAATATCTCCTCATCGTCAGCTGTAGAGAGATAATGTTATTATATATATATATATATATCCTTATAATTAATCATGTGTGTTTTCAATATAAATTTACTATTGTGGGAATCAATGGTATATATTAGGGAATGCTGATACCAATAAGAGAGGCAGAG
>WOFM01000205.1:0-19993 GCA_011428145.1 Ericerus pela | reverse complement strand
GCCGTCCACCTCTCATAGCAAGAGTCCCCCGGCTGATGACAAACCGGTGAAGCGTCCCCGTTTGAACCGTAAGGCAGGAGGCCGCGCCCGGCGTGAAGCTCGCGCTCGCGGTCTGTCTTACATGGAGCTCAAACGGGACGAAAGACGCGGCAAGACCAAGTCCCAAACTCCCGCTCCATTACCGGCTCCCATACAGGAGTCCGCCCCATCCGTGGTACAGTCCCCTGTACTGCAACCGGTGGTTCCTCCTGTATCGCAGAATCAAACACTGCAGCCGTGGGAGCAGTTCACCGCAGCCGTGCTCGCAGCACACAATGCCCTGTCGCTCGCCCTAGCGACAACACCGATGCCACTCCCCCAAGTTGTAATGCCACCGCCCGGAATTCCCATTCCCCCGCATCTACAACTTGCGGCATCGGTCTACTCCCCGGCTATGGTTATGCCGCCTTTAATGGCGCCGCCAATAACCTACCCGCCGCCCCTCATGAGCATTCCCACGTCTCGTCCCCAGACTCCGCTCATGAGAACTCAACCTCGAGTGCACCCAATTCCCCAGCCTCGAGCGCCCCGAACACGTCCTTCCCGTCCCACCCTCCCAGCCAACTTCGGTAAGTCCAAACCGAAGAGACCTGGCGATCCTACTTCGTGAACGGTATCCGTGAGCGTAGTAGTGAACGCCGCGCCACACTTGACTGGCGTCACAGGTCACCGTAAGTTTCCTCGGAAACTTACTAGGAGGAGAGTGGTGTGGCGACGGGTGGTCGATGACGAACGAGTGTGTCTTACACACTCGTCGACCACCTAGCGGGCCAGCGGGGTAAAACCCGCAAACAACCTTTTTGCGCTCACGGCTGTGTATTTCGTCTACGCAGCTTAATTGTTTACTGGGCTCGGCCCGCACATATACTACTACACGTATATGCAACCGACCTGATTGGTGTTTGTGTGGTGTCGTGTATTCTCTACGCACACACCCACAATTATATATGGTCATTTGTAAAAAATACACCAACTCTCACACTAATACAGACTGAGTTCGGACATATGTTAGGAGGAATTATTCCGAATCAAAACGCAGTTGATGAAGTCTTCACACCAGTATTCTTTAACAATCCTCAAGAAATTGAGAATTTATGGAGATTGGATGCCATTGGCATCGAGTCTAATAATCTGGTAGAAGCTCAGACTGAGGCTGAAGCTTTACAACTTTTCTACAAAAATGTAGAATTGGTAAATAATCGCTACCAAATTAGGTGGTTATATAAAAATTATCCTCCACCATTGACGGATAATTACAATCTATCGTTCAGAAGACTCGAACATCAACTGCCTAAACTACAAAAAATGCCCGAATTCTTCAAAAGATATGATGAGTACTTTAACTTATTAATTGAGTTAGAGATGATAGAGAGAGTAGATCTAAAATCAAAACCTGAGCTAATTCATTATTTACCTCACAAAGGGATTTTAGATCTAACAAAAAGCATACCGCTCAGGGTAGTTTTTGATGGGTCAGCCAAAACAAAACCGTCAAAACATTCCATTAATGACTGTATGTTTAAAGGAGCTAATTTGTTGCCAGATTTGCTTCAAATACTTTTGTCTTTTCGTAAAGACAAATTTGCCATAATTGCCAACATCAAAAAAGCCTTTCATCAAATAGGATTGCATCCTGATGATCGGGATGTAACAAGGTTTTTATGGGTTAAAGATCCATCAAAACCATTAACAAAGGATAATATAATAATATTTTGATTTCAACGAATACCTTTTAGAATTGTAACAGCACCATTTTTATTGGCGGCAGTATTGTTACACCACTTCCAACAGGTGAACCCGGAATTTTATGAAAAACATGCAAATAACATTTACGTTGACAACTTAGTAACATCATTGCCTACTTACGAAGATGCTTTACAATTGCATAACCAGGCTGGCAAGTTAATTAAAGACATCTCCATGGAGCTGTCACAATGGGGAACAAATTGTATCCCATTACAAAATGACTTTGCACCTGAACATGCACTTACAAAGCCTCAAATAAAAGTACTTGGACTTTCTTGGGACATGGATAATTAGTCCACCAAAATTCCTAAGAGCAGTTTCACAATTCTTTGACCCTCACGGTTGGTTTGCCCCAGCATTTATACCTTCCAGAGTTTTCATAAAATAACTATGGAATGAAAATTATAAATGGGATGAGTCTTTACCTCTGACGCTTCAACCAATAGCGACAGAGCTACTAAAAGACTTAACTCTGTGCACAACTTACTGCCTACCAAGACAAATTTATTTGGGTACTTATAACCCGAATGAATGTCAACTACATATATTTGTAGATGCATCAAAAACTGCTTTCTCCATGGTTGCGTTCTTACGTTTCCACAATGAAGAAAGTGGTACAACTAAAGCCAGATTCGTCATAAGAAAATCACGAATAGCCCCTATGAAAATGGTATCAATACCAAAATTGGAATTGTTAGCGGCACTCATAGGAGCTAGAGCAGTCAAGAATGTACGCAATCCTGTTGACCTACATAACAGCCCAACTTATCTTTGGTCTGATAGCAAATGCGTTCTAACATGGCTGTTAGAACGTAGAGTGTTAACACAATTTGTCTTAAATAGGGTCAATGAAATAAAAACTGTACCAAACCTACAGTTTAGATATATTCCTTCAGCTGACAACCCACCGGATGTCGGCTCAAGAGGAGCAATGGTGGAAGACTTGTTCACTACTACATAGTGGACAGGTCCACAGTGGTTAACTCAACACCCTGATACATGGCCATAGACTGACTTACATATTATTTAGTCTCTGCTTGATTTAACAGAAGAAGAGAAAACTATACCAGTCTTCTCTACTTGAGGGAAAACATTGAAAGTTTCGGATAAATTGTCAGACTTGATTCCCAATAATCAGGACACAATATTTGACAGTCATCAACCTGCCAAATTAAAAAGACAATTAAAATCCAGAAAAACTTTTATCCCAAAATTCGCTATGAGTTCGGTTAATTATATTTGTGAAGTTAAAACATTTGCTACACAAATTGACCAAGTACAATATCCCAACCAAATCAGTCAGGATCTTACACAAACTCAAAACAATATAAACTCACAGCAAATACTAGATCTATCTACTAAACAAAAGACAGATCTTTCAAAAACAATACCCTACACAAGTTTCATACACGAACCACTGAATACACCATTCAACATCAATATAGAGAAATTTAACACACTAACAAGTCTAAAAAGAATTTTCTACCATTGCATAAACGCACTTAGAAAATTATCACGAAAACGACTTGCCAGAAACAGGTCGGTTTCACCGTGGGTTTTAATCCCTAATAACTATCAATTCGCATTACTATGCTTTATCTACGCAGATCAGAAAAATACTTTTCTGAAATATTTAATAAACTTATGTCACATAATGCACCCGAATATGTGACATACAAAAAATTTCACATAACAATTGACGAATCAGGGCTGTTAAGGTTAAGGAACTATATTCCTGTAACACCATTTACTGAAGATACTCTATCTCCAGTAATGTTACACCCAAAATCACACCTAACAAAATTAATACTATTAAATGTACACACATTAAATAGTCATACAGGCATTAAGTTTACAATGGCAGCCTTCCACCGAACTTACTTCATACCAAGGGCAATGAGAATACTTCCAAAAGTATTAAAAAATTCATGCGTAATGTGCAAAAAGTCAAATAAAAAGCCTTTTGCACAACCAACACACTCTGAAATGCCAGATTTCAGATTGGTACCCTTCACTCATCCTTTCACCTATACTGGTGTGGATGTTTTTGGTCCATACTTGGTATTTGATGAATACCTACCAAAAAAGAAAAAGGCTTTGGCAACTCCAATAACACCTACAAATTCATGACTGAATACAAAGAGCTTAGCCACATGAGGAAACTATCGAAAGAAGAGATCACCGAAGACGCCTACTACATTGTTCATCACATAATCCAGAAGCCTAGTAGCACCACCACAAAATTTCGTGTCGTATTTAATGCTTTGTCAATTGACAACTCGTTAACTTCGCTGAATGATCAGATATGATTGGGTCTAAACTACAAGCTGAACTTTTTGATATTATTATTCATTTTCGAAAACACTCTATCGCCTTCTGTGCTGGTATTGTAAAAATGTACAGACAAATTCCAATTCACCCTGATGATTGTAAATATCAGAGAATTTTGTATAGGCTCAACCCAAATGAACCCATCAAACACTACGAACTAAATACGGTAATTTATGGAATAAGTCCAGCATCGTACATAGCTACAAAATGCCTCCAAATTATTGGAAGGAAATCAAACTTGAAAATCCAACTGTGTCAACCAGGTACCACAATTGCATTCTACTAAAAAAATTATAAAAAAATAAATGATAAATCAACAAAATGCCATTTCAATTTGAAGAAAAAAGAAATAAATTTACTTCTCCACAGGTTACAATATACATTCTTGCAGTCACTCTTCTACATACCCTTCCCAAATGTGTAACTCCACTAACCACTTGTAATAGCCTTGCAGTTAAATATTAGCTCTCAAATGCCATTATGCCTGGTTCAAATCCCAACAGCTCCAAAACAATTTTTCATATTTAATATTGAATAAATAAATTCTTCATAAATAACAGCAACAATTATGACATAACACATTATTTCAAATCCTTGCCAAGAACAACAAAAACAATAACAAAAACATTGTGTACAAATGCAAACTGTTAGAAATGATGTTACGAGAACTAGAATATGAAAGAATTTAAAGTAAATAAGAGAGAACTTATATCTGAATAGAATGAGGGTGGAACTTATCGATAGTTACATAAATGTTACCATTGATATATCGATCTTATCAAGATTCATCAAGATGGAAACCCAATTAAGATGATGCCATCTCAATTGTTGTAATCTCACAGTTTGTTGTAACTCATTAATGAATACACACGTTTTTAATATACCTAAATTTTGTTTATTTCCATTACATATATGTATATATTTCATAGTGCTAT
This sequence comes from Ericerus pela, assembly GCA_011428145.1. NCBI lineage: Eukaryota > Metazoa > Arthropoda > Insecta > Hemiptera > Coccidae > Ericerus > Ericerus pela. The sequence goes on along the minus strand of WOFM01000205.1, from coordinate 14,942 downwards.
TAACATATGTCGGGTTATACTATCTTTAGGTATTCAGGTGGCATGGGGATTTGAACACCCACGTTAGCTGAATACCTAAAATTCTTTCGTCTCACCACCACCAAAATCCAGCACCATATTCACTCAGCCATGGTGCTGGGTAATTGCGAACAAGGGAGAAGCGTTGCTAAGCTGACAATGTGTGGTAGCAGCCACATCACTTCCCCCCAGTATAGTGGAATGTAATACGACCATCGATAAGGAGGCGCCAAGCGGGTAGATATGTATGCTGGTGCTTGGTGATGCCATCAACCATCACTGCCCCTTGGCACACACCCTACAGCGTCATTGTGTTCTGGCAATGGCAGTGTGACAAACTACCACTGGCTGTGTAGAAAAGATTTTGTTTCAACAAAAACTTTTGAACCATTGTGTTCTGGCAATGGCAGTGTGACAAACTACCACTGGCTGTGTAGAAAAGATTTTGTTTCAACAAAAACTTTTGAACACTATTATACTACCTCTGAGTGTCCTGCTTCTTCTAGGGTGAACTCTTAACTTGTGTGGGTTTGTAGCACTTCAAACTAATTGATTGAAGACAGTGGAGTACTGATTTTCAGCTCAATAGAATGGCAAGTGAAGTCCTGGTCTAAACCAAATTTCCACGTCACTTTGTTTTGTTGCCTAAAACATTTACTCAGTCACAAATGTACTTACTGTGCTTTCCTTTATTGTATTGACAGATATGCTGACTTTAGTGTTCATCTGGATATTTGTTAGATGTCAATAAGTAAGATATGTTGGAGGTATTTGTTTCGGTATATTAAGGTTGGAAAATATTTTTGTCTACCTAAATATGATGGAACATCAACTGCCTTTTGAAAACATTGAACAATACAATTCTTTTCTCAAACATTCGAACCAACAAATCCTTTTCTTGATTAAACAAACTTTTAATTTTTTTCATACATCTCTTTCCCAATTTTTTTTACTTAAATTTTTCAATTCCCATATTAATTTTTATTATGTATTGTGGAATACCTTGTCGTGAGAGATATTCACACTAGAAGGTCTTCAACAGTATTTGCATGTTCTGCCACTTCATACGGTTAAGTATGGGAGAGCCAAATCCTCGGCGAACACTGGCGATTTTTGAGCCGGTTCTGAGAGTTTATATACAGGATTTGGTACACGCACACAGACACACATGCATACATACATGTACGTAATTATGTCATGCATTACGTCGTTTCTTGCCTCTGTTGAGGTGATAAGAAATGACGCAGCGCGTTTGGTACCAGGCTGTGACATCACCGAGATCGTTATCAGGTAATTGATCTCGGTCCGTGCAATGTATCTTACCTGTACGTATGTACAGGTACGAACATACAAACGCACCAGTGTAAATTCGTTTAACGTCGTAAAGACGATTATTGCCAGCCTTTGGGCGGCGACTGTCGTCGAGGGTTGCGAGCCCCTATTACCTCATACGAGTATTGTCCCCACATGTTTTTTTCAATCTCTAAATTTAAATCCTTTTTCTTTTTCCTTTTCAAATTTAATTATCAAATCATTGATTTTAAAAATATTTTACAAATTCTTTTTTATGACATGGCCCTAGAAATCAAAATGAAAACTCAATTAATACACAATCCATCCAAATTGAAGAAAAAGTGAAACAAATTAATGCACCAGTAGGAAAAATCTTTTTAAGTAATAATTACTCAGATTAAAAACAATTAATAGTATCTTTAACCAGAGAAGCTGGATACAATGATATTTTTAGAAACCCAAAGGTATTAGAATATTGTAAATTGAACTTTCACAAATTAGATTTCATCCTTTCTGAAATACATAAAACAAATTGTAAAAGATAAGACAATGCTAAAGCATTTTATTCTCAAATGTATTTCGTATTCTATAGCCAGAGAAATAAGAGAATGTACAACAGTAGATGAAATCTTTGCTAAATTATATAGTATTTATGGAGTTAAAACAAAAGTTATGGCAAATATGGCAAAATCCAAATGGCAACAATTTTGATATAGACCCCAAGGTAATATTAAAGTCTTCTTAACTATGTGGGATAATCTCATCCAAGATGTAAGGGATACAAGCGAAGAAATTACTGAAAAATTATAACTCAAAAACCTTTTGATGATGCTAGGACATGAACAAGCTATACCCTTAGTGAGATTAGAAAACTTAAACTCAGAGGAAAGAACTCTAAATAATCTGATATGTGTCTTAAAAGAAGATATTGATCAAAAAATGAAAGACATTCAAATAGTCAAAGAAAATTAAAACCAATGCCCACAAATTAGAACTAATTACATAAACCTGAGCTACCGAAACAATAATTACTGAAATTATAACCATAACAATCAAAATTTTAAACAAAATCACAATCAAAATCAAAACAACTACCACCAAAGTTATAACATCAAAATACTTATCTTCAGAATTAGAACTTGTACAGTCAATATCCAAATCAACAATTAAGTCCACCGAATAAAAACCAAAATCAAAATATACGATGTTTTCTCTGCAACAGATCAGATCACATAAAGTCAAATTGTTCTGAAAATAAACAAGACGAGAATTATTCAACAAATTTTAATAGTTATAATAATAACAACACAAATACGAATAATACTACTAACTATAACTCTCGAAACACTAATAATAATAAAAAACCTCAAAAACAAGAACCTCCCATTAGAATTAGTTTTATGGTAAAAATTTTTAGAAATTATGATAGATGGTTAGTAGAAAAATTAATTAAAAAAAACAAGATTATAATTATATAAATTTGACCAAAAATATGTTATTGTATGGAGGATCAGAAGTTATTTGACATCAGACATAATAAAATTTAAAAAGATTAAAAAATTTATTCAACTAGTAAAATTAATGTGAGCCCTAAAAGGAGCCTTCTTATATGCAACACATTAAAGTACAATGTCAATTTTAGTTGAAGATTCACTTAAACAACAATAAATTATTAATTTATTAAATGTTCATTTTGTACTAGAATTAAATTATGACATATTATCCGGAATTAGAGTAACAGGAACAGGTATGGTAAATATAGATCAAGGCAAGGATATAGCCAACATTTATTTTATTGGAACAAATAAGGTATTAATTTCAACAGTCAAAACTGACGGAGTTTTTGTAATAAAGTATGAGTTAATAAAGGATGAAAAATAAAAAATATGTATGCCAATAATTCAAGATGATTGTGAATCAATAAATGAGTGGAAAGATTATGAAATAGAATTAGAAATTGAGGAAAGAATGGAAGAAAGTCAGAAAACACATGACACTAATTGGAATGATTTTGAAGTTGAAGAAGAAATGGAAGATAGTCAGAAAACAAAAGATACTGTATGGAGTGATTATGAGATTGAAGAAAGATTTGAAAAATTCTGAAATAAATGATCAAATTAATAATTTAGACCAAAATTTCTATTTTGAAAATGAAAATAATAATAATGATAATCAAAATCAAATAATCCTTTATACAAATACCACAGCTTAAAAACGAAAATTATTATGGCATAGAAGGATGGGGCACATAAATGGAAGATATTTAAAGTTACAGCAAAAGTTATCAATAGGTCAACAGCTGCTTATTTAATAAATAGATCTCCAACCAAATCCTGAATTTAAAACTCCTTTTGAAATGTTTTTTAATAGAAAACAAAATCTAAACTACATTAAAACCTTTGGCCCACCACTTTTAGACACATACCAATAGAAACTAAACAAAGAAGTGCAATAAATCAAAATAAAAATAATCAAAAGAAAGGAGAAAAACATACTCATGGGTTATACACAGCAGGATATTGCTTAAAAGACTCTTTTAATACCAAATATTACATTGCTTGTGATGTTAAATTTGATGAAAATAAAAACATATCATCACTAACTGAATTTAAAAATTTTTAAAACATTCTGATTACCTACATTAAAAACTTAAACATCATACCTCCAATAGTTTTTAATATAACTAGAAAATTTAATCAAAAATGTATCAAAAATAGTATTCCCAAAACAATTTATAAAATATAACAAAACCCCTTTAAAAATTAATGGAAACTAGCAGTTCAGGAGGAACTTAAATCTCTAAAGAAAATGAACGTTTGGGAAGAAGTACTTTATGAAAAACAACCTAATTAAACGGACAAACGATAAGTTGTAACTAAACCTGATGAAAAAAGCTACCATAAACCTAAAGCAAAACTAGTAGCTTGGGGATTCAAAGACAGAATGGAACACCAATCAGGAGAAACATTCGCACCAGTAGCTTCATGTTGGATAATTAGATGGATACTCTCGAATACGATTCACATATACCTTATTCAATACAATGTAAAGACAGCCTATCTTAATTCTACAATTAACTTCCCACTTTATTTAAAACCACCTTTAGAAATGAAAATAGAATCTAATAAAATCCTCAAATTCAAGAAAGCAATGTATGGACTCAAAAAAGCATCGAAATCTTGGTATAAATTCCTCGATCAAAAAATAATAGAAATGGGATCTGCCAGATCTAAAATTGACCCATGCTGATATATTCCATAGACATTATATATATAATGTCTATGATATATTCACCAAAACAACTTAAATAACAAAATTTTTTTTCTAGCATATGTTGATGACATACTTCTAATAACACATAGCACAAAAATAATTGAAGAAATAAATAAAAAATGTCAACAAAAATTCACCATGAAAATCATTAATGAACTTTCTTTTCAGTAGGTTTTGAAATCTCAAGAGACAAACCAAATATAACTATCAGATTATCCCAACCCATGTACCTTGACAAAATTTTCAATAAACTATATCTTACCTAAGCCAATATGCAATAACACCTCAGGAAATCAATTTAAAGGTAGACAATTCTGGGGAAACAACTGATAACACTGAATACAAAGTGTTGTTCTACACTCCACCTACACTCGCTTTGTTAATGTAAACTTCTGTTGTGGCAAACCTGCGCTCACATAATGGATTAACAACTGACATTCTGATGTCATTATTTTGTTTAAAGATCTCGCCCATCCCTGTACATAATATATCAATCGATAATTTGATAATCAATGTTTGTCATCATTCGATGTACACCTCGATCGCTAAGATATTATTGTTGATATGATATGATGATTTGTCCCTTGTAAAATGTTGATCCTGGCCTTTCTCAATAAACTAATCAACAGTTGTTCGTATTTTATTCGCTAATATTCACTCTAGTCATTTAAAATATTAATAGGTTATGGGCCCAGGCGGCTTGCCACTGGGATGTAAGTTCATTTTTATCGTTCCTTTTAAGTTTTAATTCATTTTTATACTTGCGTTTTTGCGCCTAGTGATTTGTTCAACGTCAAGTTCGTGCTTGAATACGTTTTCATTACGACTTTTTTCATTCGTTTACCCAAGAATGCTGAAACTCATTTCCCACTCAAACTTTAATCTCATAATGGAGGGAGATCGTTCATCTTCCTCAAATCTGTAGTTTGTACTTTCGATCATTGTATTATAGTATCTCTAACTAACTTGTTTTTTTCCTTGGAAGTCAACCTTACTTCATGGTAGGCAGAGCTGCGATTCTCAAACAGTTAGTACAGAGTGATACTTAATCTTTCAGTTTAATTTTTTTACTATAGTATCCTAAATTCAAAGGAACTATAAGTATTTTTTCGTTAAAAAAGTTAATTTTTTTTTCGAAGTCTTATTTAATTCATGAGCAGTTAGCTCAGTGAATTTTTTTTTTGTTGTTTAATTTTTTTTAAAAGTTCATCGAAAATTATTCGAATTCATACTGAATTACATTGGCGCCAAAAAATATTTCAACGCCATTTTCATTCATCTTCCAAAAATACTGGATTGTCATTTTGCGTTAAGGTGAACCAAAAAAGGATTTATGCCGTGGGATTGCAGAATACTTCGGACCTGGATTGTCTGTTACAGTAAGGTGAACTCATAATCAAATTTAAAAAATCGGAGATTGCTGTTACGTCGAACTCAATTGCTGTGATCTTCGAGTGCTATCATCCGCTAGAAATTCATCATTGATCATCACCGGGATTTTGTCAGTCAAATTGCTGATCATCAATCAATCTGCATGATTCCAAGACTGAAAATTTCTGAAGACGATCTGAAACTAATCCGAATACTCTCACACGGGAAAACGCCAATAACTCATGATCTAAATAGGGAAATATTCTATGGAATTCCGCAAGTAACGGGTAATGTAATTTTCGATAATTTCAAATTAAATATTTCATGTACTATTGTGGAATCCGAGGGGATATATTCAGTGATTTTGTGGGGTATTAAGCGACGATAATAATATAAATTTTTAATCATTTTTTACCTTCATATTTCAAAACGCTTAATTTCAAAAACCCCCTTTAGTTTGGTAAAAATCAAGTGAAGTATCACAGGACGATTAAGCTTAAAATAAGTTCGAATAAAGCAGGTTACGAATGATAAGGTTTTGGAAACAAATTACTAATTGCCCATCAAATAGGGTACCGGACATGATTTTCAGTAAACATATTTTCAAATTCTTTAAAAAAAAATAAAAAACATCAGTGAAAACCACATTAAAATTGGTTGGATAGAATGGGAGAAAATGAATGGTAAAGTTGAGTTGTCAAAAAACGTTGTGATATTTTTTGAGCAGTGGTTGTGATGTCATAGAATTGACACATCAGCAAACTTTTCACCTCTTTCACAGGTTTCTCATTCATTCATTCCTCAATCTCCTGTGTTTGAACATTAGTTTAGTTAAGCTCATCAATTTGGAAAGTTTATGGTGACTGTGAGGGAGGGGATGAAAGGATGTGTACTTGCACCCCCCAGCCCCTTATTTATAGACAAATTCAAAACATTGAAATACAATAAAAACTAAGAAAATCAAAAACCTATTATTCCTTATTTGTTTTTATATTAGAGCACAGACTTAGAAAAAATTTTTGATGGTGCCTGGGGAGTTATTTACTTTGAGGGCTGAGTTTATATTTGCAACCCATTTTTAGATTTAACCCTTCATTTAGCTCCCTGTAGCCCAAGAAATGGAATGAAGATAATATTTTTGGATGTTATTGAGTGATACATCAATAATATTGTTTTTTGAGGCTTTGAGTTTACATTTATAATTCATTTTTAGATTGAACCCCTCCTTGGCCCCCTGTGACCCCAAACAGGGGGTTAAGATAATATTCTTTGATATTATTGAGTGATATATCATTAATAATGTTTTTTGAGGCACTGGGTTTAGATTTGCAATCCATTTTTTTATCAAAACCTTCATTGAGCCCCTTTCTGACCCTAAACAGGGGGTTGAGATAATATCCTTAGATATTATTGAGTGATATATTATTAATAATATTTCATGAGGTGCTGAGTTTAGATTTGCAATCCATTTTTTATGAAACTGTAACAAATATGGACGAACATTTTCTAAATGTCCGCCTATATTTTTACACAAACAAAATAATTCGTTTTATTTTCTAATTCTCCACACTTCTATGACTCTTCTTCTTCTTGACATGAACCTAACAGGAAATGGTATCGTCTGAATTCGATGAAAAATTGTCTTCAATACAAAAAACAATTGTGGTTAACCTCACTTAATGTCACACATGTGTACCTTAATTGAAATATCTGCCTAATACTGGAAAATGTTAAGTCTCCTTCTTTTTGGTAACAACCAATCGTAATAAACTAATCCCACTATTTCTTACCATTTCTTCTTTTTACTATGTACAAACAAAATTATAAAAACTCTAACTCTGAAGAACAAAATGTTCAATTCTTTATTTTTTGTTCAGTTCTTTAATTTTGTTCAATTCTTTAATTTCGTTCAATTCATTTATTTTATTCAATCTTAATTGAAGTCTAATTCTTTCAAACAAAGTTAAGGTCCACCATAGTGTGTGGATACCTAGGAAATTCTATTTTAAATTATAAAGTTTGTTTTATTGTTTGTAAATATTTATTTGTGGTTTTCCATAAATAAATATTTAGTAAAGTGTCAACGTCAAAAATAGGAAACAAATTCAGAACCAACACCTATTTTTTGGCGTTACACAAACCCCTTATTGAGCCCCCTGTGACCCCAAACAGGGAGTTGAGATAATATCCTTAGATATTATTGAGTGATATATCTTTATTAATATTTTTTGAGGTGCTGAGTTTAGATTTGCTATCCATTTTTTGATCAAACTCCTTTTGGAGCCTCCTGTCACTCCAAACAGGTGGTTGAGATACTATGCTTAGATATTATTGAGTGATACATCATTAATAATATTTTTTGAGGCGCTTAGTTTAGATTTGCAAACTATTTTTAGACCAAACACCTCATTGAACCCCCTGTGACCCTAAACAGGGGGTTCAAATAAAATTCTTAGATATTATTGAGTGATACACCACAAATAATGTTTCTTGAGGCACTGAGATTATATTTACAATCCATTTTTAGATTGAACCACTTTTTTCTTCCTCTGGCCCCAAAAAAGGGATTGCAATTATATCTTCACTTATTATTGAGTGATTTATTAGGTATTGGATGCCCATGTTTTTTGAGACCAACAAAAACCAACAAAATTCTGTAAAACCAGTTGCCCAGCTTACTTGTAAGAAAAATAAGATTTTTGTATTTGTACTCAGAAACTTTTAAACATTATAAACAATATAACACACAATAAAATGTGAAAAGTCAAAATTAGCTAGTTGTATCTAAACCACTTTGGATCACATTATAAGGAGTTGAATGAAGAAACACATGTCAAAATAAAACTTCAAGTCTGAAAAAATTACCAATAATGTATCACACAATATAATACAGAAATTCAAAATTAGCCCCTTTCAGAGCACCTGTGGGATCACATGATAGGTAAAATTAAGAAATTAAGTCAAATTCAAAATCAGCAGCTAAAAAACTATTACCAATGATGTTTTACACTACAAAATATGAAAAGTTAAAATTTCCCCTCATTTTGAACCTTGGGGGTCAAAAATGAGTCAAATGAATAAAATAATGTCAAATTTGAACTTGGTGCCTCAAGAAACATTACAAATGATGTATTATATACTAAAATGTAAAAAAACAAAATTGGGCCCTTTTTAGAGTCCTTTTGAGTCAAAATATTGATCAAAAAACTTAAGGTCCAATTTGAACTCCGTACCTCAAAAAGTATTTTTTTAAGGCATAAACAAACAATATTATACCACCTTTGTGTTGAGTTGAATAATTTCAGTGTATATATGTTGAAAGTTCCAAGAAAATGAATTTTTGGCCCATATCTGCTGCCCCTTTCTTATTTTTGGGATTTAAAAAAAAAAAATTAGATGTGATACTCAAGCACCCTTATACCAATTTTCAACTTTCTACCTCAGTGGGATGTACAAAAAATAAATACAGATAGAAACCCAAACATATTGAATCTTATTTACTTAAGTGATAATTTAGACTTTGAGCTTTCTGTGCCAAAAGTTTTCTTGGGTCCTGAAATGAAATGTGCGCCCACCCTTGCTTCAAAGTCATTTTTTAAAGTTAATTTTGTTCAGTAAATTTTCACCAAAAACCTACTTAAAAAGGAAGTATTATTGAGATGTATTGAAACCAGTAACCTCTGATAATGCAAAATACAAAAATGTCAATTCTATGACTTCACAACAACAGGGTGCGCATCGAGGTACCGTTTTTGGTGCAGCGCAACTTTGACATCTTATAACTAACTTTTTATTTAATACTTTACAAAAAAAATTTCAGAACCTTCATTCACAGGCTTTAGACTATCTCTCCCATTAATTTCAGGTAATTCTGAGAGTCCTGTCCGGTACCCTATTGTGAAGTAACTTTAAAAATACGTGAAAAAGATTATAAAAAATTATTAAACATTTTTGAAAACGAAAAAATCGCAAACGTAAGAATTAATTTAGTTGGATTTCCATTTTGGAAAATGTTTTCAGGAGAAATAGTTCTAGAAACTTTTTCAGTAGATGTTAGTAGAATAATTCATTATAAAAGTGGTATCGAAGTTGACAATTTTGGAGAAATTTCAAAAAATATTTTCAGTAATCAAGTTTTGGATTTGATCAAATCTTTCAGAATTTTTCTAGAAAATTTTGAGAAGAAAAATCCACTTTAAAAAATACGTAAAACCACGAAAATTGAAATATATAATATAACATTAATAGAAGGATATTTTTCATAATTGAACAAATTTTATGATTTAACAAATCACTGTGACAAAAGAATAAAATCCTTTGTCATATTGGACAAGTTTACTTGTGACTTTTCATGTCACAAAATTCTTTTGTTCAAAATACTAATGCACAAACGTGAAATTTTTACAATAAAATATTATAGATAGTATTCAAAAATAATTTTCAATAGATCCTTTGTAATACAGACACACAAGGATCCAAAACCAAACAAGATTTTTTTTTAAGTTCATTTTTGAAAAATATTTTCATTACAAATTTTTTTTTTCTCTTTCTTTCATATTCTATAATATATTATATATATGAATAATATTACGAAAAATAAATAATTTAAATAAAAATAATTATTAATTAAAATAAAACAAATTTTCTTTTCAAAAAATAAAATAAAATATTTTTTTGAATTAAAAATTTTTTCTGACAAATAAATTTTTTTTTTTTTTTTTAAATTGAGTTATCTGAATTAAGCACACTACCTAGTACTCCAAAAAGTATAAATACAGCAAGTGAAAGAACCATTACCCCATATCCTCAAGGAGGAACAAGCTCTGGGAGTACACACCCTCAAGTACATTATGTAATGCCAGCTGATGAAACAATACATCCAATACAGGGTTTAAGTGGGAAAATATTTGATGGTCAATATTACTTGGACTGGAAACGTATGATCATAGCTTTAATAAGGGGTTTGGGATATTGGGATGTTTTTGGTTCTCATCCTGAACTAAAAATATATATTGAAAATATGGAAAATCTACATTATAGACTCACCTCAAACTCAGCCAAAGCATATTTTAAGAAACAAGAATGTGCGAAAGCATTTATTATGGAACACATGACATATAATGTATCAAAACAAATTAGGGAATGTAAAACAGTAGACCAAATTTTTGAAAAACTAGACATAACATATGGTTCTAAAACGAAAATAGTTGCAAATATGGCAAAGTCAAAATGGACTGCTTTTTGTTTTACACCTGGTGGAAACATAAGGGTTTTTTTAAATAAATGGGATATTTTAGTACAGGAAGTTCGTGATGCAGGAAAGGAGGCACCTGAGGAAGAGGAATTAGAGAATCTCCAATTAGCATTAGGATACGAACAAACTATAGCTAAAATGCAATTCAATAATCTTCCTGAAAATAAGAAAAATTTGAAAATTTTTAAACTAATATTAAAGGAAGATGGAGATCAAAAAATGAGAGATAAACAAATTAAATCACAGTATCAATCGTCTAATAAAAAATTTGATAATAATGGAAATAAGTCAAAAAATAATAATACAAATTATAATAATAATAAGGATAATAGATGGAATAGAAATAATAATTATATACCAAATAATAATGGAAATGGAAATAATAACGGAAACAATAATAATAATTATAGAAATAATAATCCAAGAAACGAAAATAATAATCAGAATAATCAAAATAATTATAATAAAAATTCTAATAACAACAGAAATTATAATCAATCACCTAGAAAAAATAATAATAAAGAAGAAAGATGCTTCATATGTAATCAAACAGGACATTACAAAAATAAATGCCCTGATTACAAACCTGAAAATAAAGAACAAACTAAAGAAAAACCAAAGAATAAGGATAAAAAAGAAGAAGAAAGACCAATAAAACTATCATACATGGTTAAAAAATATAATAATAATGAAGATTGGCTCCTAAAAAAATTAATTAAAGACAACACCAAAAATGAAAATTATATACCACTAAAAAAAAATGTTACTTGATGGAGGGGCGGAAGTACATCTCACATCAAATATAGAAAAATTAATTAATGTAACAAAATTCAAAATACCTGTTAAATTACAATGTGCACTAAAAGACACATATTTATAAGCCACACATATGGGAAATATGAGGATATTAATCAAAAATGAAAATAAAATTCAAACAGCCATCGAATTACTAGAAGTCCATTATGTACCAGATTTGTCATTAGATATTATGTCTGAAATTAAAGTGACAGAATCTAGAATATTACATATAGACCAGGGAAAAGAGAAAATACAAACATATTTCATAGAAACAGGAGATATTTTATTTACTTCTTATAAAATTGATGGTGTTTTTCAAGTAAATTATGATTATATAAACACACCAAACAAATGCATGCCCGTCACACAAAACCAAAGTGATGACAAATGGGATTCCTTTTCTATGGAATAAGAAATAGAAGAAGAGGAAGAAGAACCCATTAGTAATAATAATTTAGAACAAACTAATGAAATTAATAAAAACTCAGAAAATAATATTATAATATAAAATAATAATAATGAGGATAATAATAAAAAAATTTTTTTTTTCTGATAATTCATTAGAAATAATTCAAAATAATACAAATAATCATAAAAAAATGATTTGGCATAGACGATTAGGCCATTTAAATGGAAAATATATGCGATATTTACACAAAGTATTCCAAAAACAATAAATTTTAAAGATGATGCTTTTATTAATTGTGAAATTTGCAAAATAGCCAATAGTCAACGTTTAGATCCCAATAATATTAGAAATAAACCCCAAAGGAGATTAGAAATTATATCTTCTGACATTATGGGACCTTTTACACCCACAATAGCCAATCAAAAATATATATTAACATTCATTGATAACTATAGCAAATACACTTTCGTGATACCAATTTCAAATAAAAGTCAGGTATTCACTGAATTTAAAAATATTTTTTTCTCTATGAAAAATAAATTCCCCGAAACACCTATAAGCCAAATAAGGTGCGGCAATGCTAAAAAATATACGGACCAAAAATTGGTAAAATTTTGTGAAGATAATGGAGGGCAAATAGAAAATGTGGTTCCTTACTCACCAGAATTAAATGGTATAGCTGAACATCAAAATCAAACACTTATGAAAAGAGTAAGAAGTTTACTAATTGATGGATATCTAGACATTAAGTATTGGGCCCATGCAATAGCTACATCCGCATACCTAATAAATAAATCACCAACAAGAGTAAACTTAGAGTACAAAACTCCATACGAAGTCTTTTTCGGTAAAAAACCAAATTTGGATAATTTAAAAATTTTTGGATCCCTCGTATATAGACATATTGCACTCGAAGTTCGGCAACAAAATGCAACTAAATCTAAAAATAAAAATGAACAAAAAATTGACCCAAAACTTGCACCAAGGGGAGAAAAAGGAATACTAATGAGATACACCACTACGGGATATTGCATTAGAGATCCTTTCTCAAACAAATTTAACGTATCATGTGATGCAAAATTTGATGAAAATAAAAATATATCAAATCTTAAAAATTGTGAACAAGAACTATTACTCAAACCAGCAAATTTTGTAAAAAATATAATTAATATACGAGTAAACACATTTAATATCACAAAAACAATGGACAATAGGTGGATCGAAGATTGTGTACCAACATGTTATAAGGATGTTAAAAATAATCCATTTAGGAAGGAATGGATGAAGGCTATTGAGGATGAATTTGTTTCCCTGGGGGAAATGGACGTCTGGGAAGAAGTAGTTTACGATAAATCACTCAAAACCATTGATACAAGATGGGTTTTTGTAACAAAACCAAATGATGAAGGATACCACCAACCAAAAGCAAGATTAATTGCTAGGGGTTTTAAAGATAGAACAGAAAATGAATTAGGACAAGTGTTTGCCCCTGTTATTCCAATTTGGTTAGTAAGATGGTTCCTATCAATAGTCAATAAATACGATCTAGAAATGGTTCAATATGATGTAAAAACAGCATATTTAAATTCCCCAGCAATAGTCCCCATATACTTAAAACCCCCAAAAGGTCTTTTAATTGAAAGTAATAAATTATTAAAACTAAAAAAAATTTATCTATGTCCTAAAAACATCATCTAAATCGTGGTATAATTTAATAAATGAATATATTTTAAAAATGAACTTCTAAAGATCAAAAGCAGATAAATGCTTATATTTTAAAAAATGTAATGAAAAAGTAATTTTTATGATCACATATGTCGATGATATACTAACAACTTCCAATACCCCAGAATGGATAGAAAACGTAAATAATTCATTCAAAAAAAGATTTACTATGAAAATAATTGATAACCCAAGATTTTATTTAGGATTTGAAATAATAAGAGATAGAAAAGAAAATACAATAACATTAATACAATCAAAATAATATAGAAAAAATTTTTAAAAAATATAATCAAAACGAATCAAATTTCATAAATACTCCCGTAGAAACATCTTTAAAAATTGAAGAAGATGAAAACTGCACAGACGATACAGAATATAGTTCAATGATTGGAGCTGTGTTATTTTTGGCTAGAATAACAAGACCCGATATCTCCTCTGCAGTAAACTTCTTCTCAAGATTTTAAACAAAATCCAATTCAAAATTAAAAAATCACGTCAGACGAATATTCAAATATGTAAACACAACAAAAGATTTTTCAATTAAATTTACCTCAGACAGTAAGGGCATATACTCATTCATAGATTCCTCATATGCCCCAGATGTTAAAGATCACGAAATAAAGATCTCAAATTTAAATCTAGGAATGTCCATCTCAGGTTTTTTAATATACTTAAATGGGGATTTAATTAACCTGAATGTAAGAAGGCAAACAATTGTAGTTACAAGCTCAACTGACGCTGAAATAATTGCAGTATTTGATGCTTTAGACGATATACAAGTAACTTTCCTACTTCAAAAAG